>JAJOZX010005425.1:0-170000 GCA_023014485.1 Bathynomus jamesi
TTTGTCTTTTTTTTTTTTTGCACCTTTTCTAGAGAGTAAACAAAACAAATCTTGTAAAATTCTGTTGTGACGGTGAATTTGTATGTATAAATCTCATATCAAAATGTAAATAAAATTGGTAGAAAGAAAGAGTGAAGTGATTTTGAAATCGATTTACTGTAATTTAGCGTGAAAATTTAAATCTTTTTGAAATGAAGACATACAAAAGTAAAATGATCCGATACCCAGGGTGCGTTATCAAGAAAAGAAATTATTGTTTGACATTCCCGGATAGATTTATGGTCGAGTAATTAATCTACAAAGAGGAAAATATAGCTGAACAATGTTGCTTTTTATTATTGAAGCTTGTAAAGGTTTGAATTTGTTTATTCTTTGGTCTCGCCTGAGGGAAACCCTCTAAAAATTTAAATTTTAATTTGAAGATTTCTTTAAGAAAGGCTGAGCGTAGAATTTAACGAAGTTGAGATTAGAACCAATAGAAGATCAGTAACTTTTGTACGAATGATGTCATGTAATGAAAATAATTTTGATAGGCTCTTCAGACACTAAAAGGAGGAGTTCTTGTAATCCTAAGGTGTAACTTAGATTTATAAAGCAGTTGTAGTTCTGCCCTGTAAAGTTGAAGTGGCTTAGAGAAATCTTTAAACCGTATGTGGCATGACTGAAAATTTCTAAGTTGATTTGAAACTGTCTCACGTTCGAAAATCTGAATTTCCTTTATTTTACGCGAACTTGTTTGTAAGGGCTTTGTTTTTAGTTGACAGAAAAGAACTTTGTGAAGTTTCTTTGAATTCAATCAATGTTCACATAATTATGAAATTCTAAACTTGTAAGTTTGTGGAATATTATGTTTCCTCAGGGAAGAGTAAATATCTTGTGGTGGTCTTGTTTCCCGAGGAAACTGGTGAAGTTAGTGCATGATCATTTAAAGCCTTTGTGAAAATTTATTTGAGTTAATTGACGGTCTTTTTCAATAGAAAAATCTGCAGAACTCGTTCAGAATTTTTGAGAGTAAATTTCCCAAATTTTGTAAGTAACTGTACAGTAGGGTGGAGCGAAAAATACTTTTTTTCTAGTATGAAGTTCTAATAGTGATTAAAAGTTGCATTTAGTGGACGATATATACCTGCCAAAATATGAGTTCATTTGTTTAATATTTTCAGCTGCCACCAGGGGTTAAATTTAACACAATTTTGGGTAAAAAGGAAAAAAATGCTTCTCTTTTAGGTTTATCAAACTATTATAAAATTTTATCTTAGAATTATCTAATAGTTTGATTAAGATTCATAATGATAAGAATTCGTTTTGTAAAAATGCCTTTTCATATGCTTAATATCTTCAGCTGCCACAAGAGGGCTGAAGTTAACTTAAAAATGACAATTAAGTATGATTCTGTATTTACTTGAAAAAGGGAACAGTAATAAATTAGGATGTCTCTCCTCCTTTATACTGGCTTGAGACAGTTAAGAAATGTTATTTCGTGCCTTAGCGGAGTTACCACCCTTTCCCCAACCAACCTCCCTCTAGAAAGGGTTCTTGCTGAAGACTATTTAGTGATTTGCTTTTCTCTCAAATTTTGGCTGTTTTTTCCTTGATTCTAATGTAGCACGAATCCAACCGTCACCGTCTCTGTTTGTAGGTCCGCAGACTGATCCAGCAGCGTCTGTAACGAGCTTGACGCATCTTTCTACGGCTTGTGTATGACATGGAAACTGAAATAATTCTGAATGAAGAGTAGTACCATGTTTGATGCATGATTCAATATCATCAAGAGAAACTCCTTTGGTTATCGGTGGTTCTGCTATCTGAAAATCTTGCCACATAATGAGATCTGTATAGTCTTTGGCATAAAAATTTATTTCTGGCACCTTAAAATACCTGATAACATCTGTTTCTTGAATGCATGCCCTTGCTTTTATGATACGCCTAAATCCCAACTGACGCACATGCTCCCTTTCATCAGCTATCATTGCAATGAGAATGTTTTCTTGATTTGCGTAATATGCATTTCGCTGAATGACTGAGTCATGTACTCTCCTAAGCTCTTCACGGAGATACCGGCTTCTTGCAATCATATGCCACATATGTTTAGCACCATATTGGCATAATGGTTTACGCTTTATCTGAAACCACATTGGTGCGTATACCCTAACAATGAAAGTAGCTAATTCTTGTAAATTGCCTGAAGGATTCTCTGTGCTTGCATATAACCGCAGAGTCCTGTTTGCTGTGGTGAGCCACCTTGAATGTGATATATTGCCTGGACTCCTATGACTAAGACTCTTTGAGAATGTTCCACTTGATATAGCCTTGTGAATTTCAAGAAGGTATTTCTGGTCAGTACTTATGTCATCTACATCAACTTCACACATGTCCTCTTGAATTTCAATGGGTTTGAAGTTAACTATGGGAAGCTTTTCACAGTCTGAAAGTGCTCGGCCAATTTCTCCTGAAAATGCTCTTGGTCCAGTAGTGGTACCATCCAAGTGATGAAACAGATGGCGCAATGGAAGTTCATTAAGGTGTAAAAGGCATATCAGCCACTGCAATGGCTTATTAAAGGCTTCTTCCAGTAATCTTATTGTGCCTCCAATACTACCAGTGTTAACCACTGTCGAATCACAGCCAACTGCAACGATGTTCCCTATATCAACATTCCTTTCTTTCAAGCAATTCACTAGCGCTGTGCAAATGTATTTAGCTTTGCCAATGGAAGGTGTCACATGTGCAAAGTACAGAGAGTGTGGTTCAGATATTATGCTGATATGCTCTTCGCGTTTGGTTCTTTGGTGGTTAGAGCCATCACTCTCCTGGACTTGAATCGTTGTTTTATCCTTTCTGCCATCAAAGTATAATCCCCGCATGGTTTTTGGCTCTCCTATCTGTTGTAGTTCCTTTCTCTGTTTTTGTCTTTCACGTCTTAGCTTACTTCTGTCTATAATATTCCCTTTGTCTTCGGGAGTAACAATTTTAAGATCTGCCAATACTGCAGAAGCAATAGCAGCCCCAGCTCTGTCCGACATTTTAAATCTATCACAAGTAATTGCTAATGAAGGCAGTGGCTCACGCATCTGTTGTTCTGATATTACATATTGAGTCGAGGTTGTATCTTCCTCATTATCTTCAGATATCTCTTCTAGTTGTTGAAGTTCACTTGTCTCTGTTTCGATTTGTAAGTCGGACGTATTGGTTATAGCAGCACTAGTTGTTTGTGAGGATTCCAGACGTGCTTTTTCCATTTCCTTTCGATGTTCTCTTGCTTGTAAGCGTCTTGTGTGTGCTATGTCAATGCTTCCTATCACCATTATTCTGCGTGTTCGTTGGTCATTTAAAAAATCCTGCTCTTTTGGAGGGACTTTCTTACTCTTTTCACATGAGCATCTCCTAAACTCCTTACATTTGCAGGTGCAGATGTCAAACAAAGTGCATTTTGAAGAGTTTTCAAATTCTTCAAGCTGATTTTTGTACTTAGGCTGATCCTGCGTGACTTGTATGGCTTTAATAAGGACCTGTATTTATCATGGTACACTCGCATCATCTGTAAAACGCGTGTATGTGAAACTATTGGCAAAGAGGCCTTCTTCCAAATATTTTCTACCTTTTTGGAAACTGCCTCTGCTATTTCAGAAAATGACGGCTCCTTGTTATTCATCTGCTCCTTCACTAAATGTTTTGTGAACAGGTAATCTTTCATAATGCAGTTATAAGTTGGTAGTTGCATATCACTCATCTCACAAGGTACTTCAAATATGGCACACTTCATATGTTCTCTAGTGAAATGTTTATATTTAGTATTTGATGGCATAATATTTTTAAGAAAAATTCACAATCACAAAATATCCTGTAACATCAAAACATTATATAATTAATATATATAATATATTTTATAAGTATATATAATATATTATATAAATATATAATATATTATATAAATAAACTAAAATTATATAATACATTATAACAAGCATTTTATAATAAAATCAATATTATCTCTATATAAATCACTTTAAAATAAAGTTTTATAATATTCCGATCATATTAAAAAACTCTCCGATCAACTGAGCGACTAGGCCTACTACCTAAGAAGACAAGTGTTAACACACTGTTCTAATGACTCACAGAAAGAAATTCCTTCATACCAAAACCCTCCCCCACAACCCTCCCCAAACCCTCCCCAACAACATTCAGTGTAGTCTCAACATGACTCAGTTACTCTAAATTGTGTTAAATTCAGCTCTCTTGTGGCAGCTGAAGATCTTAAACATATGAAAAGGCATTTTTACAAAACGAATTCCTATCATTTAAGAATCTTAATCAAACTATTAGATAATTCTAAGAAAAATTTATAATAGTTTGACAAACCTAAAATAGAAGCATTTATTTCCTTTTTACACAAAATTGTGTTAACTTTAGCCCCTGGTGGCAGCTGAAAACTTTAAACAAATGAACTCATATTTTGGCAGGCATATTTCGTCCACTAAATGCAACTTTTAATCACTATTAGAACTTCATACTAGAAAAAAAGTATTTTTCGCTCCACCCTACTGTACAGTCTAGAGTGTCCCAATTTTGTTTGTTCCTGAAGTTTGTCATGCACACCCCCCTAATTTCTTCCACTCGTGAAAACATGCAAGCAAGATGAATTTCATTCGTGTTCTTTAATTTTAAGGGTCCCCTCAAACCATGTGTTACTATTGCTGAACGGCTACTCTCTACCTTATACTAATTGTAGCATATTTCTTTTCAGGTTATGGATACAAGAAAGCAGGAGACTGTGTGGTTGGTGGGGGTGTTGCGAAATGAACCCCTGGAAACGCTGTGTCAACTCCCGACAGTGGGAGATGTTCTTCGACGTCTGTTGTTCTTCACTCGGAAGAAAAAAACGTCCACGGCGGAAGCTGCCAATGTGGTAGCTGATGAGGTTATGGCGGTGTGGGCTCGGGCATCTATTCCGACCTCCCACAAGCCCAAGTGCGTCGAGAGGATCAAGGCCCTCTCCACGGACTACGAGAAAGTTGCCAGAAACCGAAACCGTGGGGGAGAGAAGCAACTGGAGCGGGAAAAGGGATTCCAAGCCAACCTGAATACACTGTTCGAAACAGCTCATGCCAACGCCATGAAACTCATCAAAGTCCCCGAAGATCGAGACTTTCTGAATGACCAGCGAACCGTGCGGAAGATGTACATCGGAGGAGAGGACCTGGAGTTTGCTCGCAGGGCAGCGGAGCGGGAGAAACGCCGAGCAGCTGAAGAGAAGAGGAAGAAGAAAAGCCGCGAAGAGATGGACTCACTGCAAGCAAAAGGAACGGTGAAAAGTGGGTCTTCTTCTTCTTCGGAGTCCATGGCCGAAGCATCCAATGATGATGTCCAATATTCCTCTCCTGGTTCTTCGGCTCCTCGATCCGCTCCCAAGGACGGCCAAGTGTCGGCAAGGAGGATCATCCAATATCCCAATTTTGCTGCAGCCCTGGATCGAACTGGAACCTCAGTACGCCAAGCGATGCACATTGTGGCTCCAGCACTCGCTGCCGCGGGAGTTGAGTTATCCTCGGTCACCTTGTCCAAATCAAGTCTTCACCGTTCACGGCAGAAGTCCAGGAAGAACTTGGCAGCCGAATCAAGACCGAGTTCAATCCTGATACGCCGCTTGTCGTCCACTTTGATGGCAAACTCCTCCCTGATTCGGATGGAGGGAAATCGGATCGCATACCAGTGCTGGTCAGCGGGAAGAATCTTGAGAAGTTGTTGGCGATCCCAAAAAACCCTGACAGCACGAGACAGCGGATGGCTGGAGCTGTTCTGAAGGTGCTGGACGATTGGCCGCAAGTTCAACCATGGATTGCCGGTCTCTGCTTCGACACAACAGCGGCGAATACCGGTATTCACAGCGGCGCTTGTACGATTATCCAGGACCAAATGGACCGCCGCGTTCTTTTCCTGGCTTGCAGACACCACATGATGGAATTGGTAATCACCTCAGTCTTTGACCTGTTCTTCAGGTCTTCTGGCCCCGAAATTGCGCTGTTCGCTCGCTTCAAATCCCAATGGGAGTTCATCGACCAGAAGCAGGCTTCTCCGTTCAACGGCGATGGCCCAAGCGACATCCTTTCGGAATGGGTGGCGTTGAAAAAAGAGCAGATTGTCCACTTCATTGAAGACCAGCTTGAAGTTGGCCACCCAAGAGACGATTACCGGAGTTCCTGATCCTCGCTCTGGTCTTCCTCGATGGTCATGGCAAACGAGATCTCCGGTACAATCGTCCTGGAGCATACCACCGGGCCAGGTGGATGGCCAAAGGCATTTACTGTCTTAAGATGTTCATCTTCCGAAGCCAATTCCACCTGACCGCTCACGAGGTCCGGTCACTACGCAGGATAAACGTCTTTGCCGTCACCATCTACCTCCAGAGGTGGTTCGAGGCTCCATTGACGGCGGACGCGCCCGTCAATGACCTGGAGCTGTTGGAGGACCTAGAGCGGTACAAGGCGGTGGATCATGATGTAGGTACCGCCACATTGACGAAATTCCGGGGCCACCTCTGGTACCTAAGCGAAGATTTAGCCGGACTCGCTATGTTCTCCTCCAAAACCACCGATGCAGAGAAGACGGCCATGCTCCAAAACCTGCACAAGAAGACCGAAAACCCAAAAGATCTGCGTCGGCTGGAGGGAAAGAGTGTCTTGACCGTGAGACGGTCGGATTTGAGCACCTTGGTCACGAAAAGGACTCAAAACCTTTTTCATTGCCTGAAGCTGCCGGTTCCAAAAACCCCCAAAGATCTCGAAGGATGTGCACCATCGTTGAAGTCTGTGAACGACGCGGCAGAACGGGCGGTGAAACTGGCGGAAGATTTCAACGAGGCCTGACAAAAAACGAGGAGGAACGGCAGCTCGTGTACCAAGTCGTCGAATACCACCGCCAGCAGTTCCCCTCAGCAGACAAAAAGATCCTCTGTCCCCCGAAATGAAATGTGCCATTAGGAAGAATTTCCATTTCCTTTAATTTAGTCATTAGAAAGAATTTACATTTCATTCTTCCACTATGGTTAATGCTGAGCATTTACGTTTGTTCATATAGGGTCGAATAAACAAGGTCAATGAGGGGACCCTTCCCCTCCTAATAGGCCAATGAAATTTCGCCCATGTTTTCCTTTCTTCAAGTGTAATTAATTAAAGCGGTGTGCGATTTGACTCTTGCAAATTTTTATTTTCACATGTGAGGCTGGGACACCCTACGTGTACACTGTATAAAAAAATTCGAATTTAGTGCTAGTTCTAGGGTTACACAGAAATAAAAAAAAACCTCTGTATAAATCCTTTTTGAGACTAGAATAATTGCAAACATTTTCTTTGAATTGAAAATTTGTTTTTGGAACAAAATTTGTAATCGTACACCTCTAGGTTACTTTTCAATTTATGTCCCACTTTGAGAGAAACAAAATAAACTTTATACGATGGAGTGAGTAGTATAGTGTCAAAAAGGGAGAGTGCAGAAATGTTACGTAATGTTGCAAGAGTGCCACCCCCACCCCCCTTTGTTAAAAAAAACGAAAAAAGAAAAAATTCCCCGTCCCCTTTGTTGCCAACCCAAAAATGGGACTGCAAGGGGTATGCAACCTGGAGTTATCCCCCAAGCTGATCCCCCCCAAAGGGGAGTGCCAACCTTTGTTGCCAACCCCAAAATGGGATTGCAAGGGGTGTGCAACTTGGAGGCGGAGTTCCCCCTAAAGCTGAACCCCCGAAAGGGGCATACCTAACCTAAGAGGCCTCTATGGGGAGAAGGGAACGCCTCACCCCCAAAGGAGCAGAAAGAGATAGAAGTAGAGGAAGAGGAGAGGACCCAGAGGTCCTTGCTCGGCTGATTGCCGAGCTCATATGACTCCATCGTCCGAACCCCGCCCTCTTATAGGGCACTGATCAGCCAGTTGGTTTATTCAGCTAGTGTCTCGGGCACATCAGCCAGTGCCTTAGGGCATCATCAGCCATTGACTGCCAGCGTCTCAGGGTGCCATCGTCTTAGATCATCATCAGCCAGTGCCTCCCGGGTGAATCATATATTAATTACCCAGTTGGCTTAGAACCCTGAATTGTCAAATAACAATTAATTAAATATCCAGAAATCCGATACCAAACAATTATATAATCAGTCAATACGATACATTATTGCAAAGTGCAAAACTCGCACGTAATAGAGACAGATGTCACAGTGACCGTTTGCTGGAAACCCTGCGCCTCAACCAAGCGTTGTAGAGGTTGGGCTGAGGAAGTAGTCTTTTATTATTTAATATAATTTTTTTTAAATTCATTATTTCTTTATTTTCTTTTCTCCATCATAAATTATTGTAATTTGAAGTTCTGTAGGAGAAGTTATTAACATCGTATAACAAATTTATGTTTATTCAACAGTTATTTATTTATTTTGCAATTTTTTCGTTAACAAAATTCAAGTTAGATAGAGAAGAAATCATTATTTATTTTAAAAGAAATACACTCAATCTGAATTAGATGAAACACCGCTGCTTCAATACGAAACAAATCGTGCGGTAATACAATAGGCCAGTGGTCCCACCCGATTGTTGCACATCTACAGATTAAACTATCGCAGTCCTTGAAGACAAAAGGTGAAGCTACCTTTAAGATTGTTCCAGGTAAAGGGTTTCATTTTTACGCACAAACTTACAGTATATATAAGCAGGAGTTCCCAACTAAATATAAATTGTATTTATTCTATTTTAAGCAAGTTTTAGGCCTATGGATGTCCACATCGTTTATTAGCATTTTGTCCGAAAACTAATCTAAATTTACGGCAAGGTGTCACAGTACAATACAAAAATCTGGAACCTTGTATATATATTTCCTTTGAAAAGTATGACCTTACCAGAAGAAATAAATTTTAAGACATGACACGTCCTAAATTTTATTTTTGTTCCAAAATGAGGACACAATGGGGTCATATATATACACGGTCAAACAGTACGCATATATATATATATATATATATATACAGTGGTGGGCACCGTTAACCAAAAAGTTAACTTCGTTAACCGCTAATCCGTTAACCAAAAGTTAACTTCGTTAACCGTTAATCCGTTAACTTCGTTAAACATGTAACGGAAGTTACCGATAAACCGTTAACGTTAACGGAGGGGATGGCTGTGTTGAACTTGATGAACAAGTCCACCAACACTTGCTCACCCAAGAAGGCAGCATCTGTCAGCAAGTCCTTGGAGTTGGTCTCCAGCCAGGTCTTGACCAAGTTCTGGGCCTTGCCCTTGAGTGATCTGTGGCTTCTGCTGCTCTCTTTTGTCTGGATGACAGCACTGAAGAAGTCCTCCTCCTCCTCCTCCTTGTTGTTGCTGCCTCCACTGTTGCTGCCCACTTCGTTGGACTGCTGCTTCATGGCCTCCTCGACTGTACCCTCCATACTTGACAACGATTATTTTTAAATATTCACTAGCACAAACATGTTGCGCAAGAGACAGACTGCAAATGAAACGAATGTAGTTATTTGTTGTAATTGTTACATATATATTATTGAAAGTGCCTTAAAATGCTCGTGATATTTCTTGAAAGAAGTTGAAACATTCAACTCAAATGGCAAATCTTTCCGCCTGATTTTACAGTCGACCATGTTTTGCTCAAACCAATGCCATAAATAACTAACATATTTGGTAAGACACAAATTGTGGCGACGGAAACAAATATATCGCCTGATTTTGCACTGCGGAAATGGAAATTCGTTCATCACTATTAACAGTGGCGGATTAATTGCGCACCTGCTCAGCACTGAAAATAATATAAACTTTTAAACGTTTATTTATGAATTTTTTGTGTTAACGGACTTGAGTTAACGGAAGTTAAATGTAACGGAAGTTAATTAGTCCGATAATGATTTTCAAAGTTAACTTAAAAGTTAAATCGTTAACGAAAAAGTTAACTTCGTTAATTAACGATTAACGGATTAACGGTTTGTGCCCAGCTTTGTATATATATATATATATATATATATATATATATATATATATATATATATATATACACACACGCGGCTTTATCCTTCACAGCTCACCTTTCTGTATTGAGTTTTTGTATTTACATTTTCTGATTTAGCGAAAAATGAAATAGATATTTTTCCGAAATTTGATTTTCTTTGTTAACACTTGTAGAAAAGCCTCCGCCAATGGGAAAAGGTACGTTTTATATCGGCTAAGGCTTTGTTCAACCCCGCAAAGGTCACAGATCCACCTTTCGCAGATACTAAATGTGGCATTGTCTGCAAAGCAGACAAAGGACCTTCAGGACAATAGAAATATGCAGGTGTCTGTGAGAGCAAATCTAAATAAAAAAAACTTTTCGAAATTCAACAATACGAGAACGAACTGGTTTTACCAACAAACGGGTATGATGCTCCACCCAGATTTGATGGCGAACTGCCAATCACCGCGCGGAATACCTGAATGAACTCGTTCTCAAGAAGCCTATAGCTAAACCCCGCCCCACCTTTCGTGGCTCCTCCCATTCATTGTTCGTGAAAAAGGATCGCTGCTCACGGATTGGTCGAAAAAGCATGAGCTGTAAACCAATAGGAAGTTAAGGTTATGCTTGTGGGTTGGCCACATAGACCCCTATAAAATGGAGAGTTTCGTCGTCTAGGGCCAGTTTCTCGTGCAATTTATAGCAACATACACACAAATGATGGACGAAATCTATAACTGTCCTGAACTGTTTTTTGAACAAGACCGATACAGCCATGTGGCTCTCAATCTGTTCAGCGCCGCAGATCGTGGCGATCTTTTAGCATCCCAAGTTGTTACCGAAAATTGTGACTGGGTTCAAGAATCTACAGCCAATTCAGTTGAAATGTAAGTAATCTGTAATGTCATAATAAGTGTTTTCAAAAATCATGTTTAATTAATGTGTGTGCCCATATATTCAATATATATATATATATATAGAATATATATATATATATATATATATATATATATATATATGTCAGCCCTCGGCAGTTTTTAATTTTAGAACACTTTTCTCTATTTTTCTGAGAAAAAGTTTGGTGACTTTGCTATAAGATATAGTTAGTTAAAAATTATAATTTTTATTTTCTAAAGGTTTAATAGTTATAATGTTTAAATTCTTATAAAATATGAAATGCACTACGGGGAACTTTGAACTTCATATCATCCTGTAGACAATCATTTCTTCTATATATGGTATGAAATTCATGTACATACCATATATATGTACTGTTCTATTAATTTATGAAGGTCGATGTTCGTATGAACCTGAAGTTTTAGACTTAAAATTAACCGTACTATGTTTTCAATTATTATCCGTTTCCAACCCGATTATTTCGGCATATATATATATATATATATATATCAGCCCTCGGCAGTTTTTAATTTTAGAACACTTTTCTCTATTTTTCTGAGAAAAAGTTTGGTGACTTTACTATAAGATATAATTAGCTAAAAATTATAATTTTTATTTTCTAAAGGTTTAATAGTTATAACTAGCAAAAGATCGGCGCTACGCGCTGATTTTGCTAGATCTGCGGTGATTGGACCTTCAACCCAAACCGAATTCTGGGCCTACGGCATATTTTATTTTCAACATCAATAGCCCTTTATCTGGATATCGTTCCCATTCCTCTCACCTTGGGCCTCAGTAATTGGGGTGCCTGTGACCCTCCAATTACTGGCGAACCAATTATTCGGTCAATAAAACTACAGAAAAGAACGCAGCCATGAAAATCTAAAACTTCACAAATCTCGATACGATGAACTCGGATGTGAAGCTCAAGATTTTCATGACTGCGTTCTTTTCTATAGTTTTATTGACCAAATAATTGAACTGACAGTAATTGGGGGGTCGCAGGCCCCTAATTACTGGGGGTTCAATTATTTGGTCAATAAAACTATAGTCATGAAAATCTTAAGCTTCACAAATATTGACACAATGTGAAGCTCAAGATTTTCATTGCTGCGTTCTTTTCTATAGTTTTATCGCGGTGCTGGGGGCCCGAGGGCCCAGTAATTGGTAGTGGAGGTGGTGGTGGGGGGGGGGGGTTGGTGACATATATTTTCGTTCATTACTCATCACCCCCATCCACCATACGAAGTTTGGTCGAAATCGGTTCAGAAACGTAAAAGTTTTTTCTGCGGACAGACAGGCAGACACATTTTTGCTAAATTATAATAGTAATGATGCCCGATTAGGTTAATTAAATGGCCGGTTAGGTCAACTGAATGCCCGATTAGATTAATTGAATGCCAGGGTACGTTAATTGAATGCCCAGTTAGGTTAATTGTACACCCTTGACGATTGGTTATTTTAAGTCATGATATTTTCGTTAAAGCCAACGAAAATATCACGACTTAACCTAACCAATCGTCAAGGACGTACAGATGACCTAACCTGGCATTCAATGAACCTAACCGGGTATTCAATAATTTTACCATAGGTTTCGTAATGATCTTGATGACGTCATTTAATGTTTTAAAATTAATTATTTAATTGCTATTTTCTTACTTACAGCGACAGGCATAATGATATTAGGATACCTAATAGAAATTTTGTAATATTTTAAAGTGGGGAAAATAAATAATTTTCTAAAAATGATCTTCAACTATAAAAGCGCATCTAATCAGATAACTTAATTAACGTATTTCTATGACAACTAAAAAATAGAATGATAAATCAATATCCTATCAAATTGTTTGTGTATACGTAAAATTATTTGTACAAAAGCCACAGCAATAAAACGCACAAAAGTCACGGTAAATGATTTCGAGTGTGGCTCGTTTAACTTTAAACTCGTATTTATTTAAATTGCCCGTTTTAATTATGTAATTTTTTGTATTGAATCGATAAAGAAATCTTTTGTGAATCGAAAAATGTTAAAATTATAACAAATATCAAAATATTTTTTATAAAAATCATTGAAATTTAAAAATAACAAAATATTTTGTAGAAAAATTATTGAATTTTAAAAATGCATGTTTGTTTTTAGTTTTTGGCAAAAAGTTCGTTATGAATTTTAAAAACATATACTTTTTTAAATTGAATCGATAAGTAAATCTTTTGTGAATCGAATGATATTAAATGTTTAGTAAATATTGACTTATTTTGTGCCAAAATTATGATTAAAAATGAAAAATTAAAAAAATGCGTGTACAGGCATGGGAAGAACTGTATCCCTAAAAGGGGGGAAGGAATTATGTTAGGGATTTTTTTTAGCATGGGCACTGCAAAATAAAAAGAAGCATCGAATGGTGAAAACCGCATTGTTCTACACCAATTGTAGCGACCTGTAGGTGTGCGCAAAAAAACTGTTATATATATATATATATATATATATATATATCTATATACTGTATAAGGCTTCATTTCTGAAATAGTATATTAGATATTTAAATTCTTATAAAATATGAAATGCACTACGGGGAACTTTGAACTTTATATCAATCTGTAGACAATCATTTCTTCTATATATGGTATGAAATTCATGTATATACTATACATATGTACTGTTCTATTAATTTATGAAGGTCGACGTTCATATGAACCTGAAGTTTTAGACTTAAAATTAGCCCTATCTTTTCAATTATTATCTGTTTCCAACGCAATTATTTCGGCATATATATATATATATATATATATATATATATATATATATATATATATATATGTTGTTTTATTTGTGCTTTTCTCGTTTTTTAATGTTTATAGGAAGTTCTCCAGATTGAATTTATTTTAACATTTGCACGCACTTGGAATTTTTTTTTAAATATTGTCTGGTGACTCATGGATATGTTTTAATTACAGGAGCGACGCCGAATTAGAATGTGTAATCGCCACTTTTGTTGGAAGGATGGTTTCTCCCCCAGCCCAGAACTAGCTGTGTTGGCGCGGGACAGTGGGCGTCAACCTGTAGAGGAAATAATGTAGGTGCATTGAAACTATATAGATTGTTTTTACATTTCTTTTGGAATTTAACAAAGTGCAATAAAGATGTTTTGAAAGATGTGTTTATTCACTGCGTAATGATCCATATATATATATATATATACATATATATATATATATATATATATATATATATATATATATATGTATATATATGTATATATTATTTACCATCATACACATTACTTTTAGCGGCAACCAGCTGGCACACAACCCAACCGGTCAATCGATTGCACCTTCATCTATGAGATTATGTAAGTATTTTTTGAGGATATTAACAAAACGTAACATATTTTCATTTTATTAAACAGTAGAAAAACATGTACAAAAAGGGGCAGTCCCCAATTCTTAATTGTTACAAATGTATACACAATATAGGTCTTACACATTACAGGGGGTAGCAACATATGGGAACTTTTTTTTTTTCTGTCTTCACACATATTTATCGTTGATATTTTTCTCACACAAATCGAATAATTTTAAAAAATTCATAAAGCCCTTCCCGCGCGACACATGCACGAGAAACAAAATACAATACAGTCCACATGTTTCAGTATAAAGCCCTTAAAGGCGATATGGGGACCAGATAATCTTAGGCACACGTAATCGCGCGATAAAATTTACGATTGCCGAGTCATGCCATGGTGGAAATCCGAATGAGTGAAAATAGTACATTCTTTCCTTAGTTTTAAAATAGATCGCAAACCAGTGAATACCCTCGCCCCAGTGGCGGACTGGATCATAAAATTTTGTCTGCCAAAGGGGTCAGGGGGCCCATAACTCCATTACATAATTCATTTCCAGTCCTATCCTAATAGGCCTATTTATGAGTCAAGTTTGTTTAAATAAAAAAGTTAATATTTTTTTATAAATTTATTTTACCAATAAATACAAATATTTTACAAGTACTGCCTGCATATACATACATACATACATACATACATACATGCTATACTAAGCGTAGTTTTTTAAGTTCATTACTCGAGTTTGCAAATCGTTCTATTATATTTTCCATGTCTAACTCATCCAACATGAACTTTTCTATAGACATCAACATGTATGCTTCCAGATTCTCCTCCGACAAAGAATTTTGTAATCTTGTTTTTATTATTTTAAGCTTAGAAAATGCCCGTTCACACTGAACTTGAGTCACAGTGTACAGATAGCTTTGTACATTTGGTAAAGATTATCATATGCCTTGTCATTAAGTCTGTTTGATGCAAGAATATACAGAACACATGATGGACAATTGCCACAATATTTAGAGCATGAATTCATTTTACTCCTGCTCTCTGCATTATCATCATTCAGCAAAAGCTTAAATATTTCAAAGTTCGATGCAAAAATCTGCAATTCTAATTTTACTTCACTTCTATTTATCCCTGGAGCAAGCTCAAGAATACCTTCCAATGCTTCTTCTTCAAGACCATTTTTAGTAATATATTCATAATTTGATGAATCGAGGCATGACATATCCTTATATAGTTGTCTATGGTCAATGAAACGGAATTCCAGTGATTGTACAACACGATCCATTATCAAGTTGAACACATGTACACGATAGTCTGACAAAGAATCAGATGTATTTTTTTCATCAGCAGCTAGTTCATCTGCCATTCTCTTTGTTTTATGTTTCCTCTTGACTGGTAACTCAGTTTTTACAAAATCAATTTTCAGTTTGATTTTCATCATTACTGAATTGTGCAATGTGCTCATTGGATTTGTTTGCAAATTTCAAAGCCTGACTATATACTTTATCAAATTCTCTTGATCTTTTCTTCAAATCTGTAATGGATTTTTCCACCATATTTCATGCAGTAAACATATTTAAGCCACTTGTCTGTAGATACAGTAGCTTGACAAAGGGGCTGTAATTTGAAAGATATATAAGTATGTGAATGCTGTCAATATTGTTTGAAATTCTAGAAGGTTGGACAGTAAAACACTTGCCTCCCGTTTTGTTTTTGCATCAAAATTGTTAGAGCTTTGAATAATGGATAAACATGTCAGAAGATCCACAAAATTACTGACACATATCTCGTCAAAATTTCCAAATATAGTAGTTGCTGCATTGGACTTCCCTGACCACCTGGTTTCACCAATTAGCTTTAATCGTTTCATCTTTTCTTTCCCCAGATGATGTCCAACAACTTCAATCCAGATGGCCATTCGCTTATATGATACCTTCACAAATTTTGCTAAATTCTGGAGTAAATTGAAGAAGGAAACTGCTGGTACACAACACTTCGTGGTTTCAGTAACTACTATATTGAGTACATGGGCATAGCACCATACATGAACATGCTGATCAGCTACATCAGCAATTTTACTCTGTAAGCCATTATATTGTCCATGGTAGTTTGCAGCGCCATCTGTGCTATCTGATAAGCAGTTTTTCGGATCTATTTCAAGACGTTGTAATGTTTCATTTAATAGGTCAAAAAGTCCCTGCCCTGTACCATCATTGCTTGGAACAATTGCAAGTAGTCGTTCATGGCTAGTACCATTTAGTACATATCGAATAACAATACTAAATTGATAAATTAATGAAATATCCTGGGTTGAATCTACTTGTATGGAATAATACTTGGACTCAGCAACTTCTTGAGTAATTTTTTCCTGTATCATATTCTTCATAATTTGGGTCAAAGAAGAGATGGTTGTTTTACTCAAGAATGTGACAAGACTACCACGACCTTTACTTTGTGCCTTTCTTTGTTTTTCCAATCTTTCACATCGTTGTTCAGACTTTTCCTTCACCATGGAAACATGAGAAGCCATAATAGGATCATATTTTGCCATCAACTGCACAGTAGCCAAGAAATTTCCATGATTTTCTGTTTTATCAAGAAGAGAATATGCTGACTCATTTCTGTGTCCACGAAAAGCAAGAGCTTGTTTACCTAACATCTTTATTATATCTACAACTCTGGCAACAATATTTCTCTGCTTTAGTACTTCATCTTTTCGCTTCTGCAATGATGCAGCGAAAAAACGAGCTAAACCACCATCATTTACTACACTGATATATTCCTGAGCATGCTTGCTATGTATACCAGTTAATTCATGCTCTGATAAGCACTGGCTAATGCAGCTGTAATCATTAAATCATCGCACAAAAGTAGATAGGTTAGAAGAGGTTGGTGACTCAAATGCCAAGCAAAATGAACAATATAGTGACCTATTCTTCTTATTATATATTAACCAGTGTCACCCATAATTTTTCGCTTATATAACTTTACATTAAATGGCAGATCATGATCATGTGGCTGAATTGGATGCTCTTTGAAAAAAGATTTCAAATCTGTTCTTGCAGGATATTGAAAGAGCTTATCCTCTCTAAATGTTGGTTGATTCTCATCATTATTTAAATCAGCTACTAGATGTTTTTTATTATGTACATGTACAGGCACAGGTTCAGTTACTGTTATTCCACCAGCTAATTCAGAATCATAAAAATCAGCATCTACAGTCTCAAAAAAGTTAGGCATACCTTCATCTTTGTCCTAGATCTACAGAATCAGCATGAACAGTTGTAGTTGAATTTCTCTGTAAGTCGCTTTCCTCTTTCTGACATGTAGATATAGGTGTTGATATCATAAATGCTGTTATAGGCCTGCACTTTTTTGCTGAATCATTTCTTTCTGCTTCTCGTTTATCTTTCCGTTTATGTGCTCCAAATTTCCGTTTCATGTGTTCCATTTCCTTATGTGGAAAATTCAGCAGCCTAAAAAGGGTATCCCCACGGCTACCCGCGTCCACCCTTACCTCAGGTTCGAAAAGGTATTGTTTAAATTAAAACTTACGGTTCCCACTATTGGACGCTTTTAATTGTTTAATTTAGACTGAAGTTGGGTAGATTTAAATCGGTTTAATTTAGACTGAAGTTGAGTAGATTTAAATCAGTTTAATTTAGACTGAAGTTGAGTAGATTTAAATCAGTTTAATTTAGACTGAAGTTGAGTAGATTTAAATCAGTTTAATTTAGACTGAAGTTGAGTAGATTTAAATCAGTTTAATTTAGACTGAAGTTGAGTAGATTTAAATCAGTTTAATTTAGACTGAAGTTGAGTAGATTTAAATCAGTTTAATTTAGACTGAAGTTGAGTAGATTTAAATCAGTTTAATTTAGACTGAAGTTGAGTAGATTTAAATTTGTTTAATGTAGACTGAAGTTGAGTAGATTTAAATCAGTTTAATTTAGACTGAAGTTGAGTAGATTTAAATCAGTTTAATTTAGACTGAAGTTGAGTACATTTAAATCAGTTTAATTTAGTCTGAAGTTGAGTAGATTTAAATCAGTTTAATTTAGACTGAAGTTAAGTAGATTTAAATCAGTTCAATTTAGACTGAAGTTGAGTAGATTTAAATCAGTTTAATTTAGACTGAAGTTGAGTAGATTTAAATCAGTTTAATTTAGACTGAAGTTGAGTGGATTTAAATTTGTTTAATTTAGACTGAAGTTGAGTAGATTTAAATTTGTTTAATTTAGATTGACAAATAAGTTAGTCTTTACAAGCCCAACTATAAAGTATCGATTTAGTTTGCGACATTATGCAATTGGTTGTTCCACAATATATACTGCTAGTCAGATTAAGCTCGTGAATCGCAATTAACTCGTTTCAAGCTGATAACCCCAGTCAACCTGTCGAAGGTTCAACTTGACGAACGTTAATGAAATTCCAATTCAATCTAAATAGCTACCCCTGGATGGTTCTTCTCTTGTAAGACAATCCACAATGGCGTTCTCAAACACTTGGGTCAACGATTAACACCCGGGTATAAATACATATATAGGTGGAATGACGAGTGAATAAAATGAATTCTAGATCTTAAAAGAATTCGACATTCATTAGAATCATTAGTGAATGATGTTAATTCTTGGCATTTTATTATAAAACGAAGTTAATTGAAGTAATAACGGGCTAAATTTACGGAATCAAACCGATACGTATTAGTCGTAGTAGAACTTCGAACGAACTAAGATGGCAACTCCAGCTCTTTTCGCCGGCATGAAGGTGCGTCAGAGCGCGCCAAAAGAGGAGTATAACATTGTCGCCCAGAATTTCCAAAGGTTGGAAGGAATTGAGAGTCAGTACTCTGGCGGGCGTACGATTTTGGTTATATATTTAGCTATTGGCCGATTAACGCTGTTTTTATGAAATGATACAATATATATATATATATATATATATATATATATTATGGTTTTATATAGACTTTTAATAGAATTCCTGAACCCACTGTCTAAATATTTTAGACACCTTACCTGAAATATAAAAAAAAAAAAAAATTAATAAAGTAATCTGATTTACTAATTGCTTTTAATATAATCAAGATCAACAAATTTCAAAACAAATAACAATGCTTGAATTATACTATAATGAATGAATATATGTATTCTGTAACTGTATTGTAATGTAATTGTAATGTAATGTATTGTAATCTTTTCTCAATACTATTACATGTATTTTCTTATTTATTTTTATATCTATCTTTATATATAGCAGGTTTATATAAAACATATACATAACTCTATATATCTTTTATATATGGACATAGAAATGGGTAAAATATAATTATACATATATAACAGCAATAACAAAAATAAGAGACTTACTTTGATAAATTGGAATTGATTTTAATGAAGCATGTAGGCAACTATTAAATAAACTAATGAAGTTAAAAATGTCGCAGTGACAGGCAGGTTGGCAGAACTGTATTTTAGGCTGGTAAATTTATTAATTTTTGCTACTTTCTAAAAGTTTAAAACCTGCAATAATTTTAACAAATTAAAGAAGTTATTAATACATTTGCCTTTTTATATACGGTACTATTAATAAATACAAAATAAAAAATAAAAAATTACAATATTAATAAATACAAAATAAAAAAATACAAAAAAATTACAATATTAATAAATACAAAATGAAAAAATACAAACAAATAATTACAAAAATCTAAATAAATTACATCTATTTCATGTAATAGAAATACTGTCACCCTCAATTAAGATTCTAGGATATATCTCATCAGGCCCAACTGACTTATGTTTATTTAAACTTTATATATGAGTATAATAGATTGGCTGCCAATTTTTTTTACCTCAGGTCTAGGGGGCCAATTTCCCTTTTTTCTAGGGGGGGCCCATCTGCCACATGGCAGACTGACAGCCTAGCCAGTCCGCCACTGCCTCGGCCCCCGCAACGTCGGTGTTAACAATAATCCCGCACCTGCTTCTCGAGGTATCCAGCTTCAATATTTCATTTTTTGCAAAAACTCCGATAAATTTGGAACGCGCGAAACAGTCACTTTTCATCACTCTCTGGAGTGTATTTGCATCCATTTTAAAAATCTGTGTTTATGTTCCGGAAACGGCGTTTTAAATGCGCATTTACGCCCGCGGCTAAGTCAGTGTAAGGTCGAATGAGTAAATATTAAACTGTTCCACAAATTCTTTCTGCGTTAGGCCGATTCCAAGTTCATCACACGCGCCTGTATTATGCGCTAAACTGCTGTAAGCTCTCGCGCAGAGCGGGAACACCGCATCTGACTAGTAGTCCATATTTAATGTCCCGCCTAGTGCGACGCCTTTGACATATAAAGTAATATTTTTAAGCCAAAAATTTTCGAATTTCAGGGCGTTCTTTTTATAATTTCCATTTGTCGAGGCGTGGTCTTGCATTCCAATTAAAATCCTTTTTAGGCAGGATTCCAAGAGCTATGTTTTCTATCTGTTTCGACGTCAGGCCTGCGGGGATCGTGTACAGTTTGATCTGTACCCTGTTAATTGGGTATTTCACTGTGGTGTGTACCAGCTCTTTCTCAATCTCTATTTGCTTCGGAGAGCTTAATTTCACTCGGCGTATACGCAAATATGCTTCCATGATGTGTATCACAACAGGTTTCGCGCCTTCTTCTTGGTTAGCTCCCAGATTTATACAGATCTCAGGGCTCGTGCGGGTAAGCTTCAGTTTCATATCTATTCCATTCATGAGCAACTTCTCCTGGAATGTAAAGTCCGTGTGCAGGCGTCCAAAACATTCGTATATCTTTTTTTTAGAATTTTTTAATTTATCCTTTATACTACCCTCATCTTTAGTGTGGTAATACCCCTCGGCGGATAAAAACGTGTCCTTCGCTTCTTTTGAAAAGTTGAGGACATTTTCCAGATATGCTCGTAGGTGATAGTACCCCGTGCCTGCTGAGATGTTAGTCTGATTTCAATACGTCACACTGACTGAATATGGTGTGCAGAAAGTTTGTTTCGGGATATGCAACATAATTATCACGCAATCCGTTCCGTCAGAATGAGCTATGCGAAGTTTAGTATACATGTGCATACAGCTCGGATCAAAAAAGTAAGGGCCTGAGCTGGGTATCACGAATTCTATAGGGGCACTGGGTGAACTAATCGTGTTTAAAGGGTTAATTGTAATAAAGTCACTGTGCTCAATAGAAACTTGAGTTGGAGGCATCTCAAAGAGGGATAGCTCCGATTTACAGCATGTGAACTACAAGGATGAATGAAACGGGCCATGGTGAGTTAGAAACAGTGCCACCTCCCTCGACGAGTATCAATCAATCTATGAATCGTGAGAGTAGCGTCCTCAGTTTATATCAGTTAAAAAAATGATCGGTCATAGGTTTCATACGCTTAGAACACTTCTTTTTTGGCACCCTTTTACGTTTAAGGCCACGTGACCCCTTCTTCCTAACAGCCCTCTTCTTCTTTACGCCACGTGTTGGCACCCCCTTCTTCTTCCTATCAATTCTCTTCTTTCCTCCGCCACGCATTTTTCTCTTCGCATCTTTGATGATTTCATCCCGTGTACGTTTTAAATGTTTTTTAGAGCTTCTTTAGGTTTAGTTCCCGCGAGCATTTCCTCTGCCGCGTTAAAACCTGTTTGTAACGCCTTCCTCCTAAGGTACCTGGCGCCCCTCTTCAACAGTGGGACAGCGGTGCGTAGTATGGATGAAAAAATGGATCCAAGTCCGCTACCACGCTGGTACCGCACACTCGATAGATAGCGTGAGGTTTTCTGTCCATTATAACTCAGTGCGTCGAAAGTGGAGCTTCACTGTTAAGCTCCCGTCACTGAATGGGAAATTTTTACCCTCTACCGTTCTTATATATATTGAGATGTTGGTTATTAGGTTAGTTGAGACATTCACATAATGGGGCCTGTCATATGTAATACTCAAACTCCTTCCTCTATGGTTGGGGATGTGGGCAATGCGCAGCAGGCGGGCCTGGGTATCCCCAACAAACTGGTGTTCCACTATATTGCTATAAATATAGCACATGTCTGGGGCTCAGGGTCTTCAGCCATTTCTCCATCTTCAATTGATACATTAAGCTGGACAAGTCATCCGGTGCCTCGTGAAAGGTGTCTCTTTGGAAAGCTGCGCTATATCGCCCCTCAGCCACAATTTTGAACAGTTCTTTATCTTTAATATTTCCACTAAGCGTTGACTTTAGCTTCAATGTGCATGCATGCGCGTTTATGTTTACGACTTCAAAAAGTAAATCGTATGAAGTATGACTTTTCAAGACTCTTGTTTAAACCCGCCACAATGTCCATGGCTGTGTCATAATGCCCGACTCCTAGCGAAACAATTGCTATAGTACTGTTCCTCGCCGCACAGGGTTGAACGTATAGTATTGTCTAATGTTATGCCTATTTTTTCGCACTCGTCGTTTCTTCTATAGATCAGAAATATGATTTGTTCATTTTCAAGAGTTAAATATTTGGTGGATAACTGAAGTTCACATAGCCCCACCTCATACGATCACGAACCAGTTCAATGGGCCATGGAGTCTGTTACAAAGTTAGCTAGTGTGTTTGCTAGGGTGTACAGACAGGGACGATGAGGACGGTAGTGACGTAGAAGTGGTTAGGAATCATGTTGCATACTAATTAAGCTTCATTACTGCATCAGCTTTTATATAGGTATTGAAGCTTTCTGGGTAACCTAGCCACTTCACCAGGTACATTTTTCTCTTTCCTGTACCTTTACTTCCTAAAATTTTCTCAATTTTAAACACATTTTTTCCTAAATTAAATGCCACTTTCTGCAGTTCCTCGCGGTAAAAACCTCCCGAGATTTCTTCCCCATTCAAATCCAACGTAATACATCATTATCTCGCCTTTAGGCCTCATAGCCCTAACTTTAAAAATCTCGCGTGTCCATCCTTGCTCAAAGCCCTTCGCGAATTTATTTCCCGAACGTGACAGCCTTACATAGTCACTGATTTTGAAACGCGCAGAGTGTGGTGGTGGTGGTGGCATCCATCTCTTCTCGGACGCTTGCCTCTTTCTAAAACATCGTTAGGCGTTGTACCGATCGTACGGTGGTGTGAGCGGTTGTAGGATGAAGCCAGTGAATCGAGAACGTTTATATATCTGTACGTGTTTTTATGTGTAAAATAACGGTGCATGCGTTCCTTTATGGTACGTTGAACTCTTTCAGCTAAAGATGCTTTATGTATAGAATTGGAAGTGTAATAGCTGATATTAAACTCTGACAGCATGTTCTGAAAAGTCGCCTATAAATTCTTTTCCCATATCCGTGCAAAAATAGCCAGGAACCTGTTTTCTTTCAACATCAGTGTTTTGGTCGCTTTAGCAACTGTTTCGGGCGATTTATTTTTCAGGGGAATTAGCCACAGGTATCTAGAGAATACATCTATTATGAATAGGATGTAGCGGTAGCCATCGTTGTACACTGAATATCTTTGCATGTCTGTTAAATCTGCCTGCCAAATAGAGTCAATCGATGCGGCTGTTGTCTTGGCTGTTTTAAACCTTTTTCTCACCGGTTTATGAAGTGTGTAAGCATCCTGGGCACGCAAAAATCTCTCAACATCTTTTTCCTTACACCATAAGTACCTCTGTACAGTCTATTAACGCCACCATAGGATGCAGGGCTAGAAATGTCATAATAGTGCTTACTTAATACGTTAGCCATTTGCGTATTTTAGAGGCACGTGGATAAGGTTGGCCTTCTACTCTCTTCTTTCTTCTCTTCAGAGGTACGGCTGCTGTTGTGGGCGAAGGTGTACTCAGTTGTGACACGTGCGATGCATGTTCCAAGTCTTTTAACCTATTCAGATTACCTATCAATGTTTTGGGGACATTTATTTGCTGTAGTCTTGCTTTAATATGTCTCCATCCTGTGGTGAGGGCCTATCCCACTTTCTCACCAGATCATGAACAATATCAACGATATTGGACCCTTGTACCCTGTTCCATCAACAATGACCTCGCCTGTGTCGGCCATGTATGATGGGTCCTCACTCAATAGATTATAAAGACAACCCTTTATTCCTCAATGTATGGGGGAGGCTGTTTTTTAGCACATGTTCGATGTGCTGTGTTCCGCTACTCTTTGGTTGCTCAGGACCTGTGTCACTATGCTCAGCGCTACTCGAGCTGTGCCTCACGGTGAGCTCTGTAGGATGCTTATAATCTTCGTACTCATGAAGAAATTTCTGCAAAGCATCTTGATACAAAACCCTTTTCTCATCAGGTGCCTTTTCACTGTTTAATAGGGATAGTAGCTCACTCTCCATTCTTTTAAGCCTACTTTTACGGGGTTCTAGAGCCGCGTCTGGGGTCCTTTGTAATGAAGCATACACTCGTGCGGGATCACAACCACCTTCTTCATTATATTAATCTAGTCAGTAAAGGCCCCAAAATTGAAAATAAGATGGGGAGGAACGAACCGCCTCTTTGTACAATAATACGCTTTTTCTTACCCACAGTCTGACTTTTATGGGCGAGCGTCCGTATTATGTTCTTGTAACGACGTAAGCGAGCCTTCTGAGAGGATTTCATTGGAACATTACATTTTATAACATTAGGCAGATTTCGCAGATGCACTTTAAAAAGTCAGAGTCGATATTTTTAACAAACATCTGCTGCAACGCCCGAGGCAATCGTTGATAGATTTTTATTAATTCGCGGTATTTCTTTAGCCTATTCGTCATTCTGGAATATACACGGTTTCAGGTCGTTTGGAAATATATTCGTTCTTAGAAGCACCCTAAACGTGTTTCGCGGGTGAAGGTCACAAAGCAAATATCCATAACGTTGCTTTGTGACCTCTTTATAAACCTCCAAAAACTCCTTACGCTGACTCGGGAACATCTGACTGGCTAATACCCAATTTGTGACACATCTCTACGTTGCGCGAATAAGACTAGATATTGCGTATTTAACGACACATCGCGCATGTATCTATTTTTGAAAAATAGATTCTGATTGATGAAGAACACGCTTATGTTAAGGTGGTGGGAGAATACTGTAAATGTCTCGGCAAACGTTTTATCCATCTCCAACATGAGGTCGTCAATTACGATGACTGTATGTTCATTTCCCTTTAACGAATTAACGTCATAGACCCCCTTGTGGAACAAAACATCATCTTGGTACTCGTTGAACACTGATTGGTATGTCGAATAGCACCATATAACTTTATGCACAAATTTTGAGAACATTTCACCCTTTTCTTTAATGATATTAAGCATAAACACCGTTTTACCACATCCTGTCGGTCCAGATATAATACATGTGGATGGGCTCGTGAATCTGAATTTTTCTACAGATTCCATTTCTAACACGTCACACCCCTAAGTGGGTCATTTACAGAATATCAAATAACGAGTTCTGCTCCTTATATTTTGTTTTCTTCTTCCACAGAACCGTGAATGACGACGATGTACAGCCCCCCATCATCGACATCACGGATGAACCATTGACCGTGCATCTACAATGCCCGTACCCGATGAACCCTCACCAGCGACACGTGCACGTTCAAAGCGGAGACATGATGAAGAGTCCTCCACGTCAGGTATAAAGCGCGGAAATACGCGCCGGTTGTTAGACAACCAGTAGTAGAACCCCAGCCCTCAACGTCTTACGCAACCCCCACAGTGGAGCGATCCGTCAATATAGCCCCTTGTTCATCCTCCACAGCCCCCCCGTTCTGTTGAGTCTGCAGTAATAGACCCCAGCCCTCAACGTCTTACGCGGCCAACCCCACATCAGCTTCTTCAGCCAATATAGTCCCCTTGTCCATCCTCCACAGCTGCCCCCGTTCTGTTGAGTCTGCAGTAATAGAACCCCAGCCCTCAACGTCTTACGCAGCCAATCCCACATCAGCCAATATAGACCCTTGTTCATCCTCCACAGCTGACTCGTTCTGTTGAGGATGATACATTCGAGTTGGTGCGCACCGCAACCCCACCCCAGCCTTGACTAGAAATCGGTATATAGTCAGGGTTGACCCTAGATCCATGTATAGCAATGAATTGAGCACGGCTACGTCGCGTTGTAGAGCCATTGTAGAGTTTGCCCTTCAGAACCGCGACGAGCGTGAAGTCAGGACGAGTCTGTCCTTCGGATTCGGCTCAGATGATAACGATGTAGATGATTTTTGGGTGGTAGTGCCATTTAGACGTTTGGTGGCTGAAGATGTAGAATATATATTAGGTCGTATAATGCACCGCCCAAAGTAGTATAGCATTCAATATGGACAACTTCACGGTAAATATTGACCGTGTATTCCGTGTTGCGGGTCATAGTGCCACACCTACACTCTTAACTTCAATTCTCAGGCTATTTTAGACGGCATATAAACGTCGATCGTGGTTGCGGCTTTATAGCAGTAGTCTTGGCTCGTATGTTTACTGTACTAAATACACGACCCAAAAAATTTGGTTGCCTACGGTGGTGGAGCGTGCCCGTAAACTAGCTTTAGACTGTGAACTTGAATTTGACTGTAATATGGGTCCTGAGGAGCTGAGAAGGGTAGAACAGGAAATGAATACCCGTATAGTGGTATTTGGACTGGATGATCGCAGTGTGAGATCGTACAAGACCCCTACTTATTTTAGGACTGTCAGGGACAACGTATCTCCCCATCCGTAATATAAGGTGCCTTTACGCGAGTTATGATAAAAGTCGAAAATATGGGCGACATCATGATTTGTGTAAGGGGTGTCTCGAGTTTGCGATGATATAGTGAAACATTGTAAATTGTCACATGTGTGAACAGTGTAAAAGCCCCAAATGTGAAAGCCGTGTAGTTGAGCTGAGAAGAGGGATGTAATGTGTGTAGACGCACATTTTTCAATAATAGCTGTTTTGAGCTCCATAAATCAATTGGCACGTGCAGGAAAATGAGAATCTGTGAATGTGGTATGTTTCACACCTGAATGGTAGGGGAAATTTCAAACACAATGTGACGAAATTCACTGTCCTACATGCCAGGAGGAATATAAGGCGGATGGAGTAAAGCATGTATGTTATATGAAAGACGCCAAGCCTAAAAACAAGCCTTTATAACTGTATACTACGATATAGAAACATACACGAACGCTGAAACCAAAGAGGTAATTCCACATTTACTTGTGAGCCAAACTATCTGTGATGAGTGTATGGAGATCGAGTGTGATGAGTGCCCCAAATGTGGTAAACGGACAAACGTTTTTAAAACGAATGTCCACGATAGTCCTGTGAAACTATTTGTGTCCTATATTGTCAAGTTAGCCGACAAGTTCAAAAAAATGACTGTGTATATTCTTGCCCATAACGGGGCAAAGTTTGACACAGTTCCTTTATAAGGAGTTGCTTGAGCACGAGTCCTCTGAGATATTTACAGGTGATCCATTGAAAAGAGGCAACAAATTAATACAGATGCAAATAAGAGGTAATGTACAATTTAAAGATACTTTATTATTCACGCCTTGTAAATTAGCAAAGCTACCCAAAGCGATGGGGGTAGCAGCTGAAGTATCAAAAGGATACTTCTCTTACACATTCTTCACTAGCGAAACTTTAAATTACATAGGCCTACCTCCTCCCAAACATTACTTTAACTATGATTGTATGAGTACATGAACGTGAAGACTTTGATCGATACTACACAGTTTTAATGAACGTAATCCTTATAATATAGCTGATGAATGTGAGCGTTATTGCGTGAATGATGTGCGCGTGCTTAGAGTATGTTTCCAGGCCTTTAGAAGGATGTACATTGTACAATAATAATTAGGTACTCTTGAATGAATGAACTTATCTCATAGAGTTTCTTCTACTTTAGAGAATATATAGGGGTTGCGCAGGCTTAATAAAGTTTTGTATTTCACTGGTAATTTTTTTAAATTTTATTAAACGGAAACTAAAATAAAGGATGACTAATAAAACAATATAAATAATGAATACTTTAAGAAAATAAACATAAATAATCTTCGCGGTATCTCAAATATGCTACCAAAATTTAAATAATTCTCCATGTAAAGTAGGATCATAAAACTAAGTATTCTTTCCAAAAAAACATAACATCCCAAAACATGATAAGCAAAAACAATATATTCTTCATATTACAAGAAATAAAAACAAAATATTTTTAATGTTACAAGAAACCAAAGCAACATATTTTTCATATTACCAAAAAAGTGTTATTGAATATTGGACTCAAGTGTGAATTTTCTGCTGTCAGGATATTTTCGACGATGATTAGCGACAACCTGCATCAGATACTGCAGTTGCTCCTCGTCTTAAGTTAATCGGCAATTAAGCTATTCAGTGAGGGCCACTGCTCGTTCAGCATTATCAATAACAACTTTTATACCTTTCACAATGCTACATGCATATTTGTAACTATTATGAACAGTCCAGAATACAGGATCTTCATTAAGGAATTCGTCTGAAATGTCCAAACTTCTGAAAAACTTAACTGAGTTTTTCGATGTTAAGTCAACAAGGCTGACCTGAGCATTATGTGGAAGCTCGATCCGCTTTGGACAATCATCATTTCCTTCTTTGGTCCTCATGGCCTGAACCATCTCACGCTTAACGCTTACAGGAACGTCTTCGTCGAATAATGCAAGGGGCAGCATTTCCTCTGACAGATACCAGAGATGTGAGCTGAATTTTCTAATGGCAGCTTCTGCGATGATCTTATTTGGTTATCTTTGAAGTTTCTTAAGGAGAATAAGGTCTTCATGCGGAGCAGATACAGATACAGAAACAGAAGTAGGAAACCATGCTCTCATGTAAATTCGGACAGCAAAGAAATAAATTACGCTTAGGGCCTTTCTTCTTTGGTAGTTAGTTGAAATTGACTCTGAAACAACCATACCTTGAAGGAGTAGAGAACCTTAGCCATCCATCGGGCGTGATGCATAGCTCCTGGAGTTTTAAAGCGAATTTTTTTCCATCCCAAGAGTTATGGCCCAAGAAAAGAAGTGCCAGCTCCAGGAATTCTTTGTAATCATCTCGAACTGTTCCTTCCGGTAGCATCTTGCAAGCAAAAGAAGTTAATGACCTCTTCTCTTCGTTGTCGATGTCATCTGCAGCCGTCTTATATCTGGACTGATCAATTTGAGGCGAAAACTTCTTGAAGCGCATGAATAAAGGTACTTGAGGGCTAGAAGGTGCTCCAAAAGAAGACTCGAAAACAGCTCCAAACACCAATTCCATAATATGATGACGGCATGGAAAATGCAGGAGGTTTTCCCTAGTTTTTGCTCGAGGAGAACGCAAGTTCCTGCGCGATGGCCAGTATTTGAAGCGGTAGTGTCAAAACTCATCCCAACAACGGACTGCTCAAGCTCCCACTTCTGGAGCTTGTTCACAATAGCTTGAGATTGCTCTTCTCCTGTTCCAGAAGAGAGTTTTGGAACACCAAGGAGCTGACACGTGTCTTTGTTGGAGACTAAGACAGGGAGCCGATGGACGTTGGCTTGACCAGTGAGGTCCGGGAGAATTTTTCCATCCCAATGAACAATGATAGGACACTCAGTGTTGAACTCTTCCATTATATGTTGAGCCGTTAAAGAGCGATGCTGCTGTCTATACCGCCTCACACTAGAACGGTTAATAATTAGCTCCGATACGTCATGACCAAGTCCCTGTGCAGTAGCTGCCAACACGAAGGCTGCTGAGCGATCACTAACATTCGTGCGATCAAGGGTTGATGCTAGATTAGGAGTCATGATAGCGTTCGTTGCACGTCGACGCTTTGGATGTGAAGAACCACCTGCTACTGCACTGAATTCTTCCTTCTCTGTACCCGATTCCTCGGCATCACTGGAAACACTACTGTTATTTTCACTGGAAGAGCTTTCCAAATGTGCAGTTGAGATTTTTGCTTTGTCCCGGGAAGCCACAGCAGCCTGATATACCGCATATTTGAGCCTCCGCTTGATAGCCGCTTCCTCCTTCCGAACAAAGACCATATCAATCCCAGCCATAGATCCTTTGCGACCAGGTTCTCTTTGAGCCAACAAGAAAGCTCGATCTTCAGGAAGTTTTATCATGGCAAGTGCGTTTTCATGAGCGATATCAAAAAGGTTTTTTGATTCTCTCGTGAATTCCTCTTCGTTCTTGATCTGTGTTTCTGACCTCCTCTTCATGCTTTTCTTTAGTCTCTGCCACTTAACAAATAATTTATTTAACTTTTCCATTGAGTGGTCTGTGCGTTTGATAGGAATTCGCGCTCGATTCCAAAACTTTTCTACGTCCAGAAGTACCTCTTTCAGACTATCTTTTACAGTTCTTTTTTCATTTTGGTGAAGATGAAGGAATACTGATAACACTTCACCATTCGAAGGCAATTTTGCCCCTATAAGTTTATCCTGCCAGTGCTCCATTAGAAATGGGGGCGCTCGAGTGTTAGGTTTAATCTTTGACATTGTGAAAACTACTTAATAACATTGAAATGAATAAAAATTCCGATTAGATAACTCACACAATAAAAGTCAATAACCAAATAATGATCTCCGACTCATAATTGTTGATATTAATACATTTACAACATAAACAAAACTCCCATGATAATCTGCAAATATTCACTTTACCATGGGAATCGAATGCTTACTGAATTTACACGTGACTTAGTGATGTACTTTCGATTAAGTAAATATCATACATGCAGACTATTGTGCCATTATATAATTATGAAATTAATAAATGATGACTTAGGTTTACGAAATGTTCATCACTATTAATAAGTGGAAGAATCTATTTTAATTTTTTAAATGTTTATATATTTCTTGGTTACAGTATGTTCATTAAAGTAATTGTAATAAAAATAACTATAAATAATGACATTGATAAAATAAATAACATATGTAATGTTTTAACTTGAACACGTTCATTAACCGCTACATGCAAAAACAAGAATTCAGTTTCCGACAGAACTGAACACACCAACGCACCAGGACAGACTTGGGCTCTTTTGTTGGGAAGTGCAACGGCTTTGCGCGACTCCTTATAATAGAAGTAGGTTCACAAAAATTCTTCGTAAGTGTCTTTAGTAGGAGTACAATCTTTTCTCGGGTTGGGAGCGTGACAATTCTAAAGTTTATTTTTAAGGACCACCCTAATGTACATAGGTCGTTTCAAATGCGATCCGCTGCAAGTCGCAACCACCATCGCATCATTATGTTTTAAGGTGTTCAAGAATAACTTCATGCCTAAAGCCACCTTAGCCATTATTCACAGAAACAACCCCCGCAGTTATGGCCACAAGGCTATTTACTGGCTCATACACCTACAGCAACAGACAGGTGTATACATAAAGCACGCCCGCAACACGGGTGAAGTACCCATTAAGATTAATGGTCGTGTTTTTTGGGTTGATGGGCTAAGTGAAAACCGTGCCACTGGTGAGAAGACTGCGTACTCCTTTGACGGTTGCTGGTGGCATGGATGCCCTCGTCCTGAGTGTGGAATCGCCGGAGATATCCACGTTAGATCTCCAGCCGACTGTCTTGCGTGGACGCGCAACCGCGATCAACTTATAGGCTCACAGTTCACTCGCAAAATCTTGCGGGAGCATGAATATGACGCACGGATGGAGACAGACGGGGCGTACCGTGAGAAAATAAACACGACCAAGCGTTCAATGGTACTGGAACCTCTCAAATGCGGTAATAGCTTGTTCGGTGGGCGTACAAATCCCTTCAATCTATACTTTCCACCTACGGAGGGTGTGAAGCTCCACTACTACGATTTCTGTTCTTTATACCCCTACGTGATGAAGAACAACCCGTACCCCGTGGGTGCGCCTGAGAAACTGGTGGGACCTAACCTGCCCTTCATCGCCGAGTTTTCAAGAAATCTGAATGATCGCTACTTTGGACTCTCTTTCGTAGACGTGCTCCCCCCTAACGATTTATGGATGCCGATCCTACCCGTCGTTATCGACCACAAGCACAAGCTCATGTTTCCCCTGTGCGTGAAGTATAGAATACTGAAGATACATGAGGTGTGGAGGTTTCAGAAGCTACCCAACCTTTTCACACCGTATATAAACGCATTTTTGAAGGATAAGGTTGAGGCATCAGGGTAACCGCGAGGAGTTGATACCGAGGATGAAAAGTCTGCCTATATTCAACGTTACCGCGACCACGAAGGGATACAACTTGATCGTGCCCAAATTGCAAAGAATCCTGGCAAGCGCTTTAGTGAAAAGTTGTGTCTAAACGGTCTATGGAGAAAATTTGCACAGAATACTGGCAAGGGGAACGTTCATTTGGCACAAAGCTATAGCGAAGTCTGGGATTATGCCAACGCACCCGATAAAGAGGTCATGGAGATCGTGAATGTAGGTAATACTTACATAATAAAGTACAACAACACTGAATTGGCCACAGATACCTCAAGGGTTACAAACATTCCTGTAGCCAGCTTCACAACAGCCTACGCCCGCATGAAACTTTGGGGTTTATTGCATTCTCTTGGGCGGAGAGTATTCAGGTCAAAAAACTTATGGGGTACGGGTGAGGATAGGGAATGAAACGAAATATATCGTGAAGGCAAAGGGTATCACGCTTAACCAAACGAATCGACAGGTTGTTAACTTTGATTCGTTGTTGAAGGATCTAGTATGTTTGGACGATGATTAGGGCGAACGACCTCCCCAGCTAATTGTAGGCACCCACAATTTTCGGGCGCAGAAGCTGGGGGGCGTGAAGGAACTTAGGGGAACGAAGGTTTGCCGTAACACCTATAGGAAACGTTACCAGTTACCTGGTACCTATGATACCTTGCCCTTTGGTTACCATAAACTTTGATGGGCCTATTGCTAACTTATTGATCACACGTATTTGTAAATAAATATGTATTGAGAACAATCTTTGATGTACCTATTGTTAACTTATTTTTTGCACGTATTTGCAAATATGTACACCTTGAATATTTCGTTTATTAAATAAATCGTGCTTCAACTTGCTTTTCACTTTGCATGCGTGCGTATGTACAGTAAAAGTTAAGCCCCGGCCCCTGCAAGACCGGCAGCGTGACTCATGCCGTAGCCTGAGCAGGCCTCTGTCCCCGCGTTCTCAGTCGACCTCTGTATACCCTTGAGCTCGGACGTGTATTCTCTCGCGTGGAAGAAAATAGTAATGGCAACCTTTAATATTGTTTGTTCAACCTTTATGAAATGGTATTCAGCAAAGTGTCAAGATATAGTGGATAGTAAAAAACTTCCTATTCCCCCCTCCTTTGCCTCTTTTAAAACCACATTGGATCGTGCGAAGGAGAAAGATGTACAAATACTCTATGGTTATTCTGGTGAGAGTGTTGTATGCTTTCGTTGCACAGACGATGTATTGAAGTATGCTATAGACCTAAGCTTTATAAAGTCCCACATACAGTACTGGCCAAATTATTAGGAATTTTTTTAAAATTTCATTTTTTGGTATAAAATGTTAAATTAAACCAATTTTAAACGTTGAAAAGTTATTTATTTCTACACAAGAATACATGGTCATTATTTAGCAATAGTTTAGTACTTAGTTTGACCCACCTTAGCTGCCATAATGGCTGCGACACGCTTCGGCATGCCATGAATCATTTTTTGCATAATTCTTTAGTCGAACGAAACGTGTTTGTTCGTCAGTTGTCGTTTGGTTGTCGTGCGATGCGGTGTGTTTCTCTTTCTTTTACGTGTCATTGTAACTACCGTTTAATTTAAATAGTGTATTTACCCAATTTCGGCAATTATTTGTTACAGTTTTTAAGCGAATTTGAAAATGGGGCGAAAGAATGACTTGAGTCCACGGAAAATTGGGCAAATACAGGTTTTATTAACTTCTTCTACATTTAAACAAAAGGAAATCGCTACCAAACTCCATGTTTCACCACAGTCAGTACTTCGTATTAAGAAAAAAATGGTATTTGGAGAAAATGTAGGCCCCAAAAGGGTTGGAAGATGCGGCAGAAAAAGGGTAACGACTCCAAGAACTGATAGACAGATTGCAATTTTGTCTCTTAGAAATAGAAGAGCTACTTGCAAAAACATTTCCAGTAGTCTAGCGGCTGATGGCATCAATATTAGTCGTAGAACAGTCAACAGGAGGCTTCTAACTGCCGGCGCACAAGGAAGAAGCCCAGGCTCACTGAGGCTATGAAGAAGGCACGTTTTGCATGAGCAAAGGAACACATTAACTGGACTAGTGAGGATTGGGAACAGGTAAGAATAATATTTAACATTAAATAGAATGTTAATACAGTAAATACAGTATGCATAGAAGTGTATTTACAGTACGTGATAAAACTGCAGTAAAAATATCTGTAAAGCAGCAAGTCATACTGTACTTCGTTTTAGCTGTACTTCATACGCTATGCACTGACTCTTTCACAGGGCTTTCTTTGATTGCAGGTGGTGTTCTCCGATGAGTCAACGATTGCCGTGCTTGACGATCGTGTTCAAAGTGTAAGAAGGAGGCCTGGAGAAGAATTTTTGCCTGAGTGTCTGATGAAAACGGTGAAATTTCCACAAAAGATCATGGTTTGGGGAGCAATTTCTGTGCATGGAACTAGTCGTTTGAGCATTGTTGAGGGGAATATGAACCAAGTCAAGTATATAAAAGTGCTAAGAAGACGTCTACTGCCTCAAATAAGGGAATGGTATGGTAATAGACGTTGGATTTTTCACAAGACTCAGCTCCATGCCACACGGCAAAGTCGGTTAAAAAATGGTGTCATGAAAATAGTGTTCGGTTGCTCCCATGGGCTGGAAATTCTCCAGACATGAACCCAATCGAAAGTTTATGGTGTATTTTAAAGGACGTAATCCATGAAACGCCGATAACAACAAACACCAACTCATAGAGCGACTTATTCAAGTCTGGTTTCACTCTACACGTATTAAGGAATTATGCAAAAAATTGATTCATGGCATGCCGAAGCGTGTCGCAGCCCTTAAGGCAGCTAAGGGGGGTCAAACTAAGTACTAAACTATTGCTAAATAATGACCATGTATTCTTGTGTAGAAATAAATAACTTTTCAACGTTTAAAATTGGTTTAATTTAACATTTTATACCAAAAAATGAAATTTTTAAAAAATTCCTAATAATTTGGCCAGTACTGTATACCGTGAAGTAAAAGAAACAACGCGTGCAGAAGAGAAGCAGCAGATATGGATAGTGAGTCTTATTGATGGGCGGTGTGACAAGCGGTATTATGTCATGTTACACCATACCGAGTACTCGTACACTGCGGTTGAAAATGTAAATCTCGTCATCATGGAGAATCTTAAGTATTTTTATCACTATATTAATGTATATCATGATGAGGTTCGTAGTGAGGTTGTGGCTAGTGCCCTGCGTGAGTTTTTAGCAGATTTTAGAGATGAGTATCGTCTGTTTCACAAAAAGGAAAAATATGGGCATATGTTTCTCTCAAATACTGTAGTGCGCCGGATTCTGATGATGTTTAAGAGAGATAAAACATAAAATGTGTTTAGCTCGTGAAATTTACCCTGAGGAAAACTGTCTGGTGAGTATTCAGGCGAGAAACCGGCACCATTAACTTTGTGCTTGAAACGAACAGTAGACCTGCGAGCAAACGCAACGTTATTTATTTAAATCTTGAGGAGATGCATAAAATCTTCGTGGTAGTTGAGAGGTGGGCTGAGGACCGCTATAAAATACCAGCTGACGTAGGTATAATAAGAGAGGTGATTAGTGAAGCCTCCTCATATACCGTTGTTTGTACATTGAGTGTAAATAACAATCAACCATACGTTGATATACGACTGATGTAGAAGAACACAGCTGATAATGGCGTTCTTGTTCCTACACGAAACCGTTTCATCCTCGACAGAATGTTTGAGATCGTTGGATTCCGTAAGCTGAAGCCTATATTAGGCACACGTATCTCCGACATGATTTACTTTGACACAATAATTGAATACGGTTACACCGCTCTGCTCGACTGATTTGTTGAATGTAGGAATGAGCAGGGAGAGAACGGACTAGCTCTAGATGCGTATTTAAAAGGCTTACACTCTTCGAAATATCCCTAGCTTTGGTACAAAACGCTTGAGAGGTACAGAGCTGAGCTAGCCTACACTGTTCACCCTGAAGAACTGTACCTCTATATAGTGGATAGCTGCCGTTACGACTTGGAAGATTATTTCAATTGCTGCTATGCCGGGTGAAGAAGAGTTCACGATTGAAAAGTTCGGTACGTTAAGAAAAAACCCTCGATTGGAAAGGCATGATTATAAGCTTGTATTTAATGACATAGTTAACGATAACGTTTTTGCGCGTGCTTTTGATTGCGTTCTAGTGGCGCTTAAAGACAACTTACCTGCCGAGTGTAAAGTGGGTACAAAAATAGTATTGAATGATATGAAAGCCATTTACATCGAATATAAACCGCCGTATCAGTTAAGCGGCGAGGTGATGCTTGAGCGGTTTTACCACATCGTGCAGAGTAATACCGATGTTGACGTAGCATCAATCAGCATTCAATTTACCGTTTTGTACCATAGAACGTAAAGACAAAATATATATTTTTACTGTAATATTTTGCTAGTACTACGTTTTGTACGATTATATATAATTAATATAAATATATATTTTTCTAATATTTGGTTAATACTATGTTTTGTACAATTATATATAATTAATATAACTATATTTTTCCTGTCCTAATATTTCATAATATAATTATATATTTTTCTAATATTTGATTAATACTGTGCTTTTTATGATTATATATTTTCCATGTTTTGTACGATTATATATAATTAATATAAATATATATTTTTCTAATATTTGGTTAATACTATGTTTTGTACAATTATATATAATTAATATAACTATATTTTTCCTGTCCTAATATTTCATAATATAATTATATATTTTTCTAATATTTGATTAATACTGTGCTTTTTATGATTATATATTTTCCATGTTTTGTACGATTATATATAATTAATATAAATATATATTTTCTAATATTTGGTTAATACTATGCTTTGTATGATTATATATTTTCCGTTCTATTATTTGATCATATATACACCCCATTGTATAAACCAGAGCTTTCCAAACTGGTGTGTCGCGACACATTAGTGTTTTTTGTATTTTGAAAATTTTGATTTTTCTATCAACAAAATCGGCTACAAGATAAACCACCTACTGAAAAATTATCTGATATTTGATATTTGATAACAAAAATTAATTAATGTGTCGTGAAAATTGTTATGCTTAAATAGTTTGTCGCCAACGTTAAAAGTTTGGAAAGCTCTGGTATAAACATTAATTAATAAACAGAACGTTGTAATGGTGTTTTATTTATTCCTTGAACACTTTTATATCATTTGTTTCTAAAACAGAATAATCAATTAGTTGCTATTTGTCAAATCGGCCTTCTAAACCAACTGGAATATATGCTTTAAATAAAATACATGGCGTTATCTGGCAACTCAGCATCTGACTGGCTGATTAATAATTAAACACATGGCGTTATCTGCCAAATGGCTGAATAATAATAATTAAACACATGGCGCTCTCTGACAACTCAGCAGCCGACTGGCTGTGGCGACTGCTGGCTGATTAACATATGCTTATTTAAAATAAATAACGAATCTGGCAACTCAACAGCCAAATGGCTGAATAATAATAAATAAATACATGGCGTTATCTTGAAACTCAGCAGCCAACTGGCTGATTAGTGCCCTATAAGAGGGCGGCGGGTGGCTGAAGAACTCATATGAGCTCGGTTTCCAGCCGAGTGAACTCCCAACTCTGGGTTCCCACTTCTGCGTCTCTCCTCCTATCTCTCTCTCTTTCTCTCCTTTAGGGGGGTTCAGCTTGGGGGAAAACTCCGCCTCCAATTTGCATACCCCTTGCAATCCCATTTTGGGGATGGCAACAAAGGTTGGCACTCACCTTTGGGGGGATCATCTTGGGGGATAACTCCAGGTTGCATACCCCTTGCAGTCCCATTTTGGGGTTGGCAACAAAGGGGGCGGGAATTTTTTCTTTTTTCTTTTCGTTTTTTTCGTGTTTTTCTTTTTCTTTTTTCTTTTTTTTAACAAAGGGGGGGGGGGCACTTTTGCAACAAATGGGGGTGGAGTTGGCACTCTTGCAACATTATGCAACATTACGTAACATTTCTGCACTCTCCTTTTTTGACACTATACTACTGAGTGTGTTTTTTCTATGCAACCTTGCAATAGGTCTCTCTTGTAAGCTGAGGGTAGGTTAATATTGAAAATTCGAAATTCAAAGTGGGCTTCAAGTTAGCCGAGAAAACTACGAGTATAAAATTGAAAGGCTATCCGAGTGGATAGGCAGAGTCGTCATCCTGAAACAAACGAACGCGCGCGAGGAATAAGTGCAACCGAAAAAGGAGTTGTACCACAATTCTCTCTTATATATATCTGAAGTTGTAAATTACATTTTAAATTTGTTTTGTAAAATTTATTCGTCAATTAACTTCCGTTAATTAGAGAATAATTCACGGTTTCTCTTAAATGGCAGAAGATGTTTACGAGAAAGAAAAAAGACTGACTACATAACTATGATACGTATATACATTTTGAGAAGGTATAAAATTTTTTATCTCGAAAGAGAATTTGATTTAAATTATTACACTGTACAGTACTTAAGTAAAATTTACGTATTCAAATACATTGACCACAAATTTAGCAGAGCATCCCTTTCCCTCAAATCAAAAGCCTTTCGAATCGAATGCCAAAAATACTCAAAACTTTCTTATACATAGGTTCGATTAAAGTTAATCAAGGATGGAAATTTTTACGTATGCTCAGTTAGTTAGGCTCTACGCTAGTTTAGGTAAGTTTAAATTAGGTTAGGTTAAGTTGTGAATGTTTATGTGACTGACCTTTTCGACTCTGAAGAAATAGGTGAAATGCCTATAACATTGGTCAACAAAGTTTTCGTCACAGAGATATTTTTACTTGAACCATATGTAATTTTTTACGTTGATTACGGGGCGGGAACTGCTCCTTGCTCCTCCTCTGCTTATAAGTTGTTGTTGTTGTTGTTTAGCCGATCAGCCCACCTGATCGAGCAAGCCGGCGGCACGCAGGTAACCGATCGCCCTCTCCGGAGTGGACCAGAGGTTCAGCGCACTACTGATGTTGTGTTGTGTTCGTTGTTGTGCTAGAGCGGTACATACTGTCTCTGTCATAATGTGTTCAATTGTTTGTGGTGTGTCCTGGCACAGGTGGCAGGTGTTGTCTGTGGAGTTGTCTAGTCTGTGTTTATATGTCCGTAAGTTGGGGTGATGTCCACATCGGAATCGTGCTAAGTTAACTCGATCCGATCTGCTCAGGCTGATCTCTGACCTGTTAATGGGTGGCGGCTTCGCACCTTGGACCACATTCGGACCGAGTCGTGTCAGTGCTTTGTGGGTTAGGTGTGTGTGTGTGTGTGTGTGTGTGTGTTTTCTGTACTGTGTGATGTCTGTGGGGCGTGGTATGAAATGGAGTATTTGGTTATAATGTCTCTCTGGTGTTACCTTAATGGTGCGAGGTGTTGGTGCATGATGTAGTGGCAAGGGTGTTATGGGTTAGTTGTCGCTGCTGCCATGAATTGTGTTCCCCTCATGTCTAAATGTTCCCTAACTTTCAGTATTTTTGTTTCTGTGTGCAGGTGTTCTGTTGATGTTGTTTGAGTGCATCCTGTAATGATACGAAGTGCGTTGTTTTGTATTTTCTGTAAGGTGTTTATGTGTGTGTTTGAGATAATGGGTGCCCAGCATGGGCTAGCATAGTCCATAACTGAGCGAATATATTGTTTGTATATGAGTGATGTTGTTTCCTGCTGGTGTCCAAAGTTTGTGCCTGTTAGTACCCTAAGCGTGTTAAGTCTTGACGTACATTTGTTTTTAATGTCTTGAATGTGGTTTGCAAAAGATAATGATGTGTTGTATGTGACCCCAAGTATTTTGGTCCTCTGAATGTGTGGAATGTTGGTGTTGTTTAGTGTACGCTCTGGAGTTATCTGGTGTTCTTGATGGTTGATTTTGTGGGCGCTACTTTGAGTCTATTGTGTGTCAGCCAGTCTTGTATACTGTTTATGTATGTGTGTAGGTTATTTGTAGCGGTGTCATGTTGTTTTGGGTGGATGTGATGTCATCTGCATATGATGATAAGGTAAGCTTGTTATCTATGGGTGTTGTAATGTCATGCATGTATAAGTTGAACAGTGTTGGTGAGAGAACAGAGCCTTGAGGGACACCGTTGGGAAAAAGCTTGTTTCTGGATGACTTACCATTAAATGTGACATGTGAGTATCTTCCTGAAAGATAGTTGCTCAGCCACTTTTTGGTGTTATTGTGCATGTTTGTGTTGAGTATTTTGTTTATGAGAGGGAAGCGTGGGATAGCATCAAATGCTTTACTAATGTCTATTGTTGCTAATAGTGTACGTTGAGCTGGTCGTCTGGAGTTGATGCCATCCATGATGTGCTGCGTGAGGTTAGTGAGTAATGTCGTGGTTGAATGGTGAGGTCTGAATCCATGTTGAGTAGGCGATAGTGGTATGTGTGGTTTGGTAATTTGTAAGATTAGTCTTTCTGTTACATTGGAAGGTGTGCATAGTAAAGTAATGGGTCTATAGGAAGCTGGTTCTGTTGGATTTTTGTTTGGTTTGAGTAATGTAATAATTTTACTTTGTTTCCATATGTCAGGAATAATACAGTGTTGGTATGAATATATGCTGATATTTGTGAGAGCTATTATTCCCTGTGGGCCCAAGTATTTAAGGTGTATGTTAGATATGTTGTCTGGTCCAGTAGCTTTCGAATTCTTAATGTTTTTGATGATCTTGGTGGTCTGGTCTGTATTGAAGGGTGTAATGGTCGTGTCGAGTCTGTAGGTTTTCTTGTGCCTGGCTGTTTCTCTGTCCTCGTGTTTCTGGTTGTTGTCTCTGTTTAAGTGACTTACCTTTGCGTAGTGATTAACTAGAATGTTAGCTTGTTGTGTATATGTTGGGTTATTATTTTGGCTGCGACAGATAGCCGCGTGTGAGGTGTGAATACCGCTGTTAGAGTGGGTAATGCTGATTATAGTCTTGTATAGCCTGGATGTATCTGTGGAGTGGTTTAGTGTTGTTATGAATTCCCTAAATGTTTCTGTTTGTTTTTCTTTGAGTTTGTTGTTTATTTCTGTGTTGAGCTGTTGTAGCTGCTGTTTTATGGTTTCTGTGTGTGGTGTTTGTGTGTTATGTTTGAGGTTGTTACGTTGCCTTATGAGGTGGGCTATTTATCTAGTGTAATTTGGATTGTATTTCCTAATGTTGCCCTCGGGTATGTATTTCTTTGCATTATTGATGATCTTATTAAATGTTTTGAGTGTTGTATTGATGTTTATGATGGATGTACTGTTTAATGTTGTGAATTGTTCCTCAGTCTGAATTTTGACCTGTTCCCAATGAGCTTTCTTGTAATTTCTGAAAGTGTGCCTAAGGCTGTTGGGGCTGTCTGATGACGGTTGTTTTTCTGTTCTCCAGTGTGCATGTGTTGCTGGTGAGGGGGAACAGAACGTTATGTCTGGGGAGGAGTTTGAGTATCCTGATTGATGTGGTATGTGTGTATGTTCTTCTGTATTGTTAAGAATGAAGAGGCTGTTTAGTTGTGTGGCTATGTTGGCGCCTCTTGTAAATAAAAATAAAATGTGCCAGTTTGGTTATATCATTGAGCTTTAGTAGGTTTAGCTCTTTAAATAATGCTTTTTTATGACAAAGATACCATTTAATGCGTTGTTAGCGGAGTTTCCCCAAACAAGGGTGAAGTACGTTATATAAGGAAAAACAAGAGCATGATAAAGAGTCAATAAAACTTGTTTAGGGACTACATTTCTAAGTTTAAACATTATAGCGACGCTCCTTGAAATCTTTTTCGCGAGATAATTTACATGATCACTCCATTGCAAATTCTTATCTAGCATTACACCAAGAAATTTTATTACAGTACACTCCTTTATAGCGCTTCCATTAACATTAAATTCATCAAGATATACATTTCTTTTATTAGTAAAAATCATGAAATTTGTTTTACTGGTATTTAAGAAGAGTTTATTGGTGGTCAACCATTTCATTCCACTGATGAATTCTGAATTAAATATATTCTTAGCTGAATTAACATCTTTGCAAGAAAAAGAGACAGTTGTATCATCTGAAAACATTATGAAGTTCAGTGTATCGACTGCCGTAATTGCAGACTCGAGTGGGTTTGGTAATAGTATGACTAAGATAGAAAGAATTCATGAAGTTTAAAAATTTATGAGAGATTAAATGCAAAAAACTTCACTTTTTTACGTGAAGGTCAAAATATGAGAATAAAAACCCACTCTAATAGACAGAGTTTATTTCCACGACAGTTTCGACGCCCACTGGCAAATTGCAAATTGATGTTGAAGTCACCCGCAACTATGGCATTCGATTTATGGAAGTTGCATAACATGTTATCTAAAGCCGTAACAATATAATTTATTAAGTAGAATATTATGGTCTATTACATCAAACGCCTTACTCAAATCCATAAATATTGATATCATTATTTCTTTGTTCTCTTTAGCTACATTTGCAATTTCCATAAGATTTCTTCTTCTTCTTCCGCAGCTTATTATCCCATCTTTACATGGGGTCGCTGTTTTTGGTTCGTCTTCTCCACTCTCCTCTGTCGTATACCACGTCCTCCTCCAAGTCCTTCTCCCTGATGTCCGCCACCACACAGTCCCTCCATCTCGTCTTCGGTCTTCCTCTTCTTCTCCGTCCCAGCAACTCCATCTCCAGCACTCTGCGCCCCACATACTCCTCCTCTCTTTTCCTGACGTGTCCATACTACCTCAGCATGGCCTCCTGCACCTTCTTAGATGCTTCCGCCACCTTCACTGTTCCTCTTATATGCTCATTTCTGACCCTATCACTCCTCGTCACTCCACACATCCATCTCAACATCTTCATTTCAGCCACATCGATTTTTCTTTCATTGCTCTTCTTCATTGGCACAGTCTCCATTCCATACAACATTGCCGGCCTCACCACTGTTTTGAATACCTTTCCCTTCAGTTTCACTGGGACCCTCTTATCACAGAGCACCCCTGATACGTCTCTCCAGTTCTTCCACCCCGACTGTATTCTACAGTTTATCTCTCTCTCTGCTCTCCCCTCTGCATCCACTGTTGACCCCAAGTATTTAAAACACTCCACCGTCTTAACACGCTCTCCACTCAATGTCACTTCCCTTCCTCGGTCCTGCTGCACATCACATCTCATATATTCGGTCTTCTTTCGGCTAATTCTCATCCCCCTACTTTCCAACGCCTCTCTCCAATTTTCCAACTGCTGCTCTACCTCCTCTTTCGTCTCCCCACTCAACACAACATCGTCTGCATACATCATGCACCACGGCGCCTCCCCTCCAATCCTGTCCGTCAACACATCGAATACCACATTAAAAAGGAAGGGGCTCAAAGTTGATCCTTGGTGCAGACCAACTTCCACCCCAAAGCTCTCTGACACACCCACACTACTCCTCACCTTAGTTGTTACTCCCCTGTACATCCCCTTGATCAGTTTAACATACTTCTCCGGTACCATCTTTTCCCTTAAGCATCTCCAAACTTCCTGCAGTGGTATCCTATCATATGCCTTCTCCAAGTCAATAAAAACCATGTGCAACGCCTTCTGCCCCTCTCTGTACCTCTCTGCCAACTGTTTCAATGCAAAAACTGCATCTGTCGTTCTCCTTCCCGGCATAAATCCAAACTGTTCCACTGACACTTCCGCTTCGTCTCTCAACCTACTCTCCACTATTCGCTCCCATATCTTCATTGTATGTGATATTACCTTGATCCCTCTATAATTCGTGCAATCTTGTACATCTCCCTTCTCTTTGAATATAGGCACTATGATGCTGGTCCGCCACTCATCCGGAATCACCTCCTGGTCAAACAACTTCTGCATTAGATCCCACACCAGATCCACCCCCTCATCTCCCAGTGCCTTCCATGCCTCGGCTGGTATCTCGTCTGGGCCAGTCGCTTTGTTATTTTTCATCCTACTCAGAGCACGACTCACTTCCTCACTCCATCCTCCCCACTTGTTCTGTCATAGCTACATTTGGTAATCCATCCTCATAGAAAGATCTTGGGTTTTCTTTATTTAATAATTCCTCAAAATATTCCTTCCATCTATCCTTTATCTCTTCATCTCTTTGCAGCACCGCCCCCTCCCTTCCCTTAATTTGTTTTACCTGTGTAAAGTCTTTTGTCGCTCTATTTCTGCTCTTAGCCAATCTGTATATCTTCTTTTGTCCTTCACGATCCTCTAAATCCTCATACATCTGCCGATATGCCTCCGCCTTTGCTCTCGCCACTGCTCTCTTTGTCTGTTTCTTTGCCTCTTTATATACCACCTTACACTCTTCACTCCTCGATTCTTCCCATAACTTCTTAGTTTCTCTCTTACTTCGTAGTGCTCTTTGGATCTCATCACTCCACCACCATCCTTCCTTATCTTCTCACACTTTACCTGATGTTTCCCCCAATATGTCTCTACCTGCCGTTCTCATGACATTCGCATTATGTACCCACCAATCCTGTATATTCTGTTCATCAACATGGATTTCACTCAACACTCTCTCTCTAAATTCCCGTTTCTTCCCCTCCTCTCTCAGTTTGTACCACCTAATTCTCCTCACTGTTGTTCCTCGGGTCTTTCTTCCTCTTTTCAACATCACATCCATGACTACCAACCGGTGTTGTGGCGTCACATGGTCTCCTGGAATAACTTTGCAGTCCCTCACCTCGGCCAATTGCGCCCTCCTATACAGTATGAAATCAATTTGCGATGTTCTGCCTCCACTCTTGTACGTAATAACATGCTCCTCCCTCTTTCTGAAAAACGTATTTACAATCGCTAGATCAAACGATACAGCCATATCCAACACTCTCTCACCGTCCACGTTTGCCTCTCCATAGCCATGACCACCGTGCACTCTGACCACTCCATCGTTATGATCACCAACGTGTCCATTCATATCCCCGCCCAACACCACTCGTTCGTCCTCGGCAATACTCTCCATTTCTTCCTCCAATAACCTCCAGAATGCTTCCTTAACGTCGTCCGGACATCCACTTTGGGGTGCGTATGCACTGATTATATGGAGTACATGTTCAGCATAATTCATTCTCAAAGTCACCAGTCTATCTCCTCTTCGCTTTACTTCCACTATGCTCTCCTTCAATTCCTTCGCCAATACAATACCCACACCATTCCTTCCCTCAACCGACGCCCCACTGTAGAACAATTTATACCCCTCACTGAGTTCTCTTGCTTTGTTCCCCTTCCAGCGTGTTTCTTGTACACACAATTCCCCAACTCTCCTCTTCTTCATCAACTCCACAATCTCTCTTCCTCTGCCAGTCATGCTTTCAACATTCAGCGTCGCAATTCTCAGGTCCACCCGAGCTCGCTTCGTTAGCCGCACCCGCTCTTGGTGCGGTAGCCCTCGCCTCACCACAGAGGTCGGGCGAGGTCTCTGTACGTCGCCTACGGGGTACACCCTAGCCGTCATCGCATTTTCGTGTTGAAGACTCACCATTGTGGTTTTGGCTGAGTTTTTATGGCCGGATGCCTTTCCTGACGCCAACCCTCCCCATTTATCCGGACTTGGGACCGGGCGAGAACAAGGCTGGCTTGCCTTACCCTCGGGTTGGGTCTTAGGATTGTACGTTATTATTGTAAATTTCTTTTCAAGGTTTCTTATTATTCATTCAAAAAAGATATGCCTTACTTCAGAACGCATTTTCGGACTACTGAAAATTAGTTCTACTGTTATGATTATTACTTGAGCTAAAATATATTTTATCTGCACAATTCACAATTATTTATGTCATAAAATGAAAATAACGTTCATGTTATTTTGTATCTCCAAAAAGTTTACTCTTCTTTCACGTACTTGACAGTCTATACTTCACAAGATAAATGAAGATAAGATTTAAAATAGCCATTTCCGTTGTTTTATTATTACGGAAGCCATATTGATTTGCAGATAATAAATTGTAGGATTCTAAATATCGCTGCATTCTACTTTTTACAATTTTTTCAAAAACTTTGCTGAACACAGATAATGAACACACCGGCCTGTAAATTGTTGTTAGTATGGGATCACCCCCTTTAAAAAGGGGGTGTTATACAACCAGTTTTTAGCAATGATGGGAATATTCCTTTGGAAATATTTTGATTGATAATTTTAGCCAAAGTTACAGATATCTTATCTTTAACAAGTTTCAGTATAGGTACAGGAATGTTATGAATGTTAATTTTTGTATTTTTTAATTTACCAATAATATTCCGGACCGCAGTAGAGGTAGCAGGGACAAAAGAAAATGAATTTAGTGGGCTAGGTGGCATATATTCTAGAGGTAAGTGATCATTATTTAGTAATTGTGAGCGATGCTTATCCGCTATTGAAGTAAAATGTGCATTTAAAGAGTCTGCAATAGCAGTATCATCAGTAATTTCTTTCTTATCAATATTTAATTTCTCTATTGAATTTTTCTTAATTTGTTTTCTGAGAAGACTGTTTATGGTTGTCTTAGTCTTTTTCATGTCTCCTTTGTGCTTGGAAAATTGATTGTTATAATAGTTATAATTTGCAATTTTGATTATTTTAGTTAATTTGTTTCTGTATTGAGTATATTGTGTTTTAGAAATTTTGATCTGTAATTGCAATTTGAATAATTTATCTCTGTTGTTTATTGAAGTGATAATTCCTGGAGTGATCCATGGATTTGCGGCAATTTTGGGCGGAACCGTTTTTCTCCTTAAAGGAAACAAATATTGAAAATATGGAATAAGGTGTCATTGAAAAACTGAAACATATGATCTGGGTCATTTTTAGGTTCGTCACAGTCAAATCGAGTATTTTCTACAGTCCCCAATAAATTTTCTTTTGTTAACCTCTGAGAATATTCTGTAATCAATAGTTGTTTCGTCCGAAGCCTGAACAATGTTATTGAATATAGCGTAAGTAGGAAAATGATCACTGATGTTTGTGGTTATAATTCCAGAATTTACAAGGGCATTGCTATTTACAAATATATTATATCAATCGTACATTCTGTGTTATTCGATTGCCGTAATTGCAGACTCGAGTGGGTTTGGTAATAGTATGACTAAGATAGGAAGAATTCATGAAGTTTAAAAATTTATGAGAGATTGCTTCAGATTGCAAATTGATGTTGAAGTCACCAGCAACTATGGCATTCGATTTATGGAAGTTGCATAACATGTTATCTAAGTGAATTAAAAAGCTATTGATATTAGTATTAGGAGGTCTATATATTGCATGGACAGAATATACATTACTTTTGTCTTTTATATTAACAATCAGGTTTTCATTGTCCCTATTACATACAGAAAATACTTCGTTAGAGTAGTAAGTTTGATGCACATACACAGAGATACTCCTACTAATCTGACCATTTCTTACAGTATGATAAGCAACGTAATTATCTATATTATACAGGATTTTAATACTACTTTTTAACCAGGTTTCCGTGAGAATTATAACAATAAATTTGACTGTAGAAGTTTTCAAAAGGGCCAATAAGTAGTTATAGTTCCTAGGTAAGCTTCGAATGTTTAGATTTAGCACTGAAGGATTTTATAAATATCTTTTTGTAATACAAAGGCATTAAACTCATCCATCGATGAAACGATGCAATTGCCTACACCAGATTCCTGTTCTAGATTCTATAAACTGGATATAGAATTTTTTGGTACTGAATTGAAATGATTACTATCGGCACATATACTATGAAAGTTTTTATCGATGAAAGCCATTTAAACAGTAGTTCTCAAACAATTTCATTAAATACAGAATACGGGAATAAGGAGTTACCGCCCAGTTGAGCCGAGAATTGGAAAGTCGACTGATGAGATTGTATGCGGAGTTATTTGCAGGCCTCCTGTGTGCCGACTGTCGGCTGGTGTTTTCGTAGTTCTCATAGTTTCGAATGCTTTTTAACTAACAAGGTGAACTCCTTTGACCGAAGTATTCCGCGTTGGAGGAGACTCTCTTTCTTTAATAATTAACTTCGCTCCAAGGAAGAAGGCAACTTTCCCGAGTCTCCTCCTTTCTATGAGTTTAGGGAGCTTTTATTTACGAATTTTACGTGTTTCCTCACATTCGATTGCCGTAATTGCAGACTCGAGTGGGTTTGGTAATAGTATGACTAAGATAGGAAGAATTCATGAAGTTTAAAAATTTATGAGAGATTGCTTCAGATTGCAAATTGATGTTGAAGTCACCAGCAACTATGGCATTCGATTTATGGAAGTTGCATAACATGTTATCTAAGTGAATTAAAAAGCTATTGATATTAGTATTAAGAGGTCTATATATTGCATGGACAGAATATACATTACTTTTGTCTTTTATATTAACAATCAGGTTTTCATTGTCCCTATTACATACAGAAAATACTTCGTTAGAGTAGTAAGTTTGATGCACATACACAGAGATACTCCTACTAATCTGACCATTTCTTACAGTATGATAAGCAACGTAATTATCTATATTATACAGGATTTTAATACTACTTTTTAACCAGGTTTCCGTGAGAATTATAACAATAAATTTGACTGTAGAAGTTTTCAAAGGGCCAATAAGTAGTTATAGTTCCTAGGTAAGCTTCGAATGTTTAGATTTAGCACTGAAGGATTTTATAAATATCTTTTTGTAATACAAAGGCATTAAACTCATCCATCGATGAAACGATGCAATTGCCTACACCAGATTCCTGTTCTAGATTCTTTAAACTGGATATAGAATTTTTTGGTACTGAATTGAAATGATTACTATCGGCACATATACTATGAAAGTTTTTATCGATGAAAGCCATTTAAACAGTAGTTCTCAAACAATTTCATTAAATACAGAATACGGGAATAAGGAGTTACCGCCCAGTTGAGCCGAGAATTGGAAAGTCGACTGATGAGATTGTATGCGGAGTTATTTGCAGGCCTCCTGTGTGCCGACTGTCGGCTGGTGTTTTTCGTAGTTCTCATAGTTTCGAATGCTTTTTAACTAACAAGGTGAACTCCTTTGACCGAAGTATTCCGCGTTGGAGGAGACTCTCTTTCTTTAATAATTAACTTCGCTCCAAGGAAGAAGGCAACTTTCCCGAGTCTCCTCCTTTCTATGAGTTTAGGGAGCTTTTATTTACGAATTTTACGTGTTTCCTCACATAAGTCGTCTTCTTATCTTGTTTACTAATTGCTTGTTTACATCCCAATGTCAATCACCCTTGACGATTGATTAGGTTTAGTCATGATATTTTCGTTAGTTTTAACGAAAATATCATGACTAAACCTAACCAATCGTAGGAAGACGGCATACTATCGTAGCACTGACGACGACGATAACTTTTGTTCAGATTCTGTTGGCTCACCTTTCTTAGCGGTCTTATTATTATTATTATTATTATTGTTATTATTATTATTATTATTTCCTTCAGTACAGGTAATTGGTTTCAGTGTCAGACCAATTGTAAATTTTGTTTAGATCCTTATTAGTCAGATAGGTACTTGTAGACGCTGAACAAATATAAAGTAAAAGTTATATAATAATGGTGTAATAACTTACTTAGAAACTGACAAAACTTTTCAAAACTTATAAAAGTGCATCGGTAATACACACACACACACAGAGTTCTCTCTCTCTCTCTCTCTCTCGATATATATATATGTATATATATATAGGGTGGGGCACGGGAACCAAGTGTTTTTGGAATAATCAGGAAAATTATATTTATTTTTGTAAAGAAAATATATTGGTAGAACAACATTCGTAAGAACATAGCATTTCATGTCATAATAATCATGTACCGAAAATTATATCTGGCATATGATGTCCTTGGCCGTCGACGCATTGTTGAAGGCGTTTACGAAAATTGGCCTCCACTCTTCCCAGCAGGTCTCTGTTGATTTGGATGATTTGTTGACGGATCGCTTCCTTCAATGCATCTAATGTACGGGCTTGTCCTCGTAGACACGTGACTTGAGGTACCCCATAGAAAGAAGTCACATGTGACAAGTCAGGGGACCGAGGGGGCCATGCAATGTCACCAAATCTCGAAATGAGATGGTTGGGAAACAGGGGCGAAGAACAGCCATTGACGCTCTGGCGGTGTGTGGCGTGGCCCCATCTTGCTGAAACCACAAATGTCGACGAGCAATACGCCTTCTTCGTAACTCAGGGATGAAAAGGTGTTCACCATCTCAATGTAACGCCCAGATGTTATGGTAACGGTAACCCCATTTTGTTCGAAGAAATAGGGACCGATGACGCCAAACTTTCCCACCGCGCACCAAACTGTAACCTTAGGGCTATGCAGCGGTTTTCATGGAGTTGTCGCGGATTTTCAGCAGCCCAATACCGACAGTTTTGATTGTTGACGGCCCCATTAAGGTGGAAATGGGCTTCATCACTCATTACCACCATCATGTTTTCATTCTGCTCATAAAGTGCAAGCATTTCCTGTGCAAAATTCAGTCGTTGGGGGCAATCGTTTACATTCAATTCCTGCACCATCGCTAACTTGTATGGGTGAAAATGTAATTCTTCATGCAAAATCCGTCTAACAGTACGATTGCTGATTCCGAGTGCAGCTGAATGTCTCCGAGCAGAGCGGCCTGGGCTTTGCAACATCGCTTGTCTGACCCTTTCAACGTTCTCTGGAGTACGCACAGTGCGTTGCGGCCCCTTCGGTTTTGTTTTCATTATTGAGCCTCCTGTTCGAAGATTGTTAACCCAACGTAAGATTGTGTCACGAGCGGGAACAGAGTCATTTCGATGAATGTTGAATCTGCGGCGAAACGCACGCTGAACTGCTGTCACTGACTCGCCACTCCTAACAAAATGATCATACGCGAACATGCGGTGTTCTAACGTCCACTGCTCCATGATGGCACCTGAAAGATAAAGGTGAGTGTTAGTTAAAGTTAAATGCTATGAACCCAGGAATGGAATGCTACCTACCGCACCCCTCCCATTCCTAATGGCCGATTACTAGCTATTCAAAAACACTTGATTCCCGTGCCCCACCCTGTATATATATATATATATATATATATATATATATATATATATATATACATATAAATAGAAATGACGTAAGTAAAAGGAGCGTCTCTGCACACGGGGAAGAGAAATAACGAATAAATGAAAAATGAGGCGAACCGCCGGAATCGAACCCAGGGCCTTCCAATTGCCGGTTGGATGCGCTACCATTACACTACGGACCTCGATCAATCATAATCGAAATTCTCCTACATAGGGCAGAAACCAATGCCCTGAGAGGGCACCCTCGCAAATCGTGAATATGTGCATTTAACTGCAATGACCACGCAGTATATAAATGAATAGAAACGACGTAAGTAATAAGGAGCGTCTCTGCACACGGGAAGAGAAATAACGAATAAATGAAAAATGAGGCGAACCGCCCGGGAATCGAAACCCAGGGCCTTCCAATTGCCGGGGATGCGCTACCATTACACTACGGACCTCGATCAATCATAAATCGAGGTCCGTAGTGTAATGGTAGCGCATCCAACCGGCAATTGGAATGCCCTGGGTTCGATTCCCGGGCGGTTCGCCTCATTTTTCATTTATTCGTTATTTCTCTTCCCCGTGTGCAGAGACGCTCCTTATTACTTACGTCGTTTCTATTCATTTTATATACTGCGTGGTCATTGCAGTTAAATGCACATATTCACGATTTGCGAGGGTGCCCTCTCAGGGCATTGGTTTGCCCTATGTAGGAGAATTTCGATTTATGATTGATCGAGGTCCGTAGTGTAATGGTAGCGCATCCAACCGGCAATTGGAAGGCCCTGGGTTCGATTCCCGGGCGGTTCGCCTCATTTTTCATTTATTCGTTATTTCTCTTCCCCGTGTGCAGAGACGCTCCTTATTACTTACGTCGTTTCTATTCATTTATATACTGCGTGGTCATTGCAGTTAAATGCACATATTCACGATTTGCGAGGGTGCCCTCTCAGGGCATTGGTTTCTGCCCTATGTAGGAGAATTTCGATTTATGATTGATCGAGGTCCGTAGTGTAATGGTAGCGCATCCAACCGGCAATTGGAAGGCCCTGGGTTCGATTCCCTGGCGGTTCGCCTCATTTTTCATTTATTCGTTATTTCTCTTCCCCGTGTGCAGAGACGCTCCTTATTACTTACGTCGTTTCTATTCATTTATATACTGCGTGGTCATTGCAGTTAAATGCACATTAGGGTGGCCCACTTTTCAATTTTTTTTTAAAAGTATAGGTTATCGTAGTTTTTCCCATTATTTGGCACTATACTAGCACATTGGTACCATTTTTACAAAAATTGATCAATATTTAGGGGTCTCGCATCGACCTTGAAATTACAAGTTTTTTTTTAAAAATGCGTACTTTTTAACTTTTTACTGAATCAGATATAATCATTAAGTAGGGATGTTTTCTGAATCCTCTTGATGAGAGAAGTCGTTTGGTGTGCCTTCCAATGTCATACGACTAACGGTTTAAAAGTTGTGCCTGTATACAGGTAATACCAATGTGCTAGTATAGTGCCAAATAATGGGAAAAACCACGATCACCTATACTTTTCAAAAAAATCAGCAAATAGCAGACAAATAAGGAAGAAAGAAACAATAACTTAATCACTTTTGCATTGTATTGACCACTATCACACGTCACTGGCTGCAACGTTGTCCCTCTGTGCTCCGCAGTTCCAAGGAAGTTCTGAAACACATGCCATATATTTCAATTTCATGGTTGTAAAGTAACCTATTTTTGTTCACATTCAGTTCTCTTTTTAATTGACATTATGCTTCATGAATCTCATTACTAAATTGATAGCTATGAAAACTTAATCAAGTGACCTTGACCATTTTTCCATCCCAGTGGACAACTGTGTGCCTCGGTGGCTGAAGGAGTCATTCACAGCCGTCGCCACTTCACGGCGATGTGACACTCTTCCCCGGCGAGCCGTTTCTTTCGAGATGCTGAACTGATTGAGGTCTGCTGGTGGATCCGCCGAACGTGTGATAGCAGCCACAATGCTTACTACCTATGTAGAGAATGGAAAGTGGAAAGGAAACTGTCAAGAATACATGTGGGTTACGGGACACTTTAAAACTGACGCTATCGATGAATACTATACACAATACGCACCTGATTATTGGACATGCGGAAACGATCAGCCACTTCCATGACAGCAGGTGCATTAAGGATGCGGCGAGGAAGATTGACAGACACACTTGGCTCTTTCGGCAGGGGGAACGCTAGTTCTGTCTCCGACTCTCCTGACATGCCAGTATCATCATTCTCCATGGCCTCATCTCCGGTTTCGTATGCACACTTTGAGGTTTGCGGCTCCTGGCGAGGACGTTTTCTTCCTTCCTGTAGCTTTCTTTTTACAGCGAAAACGTTATCGTTCCCGCTCATCGTTGCCACCCGAGGACCACGTTGATCGAGGTAGAAGTCAATGTCTTCTTTCTGTCCTTGTCGGACAGCAGTCGATTCTTCTTTATATCTTCGACAGCGTCAGATGCTCCGATATCCCACAGCTTGTCCACACTGTCCGAAAACTTCTGCCGTTTTCCTCCCGGCGTCAGTTTCTCGTTTTCTGCTCTTTTGGAGTAAGTGCCACTCTTTCCACAATGCCTCTAGCTTCCGTTCGCAGTTGAGCTTTGTGATTGTTTTAATGCGGGCCATGTTCCAAAACTTTAAGACGTTGTTTACGGTTTCTTTGAATGCGTCTTTCCTGTTAACAGTGTACTGGATAACACTGAAGAAGTATTGCAAAACCTGCCGTGTTGTTGGCAATTGCTACCACTGATGGAGGACGACGGTTGGCCAACTAAAAAAATTTCCGAGGCCGATCTTAGAGAAGGTAGCGATGTTATTTTCGCCTTTCCTTTTGATGACTCTCTATTTGTAGCTTCAAGAGTTTCTTCCAGTTATGGTTGCCATCGATTTGTCCATGACAAAGATGAGGAACTCAGAATTTCAAAATGTTATGATCTGCAAAAAAAGAAATAGGTTAGGTACCTGGCACAGGCATAGTGCATTTTCTAATTACCTATATACATTATACATTCCGCCCGGGTATGGTGACTCATTTTTTTGAAAAGTATAGGTGATCGTGGTTTTTCCCATTATTTGGCACTATAGGCTACTAGCACATTGGTATTACCTGTATACAGGCACAACCTTTAAACCGTTAGTCGTATGACATTGGCAGGCACACCAAACGACTTCTCTCATTAAGAGGATTCAGAAAACATCCCTACTTAATGATTTATCTTGATTCAGTAAAAAGTTAAAAAGTACACATTTTTAAAAAAACTAGTAATTTCAAGGTCGATGCGAGACCCCTAAATATTGATCAATTTTTTTAAAAATGGTACCAATGTGCTAGTATAGTGCCAAATAATGAGAAAAACCACGATCACCTATACTTTTCAAAAAAAATTGAAAAGTGGGCCACCCTAATGCACATATTCACGATTTGCGAGGGTGCCCTCTCAGGGCATTGGTTTCTGCCCTATGTAGGAGAATTTCGATTTATGATTGATCGAGGTCCGTAGTGTAATGGTAGCGCATCCAACCGGCAATTGGAAGGCCCTGGGTTCGATTCCCGGGTGGTTCGCCTCATTTTTCATTTATTCGTTATTTCTCTTCCCCGTGTGCAGAGACGCTCCTTATTACTTACGTCGTTTCTATTCATTTATATACTGCGGGTCATTGCAGTTAAATGCACATATTCAGCGATTTGCGAGGGTGCCCTCTCAGGGCATTGGTTTCTGCCCTATGTAGGAGAATTTCGATTTATGATTGATCGAGGTCCGTGTGTAATGGTAGCGCATCCAACCGGCAAATGGAAGGCCCTGGGTTCGATTCCCTGCCTGGGCGGTTCGCCTCATTTTTCATTTATTCGTTATTTCTCTTCCCCTTGTGCAGAGACGCTCCTTATTACTTACGTCGTTTCTATTCATTTATATACTGCGTGGTCATTGCAGTTAAATGCATAAATAAATAAATAAATATATATATATATATATATTATATCTAGTTTGTATGTGATACAGAGGAATTTTAAATTAATGTTTACAGCAGCATTGGTTATATGTCGATAACGTATGTGAAACTCCAACAATATTAGTAAATATTAGCGATATTATCTACAATGTATTTCATTAAAAAGTTACAGGTATTTGTGTCTATCTCTCTCTTTCCTTCTCTCTCTCTTCATAACGATTCAGAACGTTGATAATATGTTATAATGTACGGGGTGTCAGGAAATGATTGCCCCCCCCCCCTGTAGAGCAAAAACTAGAAGAGATAGATAAAAACCGGCGAGACCACTTGAAAGAGCGTTAAAATCTCAATAAAAACCATTATATTCTATTCCTGTGATTTTAATTCTTACCATTTTTTTCCCCACAGAACCATGGCATCATCTATTTTGAACGATTCAGAGAAAAGCGAGTTCTTGACCGCATTCGAGCTGTCACATTTCGTGAAGCAAAGGAAGCTGGTGCACTTTCATAACTCGACACTGGGTGGCTGAGAGATTAAAAAGATCAGAAGACTTTGTCAAAAGGAATTGGAATAAGAATCCTGAAGATTGTGAAACAGAATTTCGAGGAGGAAGACCGGAGAAATTATCTCAAGAATCGAAAGACATTGTGCTTGCTGCATCACGGCGCCGAAAGAAGGCTGCTCTGAGGTAGCGAAAGAGAGACTTATCCGTCGTGGTAAGATAGTCAATCGGCAACTTGTGCATCAATTCGAGTTCGCCAAGGCTTGAGTGCTTGGCATGAAATAGCTAAGCCACGGAAGAGTGATCTTAATATTGAAGATCGGCTATGGTTTTGTGATTATCTTGATGAATGGACGGAAGACGATTTCCTTCACTTGGTTGTCAGCGATGAATTCTTCGTTTATGTCTCCAGAAACCAAATTTTCAGAATGATCGGGTTTGGGCAACAACTCCTGATGAAGTCCCAGACGACCAGAAGTATCGAGAAATAGTAAAAAATCCAGCATGTGTGGGTGTTTTCATTATGTTCTCTATTCGGAAGCTCATCTGGGTTATCAAACCAAGAGGAACCAGTTGGGATGGGCCTTATTTTCGAAATGTAATTTTAGCCCAACATGTAATTCCGTTTTTGAAAGACCCCGAGTGTGTTTTGGATGTTGAACAGGCAACCTTTCTTCACGACAAAGCCCCCTGTATGAAAGCACTTGCGACTCAACAACTGCTTAAGGAAAATAACATTGATTTTTTCGGAAATAATGAATGGCCTGGCAATTCTCCCGATCTTAATGTCTGTGAACATGTCGGATCCATCATGAAGGATCGGGTGGAGTCCTTAATGCTGGAACAACCCATTCAGAATCGGTATTCAACAGAAATTATGACTGCAAAGATCAACGAAGTCCTTGAAGAAATGAGTCATGATACCGATCTCTTTGAGACACTTCTGGGATCATACCCCCGTCGATTAATGGCCGTCAGAGCTGCAAATGGGGGCAACACCCGATATTAAAACAAGTGTTTTTTTATTCAAAATTAAACTCTCTTTCGCGTGGTTTTGTCTGTTTTTTTTCTATTCCTTTCAGTTTCTTCTTTACAGGGGGGCAATCATTTCCTGACTCCCTTTAGATATTTAATGAGCGAAAACTGTGTTATGTTTATCATACTTGATATTTATGATAGTTCGAGAAGAAATTTCATTCCGTCTTGTTAAGTGTGACGTCAGCCTCATAATATTATAGAGTATCCGCAATTTGTCTGTCTGTCCAGAATTGTCTACACTGCTGACCGTTGGCAGCGCTGCAGTCACTGAGCGTACAGATCGCTGCTTCGTGGGATTGAGACCTTGACACTCAGATGTTCAGTTGTAATCGACTCGCGCTGTAAACATATCCACACCACTTTCGACTTGCACCAAAGGAGAGCAGCGTACTCTCGTTCGTTTTTTGTTGGCTGAGGGGCGTAAAAGGTGCTGAAATTCACAGAAGATTATCTGCACAATATGGTGATCAAGTTTTTGTCACAGCGGAGCATGTACGAATGGATCAAAATGTACAAAAATGAGGGAACAAGTGTCGCCGACACAGAACCTGAACACTCGTTCGGCCATTTTTTAAACATTTCGATCCATTCGTACACGCTCCGCTGTGGCAAAACTTGATCACCATACTGTACAGATAATCTTCTGTGAATTTCAGCCCCGTTTACTAAGGGGGATGTTATTTTTGGAATCATACGGGGGCTCCCCCTCAAAAGTTATAGTAATCATATTTCATTAAGGAAATATGAAAAATTTGGTTATCAAATAAGTACAACCCCTCTGTACATATCACTTGAGGTTGGGTACTCCCCAACTTAGCGTTTTTTCATAATAATTAAAGCAACACACCATCTTTTACCAAAATATTTTATGAAAATGATTTGTTAAAAAAAATCAGACACAATTTTTGCTGATAATTAGCATTTTATCAATATTCAGAATGTGTTCTAGACCTTAAAATTAGGAAATAAGCAAATAAAGCATGTATAAACATGAAATAACAGCGTATTACATTTGCACGCAATTGATTTCTAGTGATCTAAGATAACATGACATCAATGGCATTGTTGAAGTCCTCGAAGGTTGCAATTGCCTTTGAGGAATGAGGAAGCATTAAAAAGATAAGTTTTAAGATTCACAGCATACTGTATGTAGTGGCTGGAAACTTTTTGTGATTTCTCATAAGCCCCAAAATGTCACTGCCTTCTGGTACAGAGAAGGATGTATCACGCGCATACCGAATTTCCAAATACATTCTTTGTTCCTTTGTTTTGCCAAATGCATCACTTTCTATGTACTCATCAATCTCCCTTGAAGAGGTGAAAGGTCCTCACATACCCTTCAAAGCGACAAGGTCCTTGTTTCGCCGCTCGTCTATAACAAGGGTGGCAATCTCCTTGTCATGTAGTCCCTGCATTTGTAGTTCTTGCTGCTTTCCATGCAATCATTATCCCTGCTCCTTTCCATGCAATCATTTTCATGCAATCAGCTTTCCATGTAATCATTATCCCTAGGATTCTGCCACCCTTCCTGACTAGGAAACTGTCAACTGATGCTGATGATGATGGTTCTACAATATCACTGTTAATTGACTCCATACTGATGTGTCCCTCCCTACATGACTGTTCTGTACTACTACTACTGCTACTACTACTACTAGATTTATCATACTTCACCGGTTGCATCATCTTTTTCCCCTTTTCTGCTATTTCCTTCTTTTTTTCTATAGACGGTAGATCTCTTTTTCTTCGCTCCATGGATTTCATCCATTTCCGATCAACAAAATCTTCACAATACATTCTTCTCTCAGCTTCACTCTATCTCTGTCATCTTTACCCCATGTAATTGTTCAAGCTTTTTTCAGTACCACGTCATCATAACAGAACACATCAAATATGCGATATGCGTTGAAGTTAGGGCGCGTAGTTTTAATTTTAATTTTGTTGTTGTTGATAGACCTCCCGTTCAACCCCTCGATACCGATACTAGATTTTACTCACTTTTCGGTAAATTTATTGACAATAGGAATAGTATAATTGTCGGAGACTTTAACTGCCCTAATGTTAATTATGAGATTTTTACTGGTAATGAGGAGGGTTTCAGATTGATTGAGTTCATGGAAGATCATTTTTTATGACAGATGGTTACCGAACCAAAGCGCGGCGACAATATTTTAGATTTGGTGATGACGAACGGCGAAAATAGTCGAATGTTTAGAAGTAGGCGAGAGTTTAGGATGTAGTGATCATCAAAGTCTTAGGTTTAAGTTATTGATAGAAAACACTAAGGATAGTAAAGTAATAGAAGTCCCTGATTTTCGTAGGGCTAATTTTGATAGTTTTGCTGATAGGATGAGAGTAGTAGACTGGGATAACTTATTTATGGGTAATGACACAAATTTGTATTGGGAGGCGTTTAAAGAAAGTTTTATGAATATTGAAAGGGAGTTTATTCCTCGTAGGCCCAAGTGCGCTAGAAATCATGGTAGGCCGAAGTGGTGGACTAGGGAAATAGGCGAGTTCATAAACGAGCGTAACAGAGCGTATAGAATTAATAAGCGCAATCGCACGGCAGCTAACTTTAATCGATATATCGAGCTTAGACGTCAGGTTAAAAGATCAGTTAGGAATGTTAAGTGTAATTTAGAGGTACTTATAGCTGCAGATAGTAAACATAATCCAAAAAGTCTTTTGAATACGTCAATAATCGTAAGCCGATAAAAGATAACATAGGCCCTCTAGTGGATGTTAACAGCGCTTTGGCTTATGACGCTCAGGCGATGGCAGGTATTTTCAATAACTTTTTTTGCGGCAGTTTTTACCATAGAAGACGTAAATAATGTCCCCGATGTGGACGATATCGTTCCATTTAGTAGCGAGACTATTTTGGATGAAATAACTGTTTACTAGGGTGAGATTGCGCATTATATTGATAGGCTAAAAGTTAGCAGGGCTCCAGGCCCTGACGCTTTTTATCCCAGACATTTGAAAGATTTGAAAAACGTTATTGTAGGCCCCTTAACGAAGATTTTAAATCAGTCACTCGAAACGGGGATTATTCCTGAAGACTTCAAATTAGCTAACGTCACGCCCATTTTTAAAAAAGACGACCGCACAGTAGCTAGCAATTATAGGCCCATTAGCTTAACGTCAATTGTCGGTAAACTTTTGGAATCCGTAATTAGGGATCGTATCATCGATCACTTAGAGAGTAGAGATTTGATTAATAGTAGTCAGCATGGGTTTCGACGCCATAGGTCTTGTTTAACTAATTTGTTAGAATTTTATAACGAAATAGTGCGCGAATACGATAGGCATAGAACGGCTGACGTAATTTATTTAGATTTTAAAAAGGCGTTCGATACAGTTCCGCATAGAAGATTAATTGCGAAGGTTAAAGCGCACGGTATACGCGGTCAGGTAGCTAACTGGTTGAGGAATGGCTTCGTGCTAGGAGACAGAGGGTCGTTGTTAATGGTAGTTAATCGGGGTGGTTGGATGTAGGTAGCGGTGTCCCACAGGGTTCAGTGTTAGGCCCATTGCTATTCGTAATTTACATTAACGACATAGATGTAGGATTGACTAGTAACGTGTCAAAATCCGCGGACGAATACTAAAATAGGCGGTAAGGTTGTTAACGAGGACGATACAAATATGCTCCAAGACGATGTAAATAGGATTATGGAGTGGACGGATAAGTGGCAGATGCAATTTAACATAGACAAATGTAAAGTTTTGCATATAGGTTCTCGTAACAATAATTACACGTACACGATGGATGATAGAGAGTTAGCGAGCGTTGACGAGGAAGTAGATTTAGGCGTACGCGTATCTAAGGATTTAAAAGTTAGGAACCAGTGCCTGGAGTCAAGCGCAAAAGCTAATAGGATGTTAGGCTTCATAGTGCGTAATTTCGAATTTAAATCGAAGGATATTATATTGCCCCTTTAAAGTCCCTAGTCAGGCCTCATTTACAATATGCCGTTCAGTTTTGGTGCCAGTATTTGCGTGAGGATATTGATAGGTTAGAAAGGGTTGAGCGTCGTGCCACGAAACTAATTCCGTCATTGCGCAACAAGCCTTATGAAGATAGGATTAAAGTGTTAAACTTGCATTCACTTGAAAATAGGAAATTAAGGGGGGAGCTTAGTGAAGTTTTCAAAATCGTTAATAACATCGATAACATAAATTTTGACAAATTGTTCACTTTCGATAATAGCAATACTCGTAATAACGGATTTAAGTTGCGTGGCGGACGTTTCATTACTAATATCGCTAAAAACTTCTTTACGTTTAAAGTAATTGATAAATGGAATAATCTTCCCGCGCCTGTCGTGAACTCTACCAGCGTTAATGTGTTTAAAAACCGTCTAGATAGTCATTTTAAAAATATATATTAACGTTCTTTAAAATAAAAAACAATTGGCAACAGCAGCTCTGGGGGTGGTAATCGGGGATGAGTCTGTTGACGTCTAATGCCAGCTTGTGACATGCCAGAGTGTGATATGCCAGCAAAAAAAAAAAAAAAATAGACTAACACGAACTGAGTTGTAGCTTGTTGAGTAAATTAACCCACTTTTTATTATTCTTTATACTTTTTTTGCTTCTTCTCTCCTTATTTGCATGTCTGTAACTCTCTTTATTGCATGTCTGTAGTTTGCATGGTATGATAGTGTTTGAGTTAAGAGTATGTTGCATGGTTTGTAATGCGTTCTTATTTTACTTCTTTTCGTATTTCACACCTTTCTAGCCTAATGGGTTGCATCCTCTACCTCCCTATGGAGTGGAGGATCGGTCTGCAACAGCCGGAAGAATGTGTTGCTTTGAGTTAAGAATGTGTTCTTGAGTTAAGAACGTATTGCATGGTTTGTAAGCGTTCTTATTTTACTTCTTTTCATCTTTCACCCCTTTCCGGCAGAGTGGGCTCTACCTCCCTATGGAGTAGAGGACCGTTCTGCAATCTTTCCTATTCTCTTCGACTATTTCTCTGACTTGTCGGCAGTGGCCGGCGGATGATGATGGTGAGTCTTTTTTCTCTTTTTCTGAATGAATGTTAACCCACGAGTGATAGGTGTTGCTACTTAACCCCTTATTCTCTTCTCTTAACCCTCTACTCTTTCCTTTCTCTCGGGCTAACCTTAGAGTGGATCTTAGGGTCTTTGTTAGCCTTAGCTTCTGTAGATCTGTAGAAATAGGGTACTTACATGTTTATTGAAGTCATTGACTTTTTTATTGTAACTGTTATTTTGTCTCTGCTTCCTTGTCTGTACTAATGTCGTGAACTCCTTATAAAGTTCCAAAATGTTTCTCTTCGCATACTTTGTTGTTACTGTATATAGACTGCGGAATAATCAGTGCTCTTGTAGAACATCAGCTAGAAGTAGAGCTGCATCATCCTTAGAACGCTGAGCCTGGCCTACTCGTTTTGACCTGAGGAGGTAGCGCATACTTTGAATAATGTCTTTCTGGGTTGGGAGTCTGTCATGTGGAAACTCTGCCTCCTCAACATACTCAGTAGTTCCCAGTATCTTTTTGCTTCTGGACCGTATCCTCTGCTTGAGCCATGTTTAAGACTAGTTAATTAATTACCTGCAACAGAAAAGAGTTTCTACCACCACCAAAGTTTTATGTGCTGCACTAATGTGCTGAGAAGAAACAGTCTATTATATAAATAAGAATAATACTAATGCCATAATGACAAAGCTAATAAGATATCGACTATCAATTTCTATGACATGAATCAATCTAAATCTCAACTTATTGCATCATTGCACTCTCAGATAATTCATAATTCTAATCCTTCTTTACATACTAAAGAGAAAAATCGTATATCTGTATAAAACCTAACCACCTCGAACACGAACCAAGTCTCCGACAAACATTAGTGGTTCCTTATTGTAATAGGCCCATATCTGGATTCCATTTGTCTCATGAGTTCATAGTAGTATCTTCCAAATATAATATATTTTATGTAAAATACATGGGATAAATATGTATGTCATGCACATTCATAAGCTTAGGACTTGTTTTACAGTTAAATAAAAATATATTGAAGTTCTTCTATGGGAGGGGCGCTTTTGCGGACATTTGCCCTTGGCCCCTCCTTCCTGCATAAAAAAAAACATGAAAAACTGTCAAATATACCGAAAATGTCGCAAAAACTCTCGAAGACGCCAATTTTCAGGAGTTATGTACAGGAGGGGGGGTTAACCATTCCAATCATACAAAAATTGTCATTTTCCTAAATAGAACAACCAACTCCATGTTTAAGGAGGGGGGGGGCCAGCCCAAAAATATCTGACTTATTCAATTAACACCCCTCCCTACTTTTACGCCCTCAGTTCACAAAAAATGAACAACAGCACGCTACTCTTCTTTGGTGCAAGTCGAAAGTGGTGCGTTCATGTTTCCAGCGCGATTACAACTGAACAACTGAGTGTCAAGGTCTCAATCCCACGAAGCAGCGATCTGTACGCTCGGTGACTGCAGCACCGCCAACGGTCAGCAGTGTAGACAATTCTGGAAAAAAAGAGCCAAATTGCGAATATTTTTTTACTTACCCACGTATATACAGGATGTTTCAGGAGGAAAGGTCAATACTTCGGGAGGTGATAGTATGGTCATTGTGAGAAAAAAGTTCATATGAACATGTGTCTAATTCTGAGTGGTTACGGAGATAGAGCTGTTTGAATCTACAAATACAAAAGCATTGTTAATGGTAATCAAGAAAGAGAAACCAATTACTGTTTCTAACATTTAATGTTTAAACAATGGCATTTTGAATGGTATCAGATACAGAAATGACAGATTTGTTACAGTTTACAATACGTTTTCGAAAATCCCACCGTCAATCTCAATGCACTTTGCAACTCGTGTGCGAAGATCGCGTGTTGTTCGTCTGAGTTGATCTTAACGTTCCTTTATGCGGGCAGCAGCATCCAAAATGCGCGCGAGCAATTCGTCTTGTGTATACACGTTTCTTTTGTAAACTTGACTTTTCATCCACCCCCACAAACAATAATCTAACGGAGAGAGGTCTGGAGACCTTGGTGGCCATTGAATGGGACCACCGCGGGGAGAGGAACGGCTGCGCGCGCATCAGATTCAAACAGCTCTATCTCCTTAACCATTCAGAATTAGACACATGTTCATATGAACTTTTTTCTCACAATGACCGATCCTATCATCTCCCGAAGTATTGACCTTTCCTCCTGAAACACCCTGTGTATATATATATATATATATATACTGTATATATATATATATATATATAGAGAGAGAGAGAGAGAGAGAGAGAGAGAGAGAGAATTATAGTTTCATGTCCAAACTACAGAAGCGTAGAAAGAATAAACCCCAAATACTCTCCTAATTAGAGTGAAATTTGAGTGTAAACACGAGAGGCATGAAGGAAGAAAATTTTTGGTTTAGTGTGTAAATGTTGGTTTTCCATAAATTGATATTCTGAAACGCTCTGGCCGTCATTGTAATTGTTGGAGGCCATCACATTTCATAATATCAATTTATGGAAAACCAACATTTACAGAGTAAACCTAAAATTTTCATCGTTCATGCTTCTCGACTTTAAATTCAAATTTCACCTTAACTAGCAGAGTATTTGGAGTTTGTTCTTCCTACGCTAGTTCTGACGTCAAACTGGAATTCTGGCATAAACTACTTCACAATAATGAATTTCTTCTGAAGATGATTGGATTCATTATATATTGGTCCAGCGTCAAATAAATTTTCTAAAGTAAATCAATCACTGAGACTGTTCAAATATCTCCTCGTGTAATGGTAAATGAGTTTCACTTTATAAGGAATGATCTGACACGTATCCTCATAGATTCTCAAATATTAGTGAAGATAATTTCCAAACCGTATATAAACACATTTTGTTTAAGTTCAAGGATATTCTTTCAGCCGACCTCGTTTTACTCAATAGTATAATGGTAAAAGCGCATTTAGCCATTTCGGAGGACTATAACTTACGAGACATCTTCGAATAAAACGTGAGCATTTGAGCAAGTTCGTTTGTATACAAATATAGAGTTCAACAAACGTTAAATTTTAGAATATACATATCCGTATAGCCAATGGAACAACCACCCAATTCACGTAAGATTTTGCATTTCCACCAAGTGGCCAAAGAGAGCTACAGATTCGAAAATTACGGAATCGTTTTATATTTACAAATTAAAACCAGATCTCAATATATCATTCCTGAAGAATGAATCTTCAGTTTAAAGATTTAGAGTGCTTCTATATTTCAAGAAAATCCTTTTATATTTTATTGTTGAGAAGTAATATTTCATTGTTGATATTGTAAAGTTTAATTCATTCTTTTATAAATCATTGCATTTATACATATTTTCTTCATAGTTTTAGAAACCAGCAGTTGAAAACAATTAATTTTGGGATTTTCTTTCGCCCAGTAGTGAACGTTGTGTTTGTTTCCTTTACTTGTTAACGGAAGACACAGTCATCTGAAAATTTGATCTTTCCAAGGAAATCTGGATCGCTGTTGAACTTTTGTCTCATTGTTTCAGCGAAATGCAGCAGTCTATCTGAATCATGGTCGTGTATGAGCTAAGAATAAATGGGTTTGTAATCGTGGTACCCTTGTGATTTCAAAATTTTTGCTACTGAAAATTTGGAAATACCCAATTCCTGATGGACTTTTCTCGTTGAAGTTGTTGGATCGACTTAAAAACTGGCGAGGACATTTTCTTTGTTGTTGTCTCCTGTTGCCATTACTGGCCTTCCGCTTCTTGGACGACCAGGCTCCCTATTTCCAAAAGTTTGAGCTTTCAGTATCGAAGAGTGTTTTTTATTTGGTGATGGTTTACTCTATTTTTCTTGAAGTAAACGCAAACTTTCTTAACAATTATTATAAAAAATAGCGCATAATACAAGATACACTTCATTGATGTATTGCTGAGTAGGGCTAGGGCCGAGGCCTTCCTGTTCTAGCCTAGGGTTACTCCTGGCCTTTTATAGTTTTATAATTTATTTATGATACCTTTGGTAGCTTTCGGTTTGCTTCCGGCCGAATTGTTCATTCTGATGAAGGTCAAGCTTTCACTCCACCTTAGACCCACAGTTTAACGTGGAATCCGAACCACGCCCCACCAGCACCACAACGTCTTAACCACTAGGCTATCCAGGGTACCCATTTATTTACCAACTCCTTTCTTCATTGTGTGGAAGGATGAACAGCTGAGTTTTGCTGCGCGCCGGCTGCCGTCACCGGGTCTCGATCCCGGGACCGATGGATTCGTAGTCAGCGACGCTAACCACTACATCACCGACCGAGGCGCTATTTTTAACAAATTATTTGTATGTATAAAACCCTTAAAGACTTTTCTCCCACCATATATATATCGGGTGGTCCGAAAAAAATGACGCATTTTTTAAAAATTAATATCTCAGTAACCCCCTTCCTTATCATGACAATTTTTATATGCAAGATACTTTCAAACTTCTTTTTTTGAATGCAAGAAACGGAATTCTGATATCTTTTATAGTTTTCTCGCAATTAACAAAAGTAACAACATGGGTAAAAAAAACGAATATCATGAGAAAGGAAAAATTTAATCAGAAATTTAACTAATTAATTTACAGTAAATGATCGATTGGACCACCACTCTGTTGACACACTAATCTAAGTCTTTTCTTCCACAAAAATAATACTTCTTACTTCATTAATGCCAATTTCTTGCCAAGATTCAAGTATTTTACTTTTTAATTCTGATTCGGTGAATTTTTCTCGTCGACCTCGGTAAACCTTCTCTTTTAGTAACTCCCAAATTGAGTAGTCCATAGGATTACAATCTGGGCTTTGTGGTGGCCACTCATTTTTCGTTATTAATTTTGGTATATTGCTAATCAGAAATGACTGTGTGGCGTAGCTTGTATGCGACGGTGCTCCATCTTGTTGAAATATGAAATCATTTTCTTGATACAGGAGACGACAATCCGGCAACAATTTTGTTCTTAAAAGTTCAATGTAATTTGCAGAATTCACCTTTGTCTTTTCAGTTTCAATAAAATGAACATCTGTCTTGCCATTCCAAGAGACCCCTGCAGATATCATAACCTTTTTGGAGAATCTTGACGTTTCATGATACAATCTGTTTATTGAAATGTCACACTTTTTACCACGCCCGTAGACAACATCATTTTGACGGTTTCGCGGAATTTCTAGAGTGAAATCTTTTTCATCCGTGAAGACTATCTTTTTAATATCAACGACAGAGAAATTATCAACTAACTTTCTGCACCTTGTTTTTCTTTTATCCTTAACAGTATCACTTTTTCTAGAAGATACTATTCTTTTGAAGGCTTTTAGTTTTTGTGCTTTAATTATTCGGTGTACAGAAGTCTTTCCAATATTCAAATGTTTAGCAATTGTTCTTTGTGACAAATGACTTCCTGGTTTATCTTCTTGAGAGCAGATTTTATCGTTGATGTAATCCACATTTTCTGGAACCGAAGCTGTTTTAGGTCTACCGCTTCCTGGTTTTCTGGCAGTACTTCCTGATTCGCGAATTCTTTAAGAGTCTTTCCACTGCACGCCTTTTCCACTTTTTGCCGGGAAACTCTTGCAATAACCTTCCAGTCTTCCATCCTTTTTCACAGTAACAATTTTTAATGAGAATACGATCTTCCTCTGACAACATCATTAAGGGTACTGACGAATTGTTAAAAAATAAAAATATCCACAATTTGACTTGTTCATTCCTGTAGAGTTTTGTAATAACTTGCAAAAATATCGCATGATATCGTATAAAAATGATATCGTATAAAAAACGGATATTATATTGCGATTTTTGTTTTTTGACCCATGTTGTTACTTTTGTTAATTGCGAGAAAACTATAAAAGATATCAGAATTCCGTTTCTTGCATTCAAAAAAAGAAGTTTGAAAGTATCTTGCATATAAAAATTGTCATGATAAGGAAGGGGGTTACTGAGATATTAATTTTTAAAAAATGCGTCATTTTTTTCGGACCACCCGAATATACTGTATATACTGTATACAGTGCGTGTGTGTGTATATATATATATATATATATACACACACTGTATATAGTTATAAATTCCCATTTCGCTCCAACTTTTGTATCAGTTTTCATTCGTGCTCATTTTTTATCCAGTATCCCCGACCGGTCAATTTTTTTTATATTTTTAAACTTTTAATCACTTACGCTTGTGTGTATGTAGGGGGAGGGTTCCATTAAAAAGTTTAGAGAAAGTGCTTTTTTAATATACACAATGATTATTTTTTTTAAATTTCGCCCGCGTAAGGATTTTAATTGAAAAACTCGAAATCAAATAACTTCTGCTTCATGCTACCTCAGGCTTTTACACACCCAGTGATTTGTTTTAGGTTACCTTAACCTAACCTAACCTCAAAACAGTATCTCCTACAAAAAATTTCGACCGATATGCAAATAGGAGTTAATGGGTAAAAGAGTACCTTTCTACTGGTGTTATTTGTGGATATATATATATATATATATATATATGATGAATAAAACCACGAAGGAAAAAAGAAACACAAACGGGTGCTCAAGCGCTTTCGTCTAATGACATCCTCAGGAACACTGGAGTGAAAGGACAGATCAAGGCAATATATAGGTTACAAAAATAAACATACATACATACATATTCATATATATATACATATACATATATATATATATATATACATATACATATATATAGTAAGCATAGAAAAAATTGTGGGAGGAGCCAACATTTATAGTTTATGAAACAGATCACAAAAGAATAAAGAAATAAAAATAAATATAAATATAAATTGAGAAAAAATTAATTACCAAATAGTGCCTTAGTGATATATATGTCACAGCCTAAATAATCATAAAGAAATAAACAGGCAAATAAAAAAACCACAAATATATATACATACATATATATATATATATATATATATATATATATATATATATATATATATATATAAAAAGACACTTTTAGCACTTTGGCCGACCTTCAATATAAATTCAAATGGCTTGTTTATGGAACAGGTCACAAAAGAATAAAGAAATAAAAATAAATATAAATATTGTAAGTGGAGTCTACAAATTCAAGCTCAAAAGGGAAGTTTTACAATCAATTTAATAGATGATGCCAAATTGATATATATGTCACAAAGAAATAAAGAAATAAACCAAAAAAAATAAAAAATAAAAAATAAAAAATTAATTATTAAAAAAATAATAAAAATAATAATAATAAATTGAAAGATAAATTTTAAGAGAGGCAACCAATTTATAAGGGAAAAAATTACCACATATGCATATTATAGTCACAAACGAATAAAAAAGTACAAGTAAATATAAATTGGAAAACAAAATGATGCCTAGATGATATATAAAGAACAATAAAATATATATACAACATATATACGGTACATATACGAAATATAAACGCAATATATACAGAATATATATATATATATATGCACAAGGGAAAAAAATTACCAAATTTGTTTTTATAATTATTGTCTGAAAAAACGGTAGGTCGCAAAAGAATAAAGAAATAAAAATAAATATAAATTGAAAAAATTACAAATAATACACGTACACATGTATACCCGCATAACCAAATATATATACATATACACACATATATACAAACACACACACACACACACACATATATATATATATATACACATACAAGCTTGACCATCGCGAAATGAGAAATCATCGCGCAGAACCTTTGTGAGGTTGTAAGGTAAGGTAAGGTACATACACACATATATATATATATATATATACATTTAACTGCATACATACATACATACATACATACATATACACACATACATACATACATATACACACATATACATACAAACACATTTAACTGCAATGACCACACACATACTCACATACACATACATACATACACATACACGCATACAGCAAAAAATTGAAAATAAAATTGTAAGAGAAACAAAAGACAAAAACAAATTTTTACCAAAGATTTAACAACCTGCCCTTTTTGTTTAAATCCATTCTGAAGGAATTCAGAGCAACGGGATCGAGTTGAAACAGACCTTTACTCATGTTAAGGTTATTTGTAAGTTGAATTATAGCCGACTCAAGAATATTTCTATTAACAATGTTGCTAGAGTGAAACAAAACTGAAACATTATTCCAATCAATACAATGGGATAACTCTGACAAATGGACAAAAAGGGCACTGGACAACTGTCCCGTTCTAACGGAATATTGATGCTGTTTAACACGCGTTTGCAAATCCTTTCCCGTCTGACCTATGTAAAAGGAATCACATTGCTTACACCCAATTTTATAGATAATGCCTAAATTATTGGTAGGGCTATTTTTTACTATGATGTTTTTCACAATATTGTTATATGAAAAAACTACACTGATATCCAAAAGTTTAAGTATATTAGCAATGCCTAAGAAGCCCGGGAAAAATGGAAGTACTAAAATATTCTTTGACAAGGTGCGAGTGTATTATTCACACGATAGAAGGTTCGTTTAGCCTTATTAAGACAAGATTCCATGAACGCAGATGGGTAACACAACTCACTTCCAATACCGTTGATATTTTCCAATTCGGCATCGATGTATTCCGGACTGGCGATCCTAAGAGCGCGGAGAAACATTGAGGAAAATATGGCTTTTTAATAGGGGTGTCATGTCCAGAGTAAAAGTGTACGTAGGACAAATTGTTTTTTTTTTTCCGATAGATACTAAACTTAAAACACGGGCTATCCCTATGAACACGCACATCCAAAAACGGGATTGAGTTGTCTTGTTCCACTTCTAAAGTAAATTTAATGGAGGGGACTTGGTCATTTAACTGAAGGAGGAAGTCATCCAGGTCACGATTCATGGGCCAGATACACAAAATATCGTCGACGTACCGCAACCAAGGGATGCCAACCCCCAGGATTCTCGGAATGTAAGTAATTTCAAAAAACTCCATATAAATATTGGAGAGAAGGGGTGACAAAGGGTTGCCCATGGCCATCCCAAAAACTTGTTGATAATGCTCGCCATTGAAAGTGAATTTACAATCCTTGATACAAAGCTTAATAAGCTCCAAAACAGTGTGTGCAGGTAATGGTAAATCATAATTATGTAATTCTCTGGCGAGAAAGTCAAGCATATCATCAATCGGCACTTTTGTGAACAATGAACAAACGTCGAAACTGATCAATCTATCGTTGGTATTAATCGTTGGTTTTCACGTGTCACTTTCGTGAAATAATTTTTCATATAATGAACACCACGCGTTCCTTCGCCTTGCTGTTCCCTCTATTGTCCCCGTTTGTGTCGGTGTTTGCTTCTACATTAATGAAGGGGCATGCAATTCGGATCCGACGAAAGTTTCTTACTAATTGTCTGGAGGAGCAGGTCCTTCCCAAGTCCCTCCTTCCGATTCGCCTCAGAGAAATGGACGACCATCCGTTCAACAACTTTAGCAGAGTAATTTTAAAGAAACATATTGAAGTCACCAGACAAAATGAGTGGTCCACCTTCAAAAATTTAGGCATTGCCAAACGTAATGTTTTGACTGTTATTCCCCAACCGTGGATCCAACCTTTGTTTGATGAAATTTACAACGAGTTGCGTCGGAGAACTTCTTCACTTCGAAACATTTTGGATCGCAAAATTAAAAGTCTCATTCGAAATAGTCAGTGGAGTAAAAAAGCAAGCTCAAAGTGTGTTTTGAACCTTTCTTCGAAAAACATTAGTGACGATGCAAAAAGTGCCCTTGGATTTGGTATGTCCTTTTATATTGTTAAAAAACCTACTGCTTTACAAATTTGTCATAGTCTTGCTCGTTTTGAAAAACAGTGTAACCTTCCTCAGTTTTTGGTTAACATAGTTAAAGGCCTGGTCTATGGTGCTGCGAATATTTCTTACGAAGATAACTTTCCTAAACGTTTCCGCAATAGCCTTTCACAATTAAAAAAAGATAGTGAGCTCCATATTACTAAAGCAGACAAGGCTAACACCTTAGTCATTATGGACAAAGTGGATTACATTGGAAAGATGAATGAGCTGCTTCAGGACCCCGCCACATACGTGAAACTTAGGAAGAACCCACAGGATGATGTCATCAAATCATTCAATAGTGGCTTGAAACGCATTCTCAAAGATCATAAGGATTTAATTCCCCTTTTTTTGTCCACTTCACCTGCTCTGCCTTATCTTTATGGTCTTATTAAAACCCACAAACCGGGTAACCCTATGCGCCCTATTATTAGCTCGGTGGGCTCTATTACCTATAAACTCTCCAAATGGCTTGTTAATGTTTTGTCCCCCATTCTTGGAACTGTCTCTGATTCACACGTAAAAAATTCCATGGATCTCACTGAAAAATTGAATAATGTTCGCATTAATACCAACGATAGATTGATCAGTTTCGACGTTTGTTCATTGTTCACAAAAGTGCCGATTGATGATATGCTTGACTTTCTCGCCAGAGAATTACATAATTATGATTTACCATTACCTGCACACACTGTTTTGGAGCTTATTAAGCTTTGTATCAAGGATTGTAAATTCACTTTCAATGGCGAGCATTATCAACAAGTTTTTGGGATGGCCATGGGCAACCCTTTGTCGCCCCTTCTCTCCAATATTTATATGGAGTTTTTTGAAATTACTTACATTCCGAGAATCCTGGGGGTTGGCATCCCTTGGTTGCGGTACGTCGACGATATTTTGTGTATCTGGCCCATGAATCGTGACCTGGATGACTTCCTCCTTCAGTTAAATGACCAAGTCCCCTCCATTAAATTTACTTTAGAAGTGGAACAAGACAACTCAATCCCGTTTTTGGATGTGCGTGTTCATAGGGATAGCCCGTGTTTTAAGTTTAGTATCTATCGGAAAAAAACAAACAATTTGTCCTACGTACACTTTTACTCTGGACATGACACCCCTATTAAAAAGGCCATATTTTCCTCAATGTTTCTCCGCGCTCTTAGGATCGCCAGTCCGGAATACATCGATGCCGAATTGGAAAATATCAACGGTATTGGAAGTGAGTTGTGTTACCCATCTGCGTTCATGGAATCTTGTCTTAATAAGGCTAAACGAACCTTCTATCGTGTGAATAATAACACTCGCACCTTGTCAAAGAATATTTTAGTACTTCCATTTTTCCCGGGCTTCTTAGGCATTGCTAATGTACTTAAACTTTTGGATATCAGTGTAGTTTTTTCATATAACAATATTGTGAAAAACATCATAGTAAAAAATAGCCCTACCAATAATTTAGGCATTATCTATAAAATTGGGTGTAAGCAATGTGATTCCTTTTACATAGGTCAGACGGGAAAGGATTTGCAAACGCGTGTAAAACAGCATCAATATTCCGTTAGAACGGGACAGTTGTCCAGTGCCCTTTTTGTCCATTTGTCAGAGTTATCCCATTGTATTGATTGGAATAATGTTTCAGTTTTGTTTCACTCTAGCAACATTGTTAATAGAAATATTCTTGAGTCGGCTATAATTCAACTTACAAATAACCTTAACATGAGTAAAGGTCTGTTTCAACTCGATCCCGTTGCTCTGAATTCCTTCAGAATGGATTTAAACAAAAAGGGCAGGTTGTTAAATCTTTGGTAAAAAATTTGTTTTTGTCTTTTGTTTCTCTTACAATTTTATTTTTCAATTTTTTGCTGTATGCGTGTATGTGTATGTATGTATGTGTATGTGAGTATGTGTGTGGTCATTGCAGTTAAATGTGTTTGTATGTATATGTGTGTATATGTATGTATGTATGTGTGTATATGTATGTATGTATGTATGTATGTATGCAGTTAAATATATATATATATATATATATATATGTGTATGTACCTTACCTTACCTTACAACCTCACAAAGGTTCTGCGCGATGATTTCTCATTTCGCGAGGTCAAGCTTGTATGTGTATATATATATATATGTGTGTGTGTGTGTGTGTGTGTTTGTATATATGTGTGTATATGTATATATATTTGGTTATGCGGGTATACATGTGTACGTGTATTATTTGTAATTTTTTCAATTTATATTTATTTTTATTTCTTTATTCTTTTGCGACCTACCGTTTTTCAGACAATAATTATAAAAACAAATTTGGTAATTTTTTTTCCCTTATGCATATATATATATATATATTCTGTATATATTGCGTTTATATTTCGTATATATACCGTATATATGTTGTATATATATTTTATTGTTCTTTATATATCATCTAGGCATCATTTTGTTTTCCAATTTATATTTACTTGTACTTTTTTATTCGTTTGTGACTATAATATGCATATGTGGTAATTTTTCCCTTATAAATTGGTTGCCTCTCTTAAAATTTATCTTTCAATTTATTATTATTATTTTTATTTTTTTTTTAATAATTAATTTTTTTTTTTTTTTTTTGGTTTTTTCTTTATGACATATATATCAATTTGGCATCATCTATTAAATTGATTGTAAAACTTCCCTTTTGAGCTTGAATTTGTAGACTCCACTTACAATATTTATATTTATTTTTATTTCTTTATTCTTTTGTGACCTGTTCCATAAACAAGCCATTTGAATTTATATTGAAGGTCGGCCAAAGTGCTAAAAGTGTCTTTTTATATATATATATATATATATATATATATATATATATATATATATATATTTGTGGTTTTTTTATTTGCCTGTTTATTTCTTTATGATTATTTAGGCTGTGACATATATATCACTAAGGCACTATTTGGTAATTAATTTTTTCTCAATTTATATTTATATTTATTTTTATTTCTTTATTCTTTTGTGACTGTTTCATAAACTATAAATGTTGGCTCCTCCCACAATTTTTTCTATGCTTACTATATATATGTATATGTATATATATATATATATATATATATATGTATATATATGAATATGTATGTATGTATGTTTATTTTTGTAACCTATATATTGCCTTGATCTGTCCTTTCACTCCAGTGTTCCTGAGGATGTCATTAGACGAAAGCGCTTGAGCACCCTTTGTGTTTCTTTTTTCCTTCGTGGTTTTATTCATCATAAATACTTTTCACGTGTCACTTTCGTGAAATAATTTTTCATATATATATATATATATATATACAGGGTGTCCCAAAAAAACTATATACTCTTTATAGCATCATATATTTATAAATTAAAAAAAAAACAATATATTGTTATAGCAATTGCCAATGAAAGGTAAATTAGTAATCTAAGTGATCAAAATGTTATAGCGAGTTGTTTGCATATAAAATTTAATTAACTACGCCAAGTGCTCAAAATGTTCTCCGGCGGCATGAATGCACTTTTGAATGCGTCGACTAACTGATTCGCAGACATGGACTAATGTGGATGCTGTGATGGTCCCGCACTTTTCCCTAATTGCATCCTTAAGGTGTTCGAGTGTTGCAGGTCTTGTACCATAAACTGCATCCTTCAGGTAGCCCCACAAGTAAAAATCAAGTGGAGTCAAGTCCGGTGAACGTGGAGGATACTCAACGCTTCCTCTTCGTCCTATCCAACGGTTAGGCAACGTTTCATCGAGGTACCTTCTGACATCACAATGATAATGAGGGGGGGGCTCCATCTTGTTGAAAGTAAAAGTCGTCGTTTCCAAACAACTTCCGAACTGCAGGTATAATTTCTGTCCGCAGCATGTCGAGATATGCGGCACCGGTAACTATCCCATTAAAGAAAAATGGTCCAACCAAACCCCTGGATGATAAACCACACCTGCTGTTAATCCTGGTAAATTAACATGTTTATCCACATAAACGTGTGGATTATCAAGTGACCAGTACCTGCAGTTGTGTCGATTTACTGTGCCATTCAGCTTGAAGGTAGCTTCATCAGACCACACGATTTTGTTGGCAAACTGTACGTCTTCGGCTTCCATTGACTGAAACCATTCACAAAATTCGAGTCTGCGATCAGGGTCATCTTCAGTCATGGCGTATAACAGACTTGGAATGTAGCTTTTCCATTTTGCCGACTTTAAAATCCGGTGAACACCTGATTTGCTGATTCCGGTCTCACGGGCGCATTGCCTAACTGATTTCTGTGGTGATCGATTAAATTTTTGTAACACTAAAACGGTGTTTTCATCACTCGCACTTGATTTGCGTCGTCCAGATCTTCGCTTGTGCATATCTTGAGGAGATCCCTCTGCCTCAAACTTGTCACGGATGCTTGTAATGGCGAGACGTGTCGGTGGCTTTGTACCAAATTCCCGGATCCATTGCCGCTGGACTTCGGACACATTCTCAAATTTCCAATACCATTTCAGAACACTTTTCGTTGCTCCAGTGTCAAACGTTTACGCAACATGGGTTCTTTTGCTGAACTGAATAAAGTTGAATGCTGTAGAGTTTGTATCGTGGAATGAGTGCGTAGGCTAAGTCCGAAGCAAGCTAGTGAGTGACTAGACTACGTTCGGTCCATAGGCTTCGCCATTACAAGGCCTTTGATAAAACAAGGCCAGGCTTAGTCGACGCATTCAAAAGTGCATTCATGCCGCCGGAGAACATTTTGAGCACTTGGCGTAGTTAATTAAATTTTATATGCAAACAACTCGCTATAACATTTTGATCACTTAGATTACTAATTTACCTTTCAATGGCAATTGCTATAACAATATATTGTTTGGTTTTTTTAAATTATAAAATATATGATGCTATAAAGAGTATATAGTTTTTTTTGGGACACCCTATATATATATACCTCCTTAACCTCGTTTAAGTACCGTGTGTTGGTCTCTCTTTACACGAAGGTCAAGCTGGTAGCCACACCTCTAAGCCTTGCTTGATGGAGGAGCGAGTTGCGAGTTGCTCTCTTGCGCTCTCCACCGCACATAGCCAGGTACACCCGGCTCATCTGGTACCGTCCTGAGCCAGACATCTATTCTTCTCTTGAAGACTTCAACTTTTACCCCTGTAACGTTTCTGAGGTCCTTTTGAAGCTGGTTAAAGAGTCTTGGCCCCCTGACAACCAAGCTATTTTTCTTCAGTGCTGAAGAGGTCCCTTGTCGGGCCTTTAATTTGGGAACACTACGCATTCTGCCTTTTCTATTTTCCAGTGTTGTTTGGATGGTAATTGGGTTTAGTTTGAGGTTTGGTACCATTTTTTTTTATCATTTTCCATATGTAGATTATGGTGTACCTCTCTCTTCTTCTTTCCAGGGAGTACAGATTTAGTTTACGTAGTCTTTCCCAGTTGTTGAGTTATTTGCAGCCATCAGTCTTGGCTGTGAAATGCCTCTGCGTTTCTTCTAGTTTGTTAATTTCTTCCTTTTTATATGGGGAGGTCAAAACTTAGCAGTATTCAAGTTTTGGTATGATCAGTGTTTTCAGCAGGGGAATCATTACTGTCTTGTCCCTCCTTTTGAACGTTCTTAGTACCTGTCCCGCAACTCTTGATTTGTTTATTGCTATCTGATTTTGTCTTGAATTTGGCATCATCGGTCATTATTACACCCAAGTCGACCGCTTTCGTGCTTCTCTAAATTTCCTGTCTATCTGGAGCATAATATGCAGTCTGTTTAAGTTCCTCATTTCTACCATATCTCAAGAGCTGAAATTTCTCGGTGATAAATGTCATATTGTTGTCTTCTAACCATTTGTATATTTTGTTCGTGTCCCTCTGCAAAGCCCCCACCTCATTTGCATCGCTGATGTTTCTGCTGATCTTTGTATCGTCCGCAAAGGATGTTACTATACTGCTGATGTTTACTCTGCTGTCTATGTCTGTTAGCAGGATAATGAACAGGAGTGGGGCCAGTACTGTAGCTTGTGGTACTGAGGTGCGTACTTCTGATTCTGATGATGATATACCTTGAATTTTGACGACCTGTTATAGTTCTTTGCTTGAGATCTATCCCCTCCTTTATATAGAGGAACAATGTTTGCTTTTTTCAAGATGCTCGGTATTTCCCCAGTGTCTAGGGATCTTCTCCATATCCAGTATAAGGGTGTAGCTATTTCATTTTTACAGTTTTTAATCAATAGTGCGTTCCATTTGTCCGGACTTGCAGCTGAATGTGATTTCATTTGTCCTATAGCTCTCGCTACATCTTCTGGGGTAAAATCAAAGTCTGTGTTCACTCTCCTTGCAATTTCTCTTCGAAGAATGCATCAATGTCAGATATCGCTTTGTCACCTTTTGGTGTACTGAACAAGGATTCATACTCGGCTCTCAATGTTTTAGATATTTCTTTTAGATCGTCTGTTGGTTCATTATTTCCTTTCCTTAAAGGCCCGATATTGGCGCTCGTTTTTGTTTTCCTTTTCACATTTTCGGATTATGTTGTGTTCTGAGATAATAGTTGGGGTTATTTTTATATCAGTAATGAAGTTTGTATTATTCGCGTGAATACCAGATCTCGGCAGTTGTTTTTTCTGGTATTTTCTGTTATCCACTGTGTCAGCATAAACTCGTTTGTGAGAGCCATCAGCATTCTTGGTTGCCCCTGGTCCTCTCTTGTGCCCCCCTTATCTTGTATAAATATATTTCTACCCACCTTTTTGTATTTATAAATGGGAAATTAAAATCGCCGCAGAGTATTATATTAGGGGATGAAGAGTTTACGGACTTTATTAGGGTTCTGATATCATCAACGGCATCCGAAAATTTTTCAGTTGGAGAGTTTGGAGGTCTATAGATGACTATCGGTACCACGTTTAGTTTCTCTATTTTCACTGCAAGGGTTTCCACGAAGCTGTTGGATTTACTTTTTACCGTCCTGTCATATGATATTCATGTGTATATATATAACACAGCCACCTTTATGTCTTGCTGTTCTATCAGCTCTTAGTATGTTGAAATCCTCGATATTTATCTCTTTCTTATCAATACAATGTTCGCAGTTTTCACAATTTCCTTGGCAATCTTTAAGATGAGTCTCTGTGAGGTATGTGATGTCCGCCCTTGTTTCGTCCATAAATCCTTTCAGGTACGAAACTTTGTTGAGTAAGTTGTTTGGTTTTATTCCTTGAATATTAGCCAAGACAATATTTATGTTCTTTGTTTTGCGTTGCCCATCTGCATTTCAAGTTCGTTTTCCTCCGGTGTTGTTTGTTTAGTTACCCTGTTGTCCTCCGAGAGAAATCCGTTTCCGCCTACCTGTTCTGGTATCCTCTTGCCGGGAAGTGGTTCGGCTCGGGGGTTCCCAGCTGCGCTGACTGCATGCGTTGTATGACATTGAGCAGCCGTATGTTGAAAAACTTTTGTTTCCGATTTGCGTACTTACAGTATGTTTATTCATATTATTCCTATTGTTCTTTCAACTTTGTCCTTTTTCCTTTGGGTTCGTCGGGAGATGTTGATAGTAGCATTTTTTTCCCGTATTTGCGGGTTCCATATTTTGGGTCTGGCCATCCGTGGTAGGTCGTGTTTCGGATTCCACGTTAAGCTGTAGGTCCAAGGTGAGCAACACGCTTGACCTTCGGTCGGAAACCAAACCAAGGTATCATTTATAGGCAAATGCTTTTAATTTACAGTAGTAACTTACAGCATACAGTATATACATATATGAATCCATCGGACCGGGGTTCAATTCACTGCGAGGATAGGCGGCGTGCAGCTCACCCAACTGTTCATCCTTTCATAGAAAAAAGGTTGTTAGCTAAATAGGTACCATGGGTAGCCATAGTAATTAACACTCTGGGTTGCTGATCGGGAAGTCATGAGATCGAGTCCGGATGAGGACTTTGTAATTTGACTTCCTTGGTGGGTCGTGGTTAGGATTCCATGTTAACTTGTAGGTCTAAGTTGGTGCAACAAGCTTCAACTTGTTAGAAAAAACAATTCGGGAGGAAGCGAAACGAAGGTTTTATAATATATATATATATATATACATATATATATATGTATATATATATATACTGTATAATATATATGTATATAGATCTATATATATTATATATATATATATATATATTGCTATAAGAATAGAAGCTATTAAATGTTCGATTTGCGGGAATAACCTCCAGTTTCATTTTACTTTTGAAGAGAAAATATCCATTTTGCCTACAATAAAGTGGCACAGTTCAGACTCACTCAATAGCAGTTCCGCCGGTCATTATCAATAGAGGAATGTTGAAAATCTTTTGATAAAAAATAGATAAAAAATACCAATCGATTCAGTTCCTGATAACTGTCCAATTACAAAGAGAATAAATGTAAAGAAAACGGTTGGCGACCGGAAGAGAGAGAGAGAGAGAGAGAGAGAGAGAGAGAGAGAGAGACTTCGCTTAAGCGAATTGATTCCATGATTGTTTTGCTAAATTTAGATCTCCCGAGCTTAAAGCATATATTAAATTATTAATTGAGAAATGAGAGAATCCTTTAAAGACTGTGTCTGTCAATTACAGGAAAAGTGAAGGAAAATGGAATATATTACATGATGAAAACGGTTCAAAATGGTAAAATTGTGTAGAGTTTATTTACATTTAAACGCGAATATAATTCTAAAATGCCTTTGCTAATGTAAATTAAAAACATTTACCTATAAATGATTGAAATTCGAATAGTGAATAATGTTGCTGGTATAAGTTATAGTGTACGCAACAGTGTTTAATGAAAATTTAATAAGAAAATCATACAGTACGAGTGCAAGTAAAGTAAGGTAATTTCAACTACATACAATCTTTGTCGGTTTTTGACCAAAAGAATAGAAGCTCACGAAAAAGGAAGTTTAGGTCACGAATACTGATAGCAAACGAAGTTTCTATTTTTTTTCTTTTGAGGCCGAAACCTTATTTCTTCCAACTGTTTAACACGTTGAGTCCATTTTATTGATTTTGTTCTGACTGATGTCAGACGATTTTATTCAATCTCGGAAAGACTTACAGAAACACGAAAGGGTAAACATATTTTCAAATTTTGTCGACCAGACTATTATTAACTCTTTCGTACCTGAGGTACCTTACTGGTTTGAAATGGAAAATTTTTAACATGAGTGAACTGATTTCAACTTCTTTACACAATTTTGCTTAGGGTTTGTTATTTTCAAGAATTTTGACAGTCTCCACAAACGTGGACAACAGGCATTCTGGGAACTGTATGATAATCCCAATAAGAAAAAATACGTCCCTCTCTTGTCTTGTTAATATAATAAGGTCAACCAATCAATTTCAGACATTAACATGTAACAATGTGACAGGCGTAAAATTGTCGACTCATGTGTATCAAGGGCATTAAATTGAAGGGTTAATTATTTTCAGTCAAAACCCACTGTTTTATTAACTTTAATGATTGTTGCAGATACGTTCTCAGAATATATTTATCCTGACCAGAATAATTGAATGTTACCAACATATCCGCACGATGCAAAAAAACAACAACGATTTAATAGCAACATTCCCCCTTAAATTTAATACCATCATCACCATCTGGTTTTGACTTGATGAGGTGCCTCAGATTGAATTCGAAATATACCTTTCCTTTCAACCTTTCAAATGTTTCGTGCGATGATTCTTCATTTCACGAAGGTCAAGCTTGTCGCCCCTCCTCTCCAGGTGGCATGGTGAAGTAGAGAGTTAGTTTCCTGTACTCTCCACTAGTGATGTAGCGGATGTCATTTTTTTCACATCCGCGGATGCGGATGAGGATGTTTGATTTCAACATCCGCGGATGCGGATGCGGATGCGGATGTCTACATTTTCGTTATTTTTTAGGATATATTCGAGATTTGTTGTGTTTAACGTATATAATAAGTTATTATATAGAGAGAGCTGTAGCTATAATGTAGTATAATTGATTAATTGTACAATAATTGCTGTACTTTTCTCTGAACATATAAAATAATATCAAGCATCTAACTAATATAGAAATCAATTAGTGAATTCGTCTGCAAATAATTCGTTATATTTTGTTGAGTTTCAGCACAATTAGAAACCATAATTGTGTTACCAGGATGCGGGACGTGAACCCAACTCAAATGCACCCCACCGACCTCTTTCCCCCCTCCACCCTTATAGAAAGAGATCTTTAATTAGCTTGATAACTATTTATATTAAGTTTAAAGTTTTATTAGGCATATTTATAAATGAGTAATTAAAATAAAGTAAACTAAGATGTTCATCGTTTAATGTTCAAACTTAATTATAGGAAGGTTATGCTTAAGGAACATTAACTTTTCTGCCTTTTCTGCTGCCAGTCTGTTTCTCTTTTCATCATATATTAATCCAGCACTGCTAAATAATCTCTCGCTTGGTACGTTTGTTGGAGGACAGGCTAAATGTTTCCTTGCAAGTTTACTCAAGTATGGATAGATATTCTGCGTATTTTTCCACCAACTAATAGGATTGTCACATGCAGCCAGGCGTTTTTCTTGGTGATAGCTCTCGATCATTTTTACTACATCTTTTGACATCGCGTAGGTCTCGTCATTGCTGCTTGACTCAAGAAACTGAGAGACAGATTCTGTGATAGATTTGCTTGTTGAAGGTGTTGGTTCTGTCACTGAAACTTTTATTCTTTTGGTGGGTGGCGAAGCGACAGATTCAAGAGATTGAAGCTCTTCAACTGCTTTGCCAAGTGATGATTTAACTCGTTCTAATGTACTAGGTGAAAATAACTTAGCTTTGTAACGTGGATCTAAGTAGGTTGCAAGAGAGTAACTTCATACAAGAACAGCCTCTCGTCTTGTCGCTTGCATCACTTTTGCTCACAATGAACTAGTTCTATTAATATAGTAGAATTTGATAATTTCCGCTTATTAATGACGTTTTATCTCAACGGTCCACATCCGCACGACATCCGCAGTCCAAAGTGCGGATGCGGACGCGGATGCGAGAAAATGTGCGGATGTTCCGCGGATGCGGATGCGGATGTGACCTACATCACTACTCTCCACCCCATATATAGCCAGGCACGCCCGGCTCATCGGGGATTGTTCTGAGCCAAACGTCTAATCTTTTTCAGATGTCCACCGCAACACCATTCGTGTTCCTTCGTTCCTTGGGCAGCTGGTTAGACAGTCTTGGTCCTCTCACAAGAAAACTGTTTTCTTTCTACTTTCCACTGTTGTTTTGGGGGGGGTTATAGGGTTCAGGGTATGATTAGTGGCTAGTTTCTCCATTATTTAAAAAGTGTAAATAATGGTATATCTCTCTCTTCTTCTTTCTAGTGAATATACGTTTAATTCACGTAACTTTTCCCAGTAATTTAGTTATTTGCACCCATTGATCTTGGCTGTGAAGCTTCTCTGAATTCCTTCTAGCTGACTAATGTCTTCTTTTTTATATAGGCATGTTAGGACCGAATAGTATTCCAGTTTGGGTATGATCAGTGTTTTCAATAGAGGAATCATTATATTTCTATCCCTTCGTTTAAAGGTTCTCAGTATCTGCCCAGTTATTCTCTTTGCTATGTTCACTGCTATCTTATTTTCTGTTTGAAATTTCGCATCATCAGTCATTACAACTCCTAAATCTTTTGTTTTAGAATTTCTTTGAATTTCTTGTCCATGTGGGGTATAGTATTCTATGGATTTTAGGTCCTCCCTTTTTCAGTACCTTAACAGTTGAAATTTCTCAGTGTTAAATTTCATATTGTTGTCTCCCGACCACTTGTAGATTCTGTTCATGTCTATTTGTAGAGATCCTATATCTTCTGGGGTTCCTATTTTTTTACTGATTTATGTGTCATCGGCAAAGGATGTTACTGTGCTGCCTCTGGTAACGTCCTCACCTATGTCAGTTAGCATGATTATGAAGAGTAATGGAGCTAATATTGTTCCTTGTGGTATTGAGCTGAGGACCTCTGATTCTGATGAAGATATTCCTTGAATTTTAACGACTTGCCGCCACTCACTAAGGAAATTATATATCCATTTCCCTACTTTTCCTGTTATTCCCACGTTTCAGTTTATGTATTATGATACCATGGTCACACTTGTCGAACGCCTTGGCAAAGTCTGTGTATATTACATTATAGTTTTCATTACTTTCAAGTGCATCAATAATGTTGTTATGGTGTTCCATTAGTTGTACAGTAATAGGCATGATCTGCCTGACCGGAATCCATGTTGGTTATCATTTAACTTTTTCTGTGCTTCCAAAGAGTCAGATTTTTTTTCAAACTATTCTTTCAAATAATTTAGTGAGATGAGATGTAAGCGACACTAGCCTATAGTTTTTGGCCTCGGATCGGTCTCCTCCTTTATATATTGGGTCTATGTTCGCTCTCTTCAGGATGGCTGGTGTTTCTCCGTGTCTGGTGATCGTCTCCATATCCAATATATGGGCTGAGCGAATGCATTCTTGCAGTTTTTGATCAGTGTGGCATTCCATTTGTCCGGTCTTGCCGTCGAGCGGACTTTTAGTTTCCATATAGCTTGTGTGATATAATCTGTTGTACAATCGAAGTCCGTTATACTTTTCCCTTGTAGTTCTTCAAAAAATGCGTTTCTATCGCATATTAGTTTGTTAGTTGTTTTCAATTTATTTCTGCAGCCGAATTCACTGCAAAGGGCATGAAAGACAATACCCTACAGTTAATTCACGATTATGTATATAATATATATATATATATATATATATATATATATATATATATATATGGGATGAATTCCACACTTAAACACGTGAAATAAATGAATGATGCAAACCCACAAGAAAAAGGAAAATGATTCCAAGGGCTTTCGTGTGTTCAACAGTCCATCTCGTCAGGGGGATGAAAGAAAGAAGTAAAAGAGATTAACACAAGGTTAACAAGTTCTGATAAAGGGGGAAAGATATTTTAACAAGATATTGTCAATTTTATACGTTTCTGAACTGTTATTAAAATTATTTTTAAAATGGATGAATGCACATTCTAGAATATTCCTTTCAATTATATCTGTTTTTAACGAGAACTCTCCCACTCAATGCTATGATTACATCTATACATATGGTTAATTAAGCTTTACGTCAAATGAAGCAGCTCCCTGTAGTCATTGTGCGGTTGTGTGGCGGTCAGCTACCGCTTGCAAAAGCGGTTGGCCGGTTGGCCACGTAGTCCTCGCCCGCTTCGAAGCACTCCTTGTCCATGATCTAGTTCTGTTGGAAATGCTTGAACAGGAGAATGAAGCCAGAGGAGGGACCGTGGCATGGAGCGAAGACCTTCTTCGTCACAATCTCCATGTCGTAGCGGTGGCACGTGAGATTCAGGAGGCCTCTCCCAAGCTTCTGCTCGAAGAGAGTAAAGCTCTGATTCTATGGCCGGTGTTGCTTGCAGTGGTATCGAAAGACATCTCCTGGACATGATCCTTGATCTTTGATCTTCCAAGCAGTCCACTACTGCCTTGGCCATTGTTTTGCCTGTTCCAGAGGGGAGCATCGGAACACCAAGAAGCTTCCACCTTCCCTCTCCAGAGACAAGGACAGGGAGTCGATCGACATGCTTCTTCCTAGTGTGATCGGGAAGAAATTTCTCATCTCAGAAGACGATGAGGGGAATGTCGAAGTCGAGGGACTCCTTGATCGCAGCAGCGTTGCACTCACACATGGAGATTCGAGTCCGGCGTATGGTGCTTTGGCTGGAGGCCGCTGTGAGAAGACAGACACCGCCTCTCGATCGCTCACGTGGTTACGATCCAGCGAAGCAGACATATCCGGTGTAACAATGTTGCACCGCCGAATAAACCTTTTCCTCTTCGCTGGAAAGGGTGTTGCCAACTCTATCTCTTCCCTGCTGCTGCTCGAGGAGGCCAGTTCTACCATAAATACCCTCTTCCTCCATTCTTGGTCTCTTTGACAAAAACCAAAAACATTCGTACGCTTGCTTCCTCTACTGCTAGAGGTCAGTAGTATACTCGTAAAATTCCAGTGCAAATCAATTGCATGCAACATGATCAATAATGCTCTAAAGGGGTAGAGGGGGGTATGCAACAAGGAGGGAGAGGGAGTTAGACCCTCAGAGGGGGAGAGGGGGTTAGACCCTCCAGGTGGGAAAGAGGGATAGACCCACCAGGTGGGGGTATGCATGAAGAGGTGAGAGGATAGCCTTTCCTAGCAATGGGGGAGAGGGGGTAACCTAACCTGGCAGATCAGACCCACAAAAGTATATATATATATATATATATGAATTGTATGTGTATATATGTAGGTGTATGCGTGTTTGCATTATGTGTGGATGTTTGTATATATGTATTCAAAAAAGTAAAACAAAACTTCTTTATTAAGGCATAACTGGACATCCATCCGCTACAGCTTCTTGACGCATAATACCAGTTTCCCTGACTCCTCGTTGCCAGTCTGTCAGGCTGGCTAAATGACTGGTCGTCTAAGCCATATTATATGCATATATATATATATATATATATATATATATAATATATATAATATTTATATATATATATACACACACACAACACTTGATTAATATATATATATATATATATATTTAGGAGAAATCCAATGACAAGGAGAAATGTAAATGCCATGAAAAGTCTTCTTTAATGCGCAACGTTTCGAGCAATACGCTCATCTTCAGGCTGTTTAATAACAATGTGAAATTAAAATCAATATTGAATGAAAAACAAACAGAAAATTTCTATAACCTATTCGTAAAGACAAATTTTAAAAGACTGAGAAAAGAGGGTTAAATTCTAAGTTATACAGATTTACATATAAAAATTAAGAAGTTATTTTTAAATACATATAGTAAATGTGAAATTAATACACTGGAAAAATTAACAATAGTACACTGGAATAATGGAACTAGCTACCTTACACTGCAGTATCCGAGGCTGACTAATTTGAGCAGAGACAAGAACGGAAAACGAGAGATGGCGAGGGCGATTGGGGAAGGAGGGATTATAAGGAATTGGGGAAGGAGGAGGGATCATAGCAAATTTAGAGGGACGGCAGTTGAGTCAACATTCAGACTAGGGGACAATGCTTTAATGAAAAGCGATTCTAAAATTCTTAGTGAGTTGGGACAAGTATTACAACCAAGAATTTTAAAATTGTCTAAAGTGACATCAATTTTACATTTAATGCTGTGTTCACGAATACTCGAGGCTTCTTTAGTTTTTAAAATTTTACCTGTTCGGCCACTTATTCCCATATGCGAATAAAATCTAGCCCTGAGAGAGCGAACAGTGCTGCCGATGTAATTCCCAAGGAGACACCTGGGGCAGGTAAATAAATATACAACACCGCTACGCAACGAGTCAGGGGTTCGATCCTTCGCTGAGAAAAAGCTACCTAAAGACGTTTTATTAATAAATATGATGCGGAAATCAGTATGATAAAAAAATTTCCTTAACAATTTTGTAAATTTAAGCTTAAATTCCTTATTCAAAGGACCCATTTCAGGTACCAAGAAATATTTTATATCCTTCGGCACTGTAATACATGGAAGTTGAGGGCTATAAACATTATTTAAGAAGGATCTAATTAGTTTGTCTACATATTGAACAGGAAAACTATTATTAGTAAAGTATGATCTTAGATTATTAAATTCATCATTAAGTAAGGTAAAATTAGAGGTCAAATTTATTAATAAAACGTCTTTAGGTAGCTTTTTCTCAGCGAAGGATCGAACCCCTGACTCGTTGCGTAGCGGTGTTGTAAATTTATTACCTGCCCCAGGTGTCTCCTTGGGAATTACATCGGCAGCACTGTTCGCTCTCTCAGGGCTAGATTTTATTCGCATATGGGAATAAGTGGCCGAACAGGTAAAATTTTAAAAACTAAAGAAGCCTCGAGTATTCGTGAACACAGCATTAAATGTCAAAATTGATGTCACTTTAGACAATTTTAAAATTCTTGGTTGTAATACTTGTCCCAACTCACTAAGAATTTTAGAATCGCTTTTCATTAAAGCATTGTCCCCTAGTCTGAATGTTGACTCATCTGCCGTCCCTCTAAATTTGTTATGATCCCTCCTCCTTCCCCAATTCCTTATAATCCCTCCTTCCCAATCGCCCTCGCCATCTCTCGTGTTTCCCGTTCTTGTCTCTGCTCAAATTAGTCAGCCTCGGATACTGCAGTGTAAGGTAGCTAGTTCCATTATTCCAGTGTACTATTGTTAATTTTTCCAGTGTATTAATTTCACATTTACTATATGTATTTAAAAATAACTTCTTAATTTTTATATGTAAATCTGTATAACTTAGAATTTAACCCTCTTTTCTCAGTCTTTTAAAATTTGTCTTTACGAATAGGTTATAGAAATTTTCTGTTTTGTTTTTCATTCAATATTGATTTTAATTTCACATTGTTATTAAACAGCCTGAAGATGAGCGTATTGCTCGAAACGTTGCGCATTAAAGAAGACTTTCATGGCATTTACATTTCTCCTTGTCATTGGATTTCTCCTAAATATTAAATTGAAGCTCTGTAGAAGCAACCCGCATGATTATATATATTCAAGGTATGGACAAGATGGCCTCAGGGCTTATCGCCATGTTTGGAAGACTTCACGAAAGTTTCTCAAGTCAAAACTGGACTGTTATTTTCTTGAAATGTGTCGGACTGCAGGATTTTCCCGAAATTTGTTTACTTCAAACTCTACCGTGATAATCTATATGACTCTGAATTTTATCAATCGTCCCTGGAATATTTATTAAATAATGAAATTAATTATAAAATCAAAATATCAGATTCGCATAACAAGTCTCTTGGGCATTATATAACTACTCTTAAAAATACCTTGTCGTTGTTGGACTATTTATTAATAATTTCTCTTGTACAACGTGAACTAGAAAAATTTCACTCTACCATCTTGGAAACACATGAACGTAAGTTAAAGGCTTTGGGAATGAATTCACCAAATTTTTTCAATTCAGAGAAGGTAATTTCGAATCTTTCTAGTTACACACTCTCCCCTCGGGAAAAGTTTTTACTGTCACTTGGTTTGCAATTTAAGCTTCCGTTGTTTCAAATATATAAGCCTTCGTTTTTTCTTTACTTTGAAAAATTTTTCAGTGGCTTGAAAAATGTTCCCCATGTGGGGGATTTCAATAATTTCAAATGTCAGTTCTCAAATTTAACTCAAGAATTTTTTCTTAAACTTAGAAATCTTAAATTTCAATCTTTCATATTTAGGAAGAGTGATTTGCAGTGTATTAAGAATTTGGCAAAGAACCAGGAGATTGTTGTGACTAGACCAGACAAGGGTAACGGAGTGGTTATTTTGAATAAATCGGACTACATAAACAAAACTAATGAAATCCTAAGTGATCTTACTAAATTCAAACAAATTCTAGAACCTGTAAATAAAGTCATTGTAAGGTTAGAAGACCAGGTTAATAGATTTCTGTCACGACTAAAGTCCTTAAAGATAATAAAATGATACTTACTCTCAGTTGTTCGCATCGGGTGCTAATCTTGCTCAATTATACTGTCTGCCTAAAATCCATAAAGCTGGAACACCTCTCCGTCCTATTTTAGCTTCGTATAACTTACCCACCTTTCAATTGGCAAAATTTGTTGTTCGTCTCCTGTCCCCCTTTGCGAAAAATGCTTACACTATAAATAACTCGTTTGAATTCCAAAAAGACTCCTTGGTAAAAACTTCGATTCAAAAAAGTTTTTGTCAGTTTTGATGTAAAGTCACTTTTCACAAATGTACCTGTATCTGAAACTATTGCCATTATTTTAGATAGGGTTTTTAGCTCAGTTGATAATTTTCATGGTTTTTCATTGTCTCATTTTAAGGAACTTTTAGAATTGGTCTTCAAACAATGCTATTTCACTTTCAACAATAAGGTTTACCAACAAATTGATGGGGTAGGGATGGGATCACCAGTCGGACCGTTAGCAGCTGACTTTTTTATGACTCATTTAGAAAGTGTAATTTTTAGACAATCTCCCACTCATCTCAAGCCAATTTTCTATCGACGCTTCGTAATCGATGATTCGATAGCAGTCTTTGATAATGCGGTACAAGCGCAACAATTCTTTAACTTCCTAAATTCTTTGCACCCCAATATAACGTATACAATGGAAACTGAGCAAAATGGCTCCCTCCCCTTCTTAGATCTTTTAATTTCGAAAAACGGTGATTCTATTACTACATCAGTTTACAGGAAACCCACTTTCACTGGTTTGGGCATGAATTTTTTTAGTTTTACTGATTTCAACTATAAGATGTCTTGTATTAAACTCTCCTGTTCAGAGGATATAATTTGACCTCTAATTTTACCTTACTTAATGATGAATTTAATAATCTAAGATCATACTTTACTAATAATAGTTTTCCTGTTCAATATGTAGACAAACTAATTAGATCCTTCTTAAATAATGTTTATAGCCCTCAACTTCCATGTATTACAGTGCCGAAGGATATAAAATATTTCTTGGTACCTGAAATGGGTCCTTTGAATAAGGAATTTAAGCTTAAATTTACAAAATTGTTAAGGAAATTTTTTTATCATACTGATTTCCGCATCATATTTATTAATAAAACGTCTTTAGGTAGCTTTTTCTCAGCGAAGGATCGAACCCCTGACTCGTTCCGTAGCGGTGTTGTATATTTATTTACCTGCCCAGGTGTCTCCTTGGGAATTACATCGGCAGCACTGTTCGCTCTCTCAGGGCTAGATTTTATTCGCATATGGGAATAAGTGGCCGAACAGGTAAAATTTTAAAAACTAAAGAAGCCTCGAGTATTCGTGAACACAGCATTAAATGTAAAATTGATGTCACTTTAGACAATTTTAAAATTCTTGGTTGTAATACTTGTCCCAACTCACTAAGAATTTTAGAATCGCTTTTCATTAAAGCATTGTCCCCTAGTCTGAATGTTGACTCATCTGCCGTCCCTCTAAATTTGTTATGATCCCTCCTCCTTCCCCAATTCCTTATAATCCCTCCTTCCCCAATCGCCCTCGCCATCTCTCGTGTTTCCCGTTCTTGTCTCTGCTCAAATTAGTCAGCCTCGGATACTGCAGTGTAAGGTAGCTAGTTCCATTATTCCAGTGTACTATTGTTAATTTTTCCAGTGTATTAATTTCACATTTACTATATGTATTTAAAAATAACTTCTTAATTTTTATATGTAAATCTGTATAACTTAGAATTTAACCCTCTTTTCTCAGTCTTTTAAAATTTGTCTTTACGAATAGGTTATAGAAATTTTCTGTTTTGTTTTTCATTCAATATTGATTTTAATTTCACATTGTTATTAAACAGCCTGAAGATGAGCGTATTGCTCGAAACGTTGCGCATTAAAGAAGACTTTTCATGGCATTTACATTTCTCCTTGTCATTGGATTTCTCCTAAATATTAAATTGAAGCTCTGTAGAAGCAACCCGCATGATTATATATATATATATATATATATATATTATATATATTATATATATATATATATATATAACGCATAAAAAATGGGAAAATGAAATACATGTTTTAATGTCAGTTTCTACCACGCTTAAATAAAATAGTAAACGCGCACGTAATCGAGTCCACATTTACATCCTTAGCCCAAGAAATGCGATTTAACATTACTTCACCACTCAAAGTATGGAGGGGGGGGGGGGTCTATTTTCAATATAAAGGGCTTTCAACTCGTTTAACACTATTTTTGTACCCACTTTACAATTGGGAGTCAAACTATCACCCTCTTTAAACAAGGATAGAATACAGTCAAAAGCATGCACAAAGATGACATCATTTGCTACAACATAACCATTAAATTCAAGTTTATAAACACTACTTTCCATATGTGCATTTATTCTTTCCGCGCTGACCTTTTCAACTGGAAAATCTTCTTCACATCTCATATCGGCAATTAAAGTATGTTTCTAAATCGTGCCGAGAACTGCGTCTTATATCAAGAAATAATTCTTTCGGGTGAACAGTGAAGGTGAGGTCAGCCTGTACCGCTTTAGTCCTTTGTACCAAAGTTCAGGATATTTCGAGGACTTTGTACCTTGTAAATACGTATGCAGGTCCAAACCATTCTCACCTTGTTTGTCCCTACACTTGGTAAAATCATCGAGCAGGGCGGCGTACGCGTATTCAAGCACCATATCAAAATAACGCATATCAGCAGCACGTGTGTTTAATATAGGTTTTAGTTTACGACAACCGTCGAATTCAAGCATTCCCTCGAGAATGAAACGGTTTCGCGTGGGGATAAGGGCGTTATTGTCAGCAGCATTCTTCCACATCAGCAGCATATATCAACCATGGTTGGTTTGTATCACGATTTATGCATAGCGTACAAATAATGGCGTATGAGGTTGCATCACTAATCTGCTCTCTTTTTGTCCCTACACCCACAGGTATTTTATAACTGTCCTCACCCCATTTCTCAACCACCATGAAGATTCTGTTCATCTCTTTAACACTTAAATAAATAACATTGCATCTACCAGAGTTTCTTTGTCTACATTTCGTTTCAAGTACATAATTAATAGCACCTGTATTACGCCTGAATACACGCACAGACTTCAACACGGCCACGTCGTATACTACAGTGAGGATGCTGCTCAACGGGAGTTCCATCTTTTAATAATTTTATTGGTCCTGCGAGTAGAGAACGTCCAGACGGGTCAAGCTCTGAGGCGACTATGAGCCGCCGGTGTGCTGTTTGACTCGGCGGGACCGTGCGGGCGGTTGGGGAGGTGGGAGGGGTGGTGTGGGTATGAGTCACACGGGTTGCGTCATGATCGCCGCCAAGCGTTAGTGATTCGTGTACGAGGTTGTTCCAACATGAAAGATTCGATGCGCACTGGAGAATCAACCGAATATTTGTAACACATTAGACCGGGTAGGCGTTTAGAGAATTTTTCCATCTGCGATACATGAAGTAACATCGGTTCTAAGGTTTTATCACACACACTTCCTGGTATGCGCACCATACATCATCTACAACGTTCAAGCGTAAATGTATTCACCATTGTACTTTCTCAAGTAAGAACTATGTACTGTACATATAAAATTTATTAGCACTCTGACAATCTATTTGAGAGAAACATGTGTCCATATTTGGCCTTTTTGCTGGACAAACCATAATCGTCCATAAACTCTACAAATAATTCGCATAAACCTTTGGTTTCAATTTTGCTGCGCACCTCATCATGATATATATGGATGTAGTGGTAGAAATATTTTAAACTGTCCATAATCACAAGATTTACATTCTCCGCCCCAGTGTACGCGTACTCAGTGTGATGTAACATGGTATAATATCTCCTGTCACACCAATCATCAACAAGGTTCACAACCCAGATCCTTTTTTCTCTTATGCAAGCGTTGGTTCTTTCACTTCATGATATATGTGCTCTTTAACACATTTTAATCCTACAACATATTCCATTACATCGTTTGAGCCACAAAACCACACAATGCTCTCGCCAGACTATCCATAGAGTATTTGGACGCCTTGCTCCTTATGTTTCGCACGATTTAATGTGGCCTTAAAGGTTTCAAAGGAGGGATGACTAGAAATTCTTTGAGTGTTCACCACATCTGTAGACTTTAGTGAATACAACTTTAGGAATGTAGAGCATGCAATATCCTCGGTCGCCGTCGTTATTTTTCGTCTACTCGAAAATTCTTTAACAGGTAAAAAGATACGTTTGAGAACCAGAGCTTGCGGTGGTTAACTGAACACGCAGGGAAGATATATGACCCGCCAACTGTGTTAGTAGCAAGAGCCACGTGATTCTTTTTATTGGTGAGCAAAATGCACTGAGTGGTGCTTAGATTTTTTCTTGTACACACACACACACACACACACACACACACACAAAGGAGAAAATGAAACACCAGCTGAACCATAACCTATTTTAAATACACGTGATAAATAGAAAAAATAAGTAAACTAAATTTTCGTAAACAAGTAAATAGACTCTAATACGAACTATACATTTATATAGCAAATATTCACGCCTCACGGTATCCAAAGGGAACAGTGTCGTAGGTGCCAGGCACCTGGTATCGTTTCCTCTATGTGTTATGACACATCTTCGTCCGCCTAAGTTCCTTCACGCCCTCCAACTTCTGTGCCCGGAAGTTATGCGTTCCTACAACCAGATGGGGTAGCTGGTCTCCCTCATTTCCATCATTTTCTAAACTCACTAGCTCTTTCAGCGAATCAAAGTTGACGATCTGACGGTTCGCTTGGTTAAGAGTGATACCTTTAGCCTTCACGATGTAGTTCATCTCCTGCCCCACCCTCACCCATACCCCGTAAGTTTTTGGTCCTGTTGAGAAAAAAGAATTGGTGTAGGCGCTTTCTTCATACTCATCTTTGATCTCGTCAGTCAACTCCCCGAGGAATTCCCCAATAGGAGGCATATGTTCACCTTCTCTCTCCGTGAATATCACACTCTCTGTGTCTGCGTACAGAACCCTCCGTCCAAGAGAATGCAACAGATGCCATAGCTTCATACGTGCGTATGCTGTTGTGAAACTGGCTACAGATATGTTTGTGACACGTGAAGTATCTGTAGTCATCTCGATTCTGTTGTACTTTATTATGTATGTATTACCCACATTCACGATCTCCATGACCTCTTTATCGAATGCGTTGGCGGAATCCCACACTTCGTTATAACTTCGAGCTAGAACGACGTTCCCCCTTTTCTGTATTCTGGGTAAATTTCCCCCAAAGACTATTTAGGCACAACTTTGCACTAAAGCGCTTGCCAGGTTTTCTCACAATTTGGCCCCATTCAAGCTGTATCCTTTCACGATCACGATAGCGTTGAAAATACGCCGTTTTTTTATTTTCGATCTCAACTCCTCGTAGGTATCCTGATGCTTCTACCTTATCCTTCAAAAATGTATTTATATATGGTGCGAAAAGGTTGTGGGTCTTTCAAAACCTCCACACCTCATATATCTTCATTATTCTGTACCCGAATGGCTAGGGATAGCTCAGGACTTGTATATACGCCTCTGATCTTCCTCTAATTGATTGTGTGATTACAGTCCCCACTCTTCGCCTCTGCACACTTCACACACAGAGGAAACCTGAGTTTGTGGTCTATAACAACGGGCAAGATTGGCATCCATATGTCGCGAGGCGGCAGCACATCTACGAAAAAAAGACCAAAATAGTTCTCGTTCAAATTAGCTGAGAACTCTTCGATGGCAGGCAGGGCGGGACCCACAAGTTTTTCAGGTGCGCCGACGGGGTACAGATTGTTCTTCATCATGTAAGCGTATAATGAGCAGAAATCGTAGTAATGAATATTCACCCCGTCCGTAGGTGGAAAGTATAGTTTGAAGGCGTTTGTGCGTCCTCCAAACAAACTATCGCCGCATTTGAGGGGCTCCAACACCATTGTACGTTTGCTCTTATTTCTTCGCGATACTGCTCATCGACCTCCATTCAGGTATCATATTCGTGTTCCCACAAATCTTGTGAGTGAACTGGGGCTTATAAATTGATCGCGGGCGCGGGTCCATGCGAGACAGTCGGCAGGAATTCTGCCATGGATATCTCCTATGATACCACACTCAGGACGTGGGCATCCATGCCACCAGCATCCTTTAAAGGAGTACGCCGTTTTCTCACCAGTGGTGGGGACCTCGCTTAGACCATGTACCCGAAAAACACGTCAATTGATCTTGATTGCCACTTCCCACGTGTTGTGCGCATGTTTTATTTATACGCCTGATAGCCTTATACCCATAACTGCACGGGACGTTTCAGGGAATGACGGCTACTGTGTCCTTAGGCATGAAGTTATTCTTGAATACAGTAAAACACAATGAAGCGATCTTGGTTACGGCTTGTAGCGGATCACAGTTGAAACGGGTTATGTACATCCTTCTAAAGGCTTGAAAGCATACTCTAACTATGCGTACGTCATTCACGCAATAACGCTCATATTCATCAGCTATATTTTAAGGATTATCCTCATTAAAACTGTTGTAGTAGCGCTCAAAGTCTTCATGTTCGCCTGTACTCATGCTGTCATAGTTAAGTAATGTTTTGGGGGGAGAGCCCTACATAATTTAAAGTGTCGCGAGTGAGGAAAGTGCAAGGGAAATACCCGTTAGAAACTTCAGCGTCTACATCCGTCACCTTGGGTAGCTTAGCTAATATACAAGGTGTGAATAACAGAGTGTCTTCAAACTGAACATTTCCTCTTATCTGCATCTGTATAAGCTTGTTTCCTCTTTTCAAGGGACCACCTATAAATATCTCTGAGGACTCCTGTTCAACCAGCTCCTTATAAAGGAATTGTGTACCAAATTTTGCGGCGTTATGGGCAAGAATATACACGGTCATTTTTTTCAATTGGTCCGCTAGTTTGACAATATGGGCCACAAAGAGTTTCACTGGGATGTCGTTTGCAGTCGTCCTAAAAATATTTGTTCGTTTACCATATTTGCGACATTCATCACACTCGATGTTCATGCACTCGTCACAGATAGTCTGACTTACGAGTAGGTGGGGAATAACCTCTTTGGTTTCTGGGTCCGTATGTCTCTATTTCGTAGTATACAGTTATACAAGCTTATTTTTAGGTTTGGTGTCTTTCATATAACAAACATGCTCTATATCATCCGCCTTATATTTTTCGTAACATGTAGTACAACAAATTTCATCACATTTATGGTTGAATTTTCCCCAGCTGTCCACCATATGAAATATGCCGCACTCGCCAATTTTCATTTTCCTACACGTCCCATTTGATTTATGGAATTCAAAAGTTATTATTGAAAAACGTGCGTCTACACACATTACAGTCCCTCTTCTCAGATTCAACTACTCGACTTTCACATTTGGGACTTTTACACTGCTCGCCTACCAAGTGACAATCGTTACAATGTTTCACTATATCATCCGCAAACTCGAGACAACCCTTACACAAATCGTGATGTCTTCCATATTTTCGGCTTTTATCATAACTCGCGTAAAGAGCCCTTATAATGCGAATGGGGAGATACGTGGTCCCCGACAAACCTAAAATGAGTAGAGGCTTTGTACGTTCTCTTACACTGCTTTTAAAAACATACACAGTCCTACGAAGGTTATCCAACCCAAATACAACTATACGCACATCCATTTCCTGCTCTACCCTTCTCAACTCTTCAGTCCCCATATCACAGTCAAATTCGAGTCTGCAGTCAGTGGCCATTTTATGTGCACGCTGCACAACTGTCGTCAACCAAATTTTTTGACAGCTGTATTTAGTGCAGTAAACATATGAGCCAAGACTATTGCTATAAACCGCAACCGCGATCGAGATTTGTGTGGTTTTTTAATTTTTGATAAATACTAAAGTTAAGTGAATAAGGTGCGGCTGTATGTCTCGCCGCACTGAAAACGTGGTTTATATCTATCGTGAAGTTGTCCATATTAAATTCAGTACTGCTTTCAGAGGCCTGCATTATACGCCCCAAAATGTACTCCACATCTACGGCAGCCAGACATCTGTAGGTTATTACTACCCAAAAATCGTCTCCATCTCCATCATCTGACCAGAACCTGAGGGACAGTCGCGTCGCGTCCCTCACTGATCTGAAGGGCAAACTCCACAATACGCTCAACTACGCTCAACTACGCGTCCTTGTTCATCACCGCTGTTATACATGGATTGCAGGTCGACCATGACAACGTACCGCGGTGGCGCTGCGCATCAGCTCGAATGATATTATGCTGTCTACAGATTGGTGTGTTGCTCACGAGGTGGAGGGCAAAGCGGGGGATGGTATTGGATAGGACTAAGTGGGTACAGTTTTATTTGTAGAAGGAGCTACTATAGGGGTTGTTCCGTAATTCGTAGAGGGCAGGGGATCTATTACATTTTCAGAACTTACTGGAGGTCTAATGGTCGATGCACTTGTGGAGAGTTTTACACGCTTTACACCTGACGTTGAAGGTGTTTCAGCAACGGGTATTTTGTCATGCACCCGGTTTCTTCTCGAATTCTCGAGATGGGGTGCTACAGTTGTCGTTGCTGAGAGTTCCGAAAGGTTAGCGGGGGTGATGGTGCAGTCTGTAGCCTCAATAACAGCAACATTATCGTCGATATCATCAACTTCATCTGCAATATTTACGATGAGGACATGGTGCTGATACAGTACCTCATTCTCGTCATCATTCACGGTCCTACAGGGGAAGAAGAAAAACAAGACTGTAGAATATAAGGAGTATCACTTAAAATTTTGTTTTATTTTGTAAATGTTCCACTTAAGAGTGTGACGTGTTAGAGATGGATTCTGTAGAAAAATTCAGGTTCACGATCCCTTCTACATGCATTGTATCCAGTCCTGCAGGCTGTGGCAAAACCGTATTTATGCTTAAAATCATTAAAGATAAGAATGAACTCTTCTCAAATTTTGTGTATGAATTTATATGGTGCAATTCGACATACCAAGCCTATTCAACGAGTACCAAGATGATATTTTGTCCCACAAAGGTGTTTATGATATTAGTTCGATAAAGGGTAGTAAGCACACGGTTATTTTAATTGAAGACCTCATGTTAGAAATGGATAAAACGTTTGCCGAGACATTTAGTGTTCTCCCACCATCCTAACATAAGCGTATTCTTCATCAATCAGAATCTATTTTTCAAAAATAGATACATGCGCGATGTATCGCTAAATGCACAATATCTAGTCTTATTCGCACAACGTGGAGATGTGCCACAGATTGGGATATTAGCCAGTCAAATGTTCCCGAACCAGCGTAAGGAGTTTTTAGAAGTTTATAAAGAAGGTACAAGCCAACGTTACGAAAATTTGGTTTGTGACCTTCACCCGCGAAACACGTTTAGGATGCTTCTAAAACGAATATATTCGCAAAGGAGGCTGAAACAGCGTATATCCCTGAATGACAAAGAGGTTAAAGAAATACCGTGAATTAATAAAAATCTATCATCGGCTGCCACGAACTCTCCAGCACCTGTTTCTAAAAAATATTTACTCCAATTTTTTAAAATGCATCTGTGAAATCTGTCTTAACGTTATAAAATGTAATGTAGCAATGAAACCCTCCCTGCAGTGTCGCTTACGTCGTTACAAGAACATAATAAACGCACTCGCTCGTAAAAGTCAAACTGTGGGGCAGAAAAAGCGAATTATTGGTCAAAGAGGGGGTTCATTCCTACCTATCTTACTTTCAGTTTTGGGCCCTTTATTTTCTAGTTTAATATAATGAAGAATGGAATCGTGATTCCACACGAGGTGGATATGCCATCACCAGCAGAATGAGAGTATATTAAAGCAAGACTACAGCAAATAAATATCCCCAAAACACTGATAGGTAACCAAAACAGGTTAAAAGACTTTGGGCAAGTAACGCATGTACCACAGCTGAACACGCCTTCGACTATGGTGGTGGCGTCTCTGAAGAGGAAGAAGAAGAGACCAACCAGCAACACCCAACCCTACCCGCGCGCCTCTAAGTTATTATGACATTTCTAATCCAACCTCCTACGGGGGTGTTAATAGGCTGTACAGAGACGTTTATAATGAGGGAATAGAGAAAAAAGATGTTGAGAGGTTTTTGCTTGAACAGGATGCTTATACACTTCATAAACCGGTGCGAAGAAGGTTTAAAATTGCCAAGACAGTAGCCCGCATCGATCGGTTCTATTTGGCAGGCTGATTTAACAGACATGCAAAATAAGTCGCCTGGAACAGTTGCTAAAACTACAAAAGCGCTGATGTTGAAGGAAAAGAGGATTTCTGGTTATTTTTGTATGGACATGGGGAAAGAATTTACAGGCCGAGCTTTTTAGAACATGTTGGCAGAGTTTAATATCAATTATTACACCAGCAATTCTGTGCATAAGGCATCTTTAGCCGAAAGACTTCACCGTACCATAAAAACAAATACAGATATATAGACATTCTGGAGTCGCTGGCTTTATCCTACAACCGTTCACACCACCGAAAGATTGGTACATCACCTAACGAGATTTTAAAAAGAGGTAACCATACAGAGCCTGATGTGAGAAAAGATAAGCGTAGAGCACCACCACGCTCTGTGTATTTCAAAATCAATGATTATGTAAGACTGTCGCGTACGGGGAATAAATTCGTGAAATGATTTGAGCAAGGTTGGACTCGTGAGATTTTTAAAGTTAGAGCTGTGAAGCCTATAGATGAGGTGATGATGTATTACGTTCAAGATTTGAATGGGGAAGAAATTGCAGTTGGCTTTTGTGGCGACGAGTTGAGGAAAGTAATATTTAATTTAGGAAAAAGAGTGTTTAAAATTGAAAAAAATTTAGGAAGCAAAGGTCAGGAAAGAGAAGAATGTACCTGATAAAATGGCTAGGGTACCCAGAAAGCCTGAACACCTATATAAAAGCTGATACAATAATGAAGCTTAAATAGTATACACCATGGCGCTTAACCACTTCGTCACAATACCGTTCTCTGCCTCTCTGTCTGTACATCCTAACACTACCCTGTCCAACTTTATAACAGAACTGCATGGACCCATTGAATTAAGTCGTGAATCATATGAGGTTGGAATATGCGAATTTCAATTGGCCACCAAGTTTTTAAATATTGACAAGAAAGAGTCCGTTTTTATGGTTCTTAGAAACGGTGATGAGTGTGAAAAGGCCGGTGTACAGTAACTCGCGATGATACTATGCGCGCCGCCCGGAGTGGGGAAGCACAGTACTAAACTACAGGAGTAACACTAGGACCGAGTCATTATGACACAGCCGAGGATATTGTGAGAGATTTAAATGGGAGTCTGAAATGTTCAAATCTTACGTCTGATTTAGTATACGAAATTGTTAACAAAGATAAACTGGCACATTGCAACATAAGATGCTAAAGTCGAAGGCTAACAGAAATATTAAAGACAGAGCACTGTTCAAAATTATACCCGATGGCAGATATGGAGTAGCCTTTCAAAGGGATACTTTTTAGGAGCCACAGCATGACTTGATGAGTTTATTGTACCAGGTAAAATTGGAGGGCTACGTCGTGGCCAATGTCGTAACATCGCTTCCCGGAGATCAGCGAAGTTAAGCGACATTGGGTCTGGGTAGTATTTGGATGGGAGACCGTCCTCCACGCCCAGATTATGTAGCGACCCGTGGTTCGGATCCCACGTAAAGCTGTAGGTCCCCTCCGTCATATGACCTTAGATGTTGCGAAGGAGGTTAAACAACCCCAATTAAAAAAAAAAATTGGAGAAACTGAACGATGGAGCCCCTCCCCCGGACATGTGCTATATTTACAGCAATATCGCAGAGCATCAGTTTGTTGGTGACACCCAGGCGCGACTGCTGCGTATTGCTCACATTCCAAATCATAGAGGAAAGAGCTTGAGTATTACATATGACAAACCTCATTATGTCAAAGTCGCAAGTAACCTACTAACCAGTATCTCATATATATATATATATATAAGAACGCTTGAGGGGAATAAGTTTCCATTTGGCGACTAGAGCTCAACAGTGAAGCTTCATTTCCGTCGTACTACGATATAATGACCCAATGGCCATGCATAAGTCTACCGAGTGGTGAGATATAAGCGTGGGAGCGGGATTGGGTCCATTTTTTCAACTATACTGCATACAGCTGTCCCCTTGTTGAAGAGTGGTGCCAGATACCTCAGCTGAAAGCATTACAGTCATGTCTTAACACGGTAGAAGACATAATGGCAGGGACTAAGCCTAAAGGAGCTCTTAAAAACATTTAAAAAGTACACAGGACCAAATTGTCAAAGATTTAAAGAGAAAAATGCGTGGTGGGGGAAATAAAAACTGGAAGAAAAAGCGCACTGTACGGAGAAAGAAGAAGAGTTTACCAACTTGTTGTGTTAAACGTAAAAGGACATAAAAAGAAAATGTTCTAAGCGCATGAAACCTATGGTTGACCACTATTTTAACTTATATAAGCTAAGGCTGTTTCGCTCGGGGGTCATAGACTGAGTGCTACTTGCCAAGAAAGGTATCACTATTTCTGACGCGACATGGCTCGCTTCATCCATCCGAATAGTTCGCAAACATCTTTAGAACACAGAGACTTTATTACAGTTAATCCGCTAAGCACTATTAACCGAGTACTCCTATAGAATTCGTGATCCCGAGCTCAGGCCCCTACTTTTTTGTCTACGTCGTATATCCAGAGACGAATTTCCTACACACCATATTCATTCAGTGTGACGTGTATTTAAATCAGGCCAACATCTCGGCTGGGTCTGGGTACACCTTTTTAACTGCCGAAGGTTATGATCAGCCTGAACATGAAAGTATAAATCTGGGTGCTGACCAAGAAGATGGCGCGAAGCCTGTGTTGATTCATAACTCATATTATGGAGACATACTGTATCTCCGCGTACGGCATGTGAAATTAAGCTCTGCTCAGCAGATGGAAATTGAGAAAAATTTACTACATGGCACAGTGAAATACCCAAGTAGTAGATTCCAGATGAAGGTGTTTACAGTCCATTCAGGTTTAACATCCAAGCAAATAGAAAATGTTGCTCTTGGGATTCTGCCTGAAAGGATATTCACTGGAACGCTTCTGTGAATGGAAAATACAAAAAATCAGCATTTAACTTTAAAAATTTCGGCCTTAAAACTGTAACTCTGTATATCAACGGGGTAGCTTTAGGTGGGACAATGGAAACGAGTTATTCTACAGATGACGATTTTTCACTTTGCTCGAGAGCGTATAACAATCTAGCCCACAGCGACGGTGGTTGTGACGATTTAGGAACCGGTGTAACGCAGAATGAATTCATCGAGAGATCGAAACTGTACCCTTTCGAACTCTCACCTATAAGTTCCCTGCATAGCGGTAATATCTCCCTCAGACTAGATTTCGACAGCCCGAAAGACGCTCCTATTAGCTTAGTAGTTTATCTTGAGTCGCAAGCTCTAATCGAAGTTATCAGGTTTAGGGGTGTCTTGACGGACTTTTAGAAATGAACACGGTTACACTCCAGAGAAAGATGACGAGTGACCGATTTACGCGTGACAAATTTATCGGAGTGTTTGCAAAGAATGAAATGGTGAAGCTTCCACCCATGAGCGACTGCGGCGCACTTATTGTAAATACAGACGTGAGCAGTGGAGAAGGGCTCCATTGGATAGCCGTTTATTTTAAAAATAGTGAGCGATTGTACTAATTTTAATTCACTGGGTGACAATCCATGGAATAATGCTATTATGGTAAAATTTTTCGAGCAAATCCAAATTCCATAAGTAGTTTGGAATTCCTATCGTTTCCAGAGTTTGTACAGCAACGTACAGTGTGTAGGCAGTATTGCTTTTGTTTTCTCATGCATATGGCCGCTGAAACGAATTTACAAATTTCTAAAAATTATATGATTCATGTGTCTCTGCGGGTAATGATAAATTAGTGTGCAGCCAGATAAAAAAGAGGTTTCCTTTTGTACGAGGGCCATTCAATATAGTTTGTCCCACCTTTTTTTTTCTTTCCAAGTTTCCTTGTAAGTTCCAAAAATTTTGTACACAAGTAGTTACATACCTTTTTTGCAATTTTTATTTTTCTACATAGTCTCCATCCTTTCTACGGCTTTCCTCCACCTCGAAACAAGGACCTTTATTCTTTGCTGGTAAAAGTCCGTTGGGTTCCGCTGAAGCCACGTCTTAACCTCCTCAACAACTTCATCGTCACTCTCAAACTTTCTTCCACGAATAGCATCCTTCATTGGCCCAAACAAGTGGAAGTCTGAATGTGCCAGATCCAGGCTGTATGGAGGGTGGTGTAACACAGTCAAGCGCATTGTTGTGATGGCCTCTCTTGTTTGCAAACTGGTGTGTGGTCTTGCGTTATCGTGCAAAAGAAGGACGTCTTCCAGTTTTCTCTCCGGTCGAACTCGCTTTATACGTCTCTGGAGTCTCTGTAAGGTAGCAATATATGCCTCTGAGTTGATTGCTTGTCCTTTCTTCATAAAGTCCACCAGAATCACCCTTTTCATGTCCCAGAAGATGGTGGCCAAAACCTTTCGTGCAGAGGGAGCTATTTTGAACTTTTTCTTGCGTGGGAAGTCTGCGTGATGCCACTCCATGGATTGGCGTTTTGTTTCAGGTTCAAAGTGGTGTACCCAAGTCTCATCCCCAGTCACAGTTCGTGAAAGGAAGTCATCCCCTTCTGTCTTGTATCGAACGAACGACTCAGAAGCAATTTCTTTTCTTTGGACTTTGTGATCTTCAGTCAGTTCGCGAGGAACAAACCGTAAACACACTTTTGAGTATCCCAGTTGTTAAATTGTCGTATTCACACTTCCTACAGTAATTCCTAGCTCCAGTGATAGCTCCTTGTATGTGATACGCCGATTTGATCGAATGATGCTTTTAGCACATTCCACAGTGTGAGATGTGACAGCCGATGCCGAGCGACCGCTGCGTGGCTCATGATCGAGGCTAGCTCTCCCTCTCTCCAATGATCTCACACGTCTAGACCAGCGTCCAACTGTGCTTAGATCAAAAACAGCATCTCCGTAAACGTTTTATAGACGTTTGTGAACATTTCCAACTGTTTCCTTCTTTGCGGTTAAGAACTCGATAACAGCTCTCTGTTTCCGATGCACATCACTGTCAGACGCCATTTTCGAAACTGCGTCGTAACCATCGGTTTTATACAAGCGCGTTTAAAAGCGGTTTTATACAAGGAGGGAAGGTTCAAACTGAAAAAAAAATCCGGTTATGTTAAGCGCAGAAAGTTCAAACTTACGGCCCAAAAGATATTTCAGCCCCACAGCCTATTATTTAACATATAAAAAAGGGTGGGGAAAAATATATTGAATGCCCCTAGTATATATATATATATATATTGCTGTGTAGAATACAATGGCAAACAAGGTTGTTAGTGTGGTCCATTAATCTATTTTAAAATACGTGGAAATAGATTAGAAGTATTAAAAATCTCGCACTTCATTTCACCATGTAATAATAATAATAATAATAATAATAATAATAATGAACAGTAATACAGGGTGTCCGGAAAGTCACTGTGCACTTATATTTATTTAATAGCATACAATAGTATAACATTTCTTATATGATAGAGGTTATGGATGGGACCATCAGAACTTATAAAAGGTGTTGAAAGTGATGTCCTTTAACAGCAATACAGGCCTGGACCCGTCTTATTTTATTTTGAAACACCTTTGTCAGTTCTTCTTTTGAAATGGACCTTATGTACGCAGTTATTGCAGTTTTCAGGTCATCAAGCGTGAGTGGACGATCTCGATTATATAAATGCACAGTGACTTTCCGAACACCCTGTATAATCGGCGCTCATTCTTACCCTATTCGGCTAATACAGAAAGAAACTTACATTATTTCTGCAATTAATTCGCAATCGCGTTGTGGATCTCGACAAGCCTGTAGAATGTGCTGTAAAATTTCTGTTTCTTCAATCTCTTCCACATCATTAACACTAAGCTAGATTTCCTCCACACCATTCAGGAATGCTTCTGCAAAACGCTCCATCTCAGTTCCAAATTTTCAGAGGAAAATAAACTACAGAATGCAATGTTGCCAACCTGCAGTTTTAGCATGATGCTAAAAAATATCCAGCACGATTTCGCGAATGTTTACAGGAAAGTTCACCGCCATCAATTCACCGCGGGAAAGTTCACCGCCATCAATTCACCGCGAGGTAAGTTCACCGCGAGGTGATTTCACCGCGAGGTAAGTTCACCGCGAAGTAATTTCACCGCAAGGTAAGTTCACCGTAAAATGAATAAAATTAAAAAGAATTTTTTTAACTTAACAAGAATTTAATATAGGTTTAGCAACACTATTTATAACATTAAATATAATTAGGACAAAAATTAAAAAAGTACTTAATTTTTATTTAGCCACAAAATTTAAAAACAAATAATATATAATTAGGAAAAATATTTAACCACATTTAATTTTTATTTAGCCACAAAATTTAAAAACAAATAATATATAATTAGGAAAAATATTTAACCACACTATTTAAAAACATTAAAATATAATTAGGACAAAAATTAAAAAAGTTATGATAGGTTAGGTTAGGTTAGGTTGGTGCAGAGAACATATTCCGATGACCCTGAACGACCTGTAGAAGGAACTGTTTTTGTTCTTCATTGCGTGTGATTGAAGCATTGAATTCATGTATCAGTGCAACGCCACGTTCTGCAAGGTCATTTACTACCTTCACTGAGTGGGCAACCTCACGACTCTTCCGATACGACTCCTGGTTTCCCCATTCGCTGGGGTCGCGCTCTAAGAATTTCTGAGACACACCGAGAATTTTGAAGAAATTCATCGTTGATTTCGTGATGAAGTCATGCAACTCCATTGATGCTGGCTCAAGGAATGGCGCAATGCATTTCCGAGGATTCGCAGATCCGTCCTTCTCTTTGATGGCTGACACCATCATTCGTTTCTCCTCTGCTGACACTTCTTCATCAAAGAAACTAAAGCCCACCAGTAGTTCGGAAAGATACCACAGATGGTTGCCAAATGGTTTACTCGCTGCCATTCCAACGACTTTGTTTGGATATAGAGACAGCGCACGTAGCAGAGCGAGATCTTTCTTTGGAGCTTCTGTTGACGATGTAGTCTGGAACCAGTATCGAACGTAAATCGAAGTAACAAAGAGACACATCTCCTTTAGATGATGCCAAATTTTCTCGTTGTAAGATGGTCCACGGGACTTTCGTGACCAAGTTGTTCCCGGCTGTTGTGGGCTGTACTGGCTGCGGAAGAGCCACATCTTAATAGAGTAGATAGCCCTGGCCATCCAGCGAGCACGATGAATAGCTCCAGGATACCGAAAATGTATTCCGCGTGGAGGAACAGCTCCCAAGAAAATGATTGCGAGCTCCAGCAGCTCACGTTAATCATCTCTGGGTTGTGATTTCTTCAACTGATCAACCGCAAATTCAATGACTTCATCTTTCCATTGGGTGATCACAGATGCTGTGCTCTCGTCACTTACCGCTGTAGAGAAGGATGTTTTATCCAGTTTAGGCCAAATGTCTCGGAAATGCCCGAAGATCTCCACGTTGGGAGACTGAAACATCGTGAAGGCTGAAAACTTTTTCCAAAATGATTTCGGCAACGTGATGGCGACAAGCCACGTTCAACAGTTCACGGCCAATCTCAGACTCTAACCTGATACATACTCCACTTTTCATTCCAGTGTTTGAGGCTATGGTATCAAAACATATACCTTTGATGCTGTTCCGCAATCCCCACCCATCTATGGCCTCAACAACTGCATGCGACATAGTAACTGCACGTGCGTCTTGAAGTTTTGGGACTGAGACCAGCTTTACCACATTATATCCAGACACCAAAATCGGGAGCCTGTCAGTTTGCTCTCGAACAGGTCCAGTGAGGTCATCCATGATCTTCTCATCCCAGTGCAGGATCAGTGGTACATTAGGGTCAAAAGCGGCTTTAATTTCGGCAGTGAAAGCCTCTCTGTGTTTCATTCTTGCTCGTCGAATAGCGCTGCTGCTGATGACGAGCTGTTCCACGTGCGGACGGAATTGACTCGTAGAAGCCATTGCCGAAAAAATATGAGCAGCATTTCAATTGCTAGTTTTAGTCCGGTCGAATGCTGCAGCTACCTCAGGAGTCACCACTGGTATCGTGCCTCGCAGTCGTGGAGTTTTTGGCATGGGCGGTACGGTGAATTCAGCCTCTGGGTCAGATGGGTCAGAAGACGAGTCATCTATTACAGCGACTTCAGTTGCCACTGCCGCTTCTGACTTGGCTTTCAATGTTCGATTTTCCGCAGAAGCCTTCCTCTTCATCACACGTTTTTCATGGAGAGCTAATGTTTGATCGAGTCCTTCTATCGTACCTTTGCGACCCTTCTCCCGTTGGGCTTTCAAGAGCTGCCGGTCCTCCTCAAATGTTATGATAGACATTGCCTCACAGTGGGCAATGTCGAACAAATCAGCCAGCCTTTCTCTGAACACCTGTTGGTTCACCAGGTTCTTCGCCGACGTGCGATTTATTAGTTTCTTTAGCCCTTGCCATTCAGCATGGAGCTTTCTGATATGTTCTACCACGTGATTGGGAGCCTTCGTTGGAATTTAGCTCTTTCCCAGATTGGAAGTAGAAGTTCAGAAGTCTTTGAATGCTCACTTTTAGGCTCATTTGTTCGCAGTTATGGTAATGGAAAAGCACCCTCAGCACTTCTCCACGAGATGGAAGTTTGGAGCACTTGAAAGCCGTTTCCGTCCATCCAACAAGCCAGATTGCAGTTTTTGAGCGCGTTACTTTAGCAAGTGCCATTGTCGCTGTGATCTGAAAAAAGAGAAATAAAGATAACATTAGAATAACATATAGATTAGACACATAAACACTGTTAAACAGTATATATGAATGCCCATCATTACATAGAAAAGCATTTTAAAGAGATTTATTAAAATTGAAATATGAAAACACCTGAAAATCATAAAACACCAAAAATTATATCAACTTGTGCAACCCCTAAATATTGTCTGATTCAAAAATACTTTAGATATGGTTTCTATCGCAATTGGCACCAAATGACGGGTTGGAGAAGAAAAAATAATAAAAATGAAAATTCTCCATTATAGATGGAACCATCCTAATATATATATATATATATATACATAAGTAATCAACTTAAATTACATTTCACAAGGAAATGAACTACACACGGATTCATTTTTATTATAGCTTTCTAATAAGTATCTACCCAAAATAAATAGTAGATCCAGGAATTTAGACGCCAGTTGCGTAATAAAATGAAGAGTTGATATAGGGAGGAAAAATATCGTCTGAATAAATTAAGTGATCTGGTAAGAAGGTTGTTTCCTGATTAAAACTGCACCAGACTAATTATAATCTTTGCTCTATAATTGCATAAGAGAATTAGCTACGGGAATCTTTCCTAAAACAAAAGTAAAAATAATCCCCCTATTTCAAGTAGCTAGATTTGCAATATATATAATGGAATATATATACAGGGTGTCCCATAAGTCCGGCATCATAGGACAAATAATAAAAAAAAGGCAAGACAAAAGCTTTTATTTACAGAACGTGCTCAATATGTCCACCATTGTTTTCAATACACAAATTCAGACGTGATACCCAGTCAGCAAACACACGGTGAATGATGTCAGGAGTAATGGTGTTACATGCCCCAATAATGCGCTGCCGCAAATGTTCAACACTCCTAATTTTCTCTGCGTATACCAGCGCTTTCAAGTGGCCCCAGAGATAAAAATCTAGTGGCCGTGAGATCCGGGCTTCTAGCTGGCCATTCCACAGGCCCTCGACGTCCTATCCAATGACCATGGAATTGTTGGTACAGGTATTCCCTTACTTGGGTGCCGTAATGTGCAGGAGCGCCGTCTTGCTGGAACCATGTTGGGAAATTTCCTTCTTCGTTCACGACACTGGGAAATGCTTTTTCCTTGAGCATACGTAGGTAGGAGCCTCCAGTGACATGTTCATCGAAAAAGAGGGGGGGTCTATGATGCGATCCTTCCAAATGCCACACCATACCATCACCCGAGATGCACCTTGTTTCTTTGAAGAGGTATACCAGTGAGGTTTGTTTTGAGACCAGTAGTGGGTGTTCTGTCGATTTACCTCACCATTTCCATAAAAAACAGCCTAGTCACTGAACAGAATGGTGGACGGGAAATTGGCATCCCGAGCATAAATTATGGTTTGTAGAAATAGAAAAATATGAATTTCTCCTATGATGCCGGACTTATGGGACACCCTGTATAATGTAATGCAAATAAATTTCAAACTAAAACAGAATTTGTAATTTAAGCGCTTTGACAGAAAAAGTGGAATTGAAATACGAACATATAATTTTTCACTTACAATTTGTGTGTAGAGCAATGTGTGGGAACCCTGGCGTTCAGTGTCACAGGTTGTGTAATTCCGGAAACGATGTCAATCTCTTAGGATATAAGAAGCGTACGATTGTCTACAGCTTGAAATAGTAATATCCCCGATTCTGCTCTGGAGAACATTAAAAAATCACTTTTCAATATGTGTCAATACCAGTCAAAAGTTTAAGTACACCCTAAAATATTCATAAATTTCAAATTTTGTTCAAAGCTTTTTATTTATTAACTAAATTATCATGACACAAATTCATAAGTACAAACATGGGAACTTAAATAACAACAAATGAGGACAATTTACCAAAAGCAAAGTCTAAATTTTAGATTCATCAAAATAGCCTCCTGTAGCAGCAATTACAGCAGAACAAATTCGAGGCATATGCTCAACAAGAGAAAGAAGATAGTCTGGTGAAAGCTGCTGCCAGCACTCTTGTAAGAGTTTCCAGAGCTTCTGAGCACTGGATGGCTGCTTGGCTTTCACTCGTCGATTCAGTTCATCCCACACTAGCTCGATGGTGTTAAGATTAGGGATTGTGCTGGCCATTCCATAACTGTGAGCTGACGTTGCCGTTCTTTCTGCTTCGGGTAATTTTGTCACAGCTTGGAAGTGTGTTTAGGATCGTTGTCTTGCTGCATTATGAACTGTTTGCCAACTAGTCGCAGTCCAGATGGGATGGCAAGGCGCTGTAGAATGCTGTGATAATCACGTTGGTTCAGTATTTCAGTGACTTTGTGGAGCTCTCCAACTTGCTCCCCTGCAAAACATCCCCAGACCATCACATTTTCTCCACCGTGCTTCACTGTTGGCACAAAACATTGCTGTGTAATTCTTTCACCGTCTCTGCGCCGCACAAATACTCTGCGTTTGGTTCCAAAAACTTCGAACTTTCATTCGTCAGTCCAAAGGACAAATTTCCACTGCTCAACAGTCCAATTTTGGTGTTTTTTAGCCCAGACTAGCTTTTTCTTTTTGTTCTGGAGTCTCAGCATTGCTTTCTTTGCTGCAGTTCGTCCTTTTAATCCTGCCTCTCTTAGTCTTCTCTGAACAGTTGATGTTGAAACTGTTGTACTTCTTGAGTTGTTCAGCTGGGCTTTGATTTCAGGTGCTGTAAGGCGATTGTTGCGCAGACTGGTGACTCGGATATACTTGTCCTCTGAGTCTGTTGTGGTTCTTGGTCGCCCTGACCTTTTTATGTCCTTACTGTATTTTGACCAGTTTCTTCGTACCGTTTAATGGCACAAGCAACTGCATTCACAGAAACTTTTAATTTTTTTGCAATTTGCCTCAGTTATTGGCCCTCATTTCTCAAAGTTACAATCGGCTGTCTTTTTTGGTGTTGTTAACTGAGCTCTGGCACCCATTTTTTGCTTTTTGAAACAGAGAAATATACCTTAAACTACACAGTTAGCTCCTCTGCAAGGATTTTATATGTAAAGATCTGCAGCGCATGTTAATAACTGGACACATGTATTAACATACTCCTGAAGAAACACACTACCCTAGTAAAGACTTAAACTGTTTTTGGACCTTTGTGCAGAGCTAATGGCATTAATTTTAGGTTGCATGCCAGATGTAAATTAGCACATTTTGAAAGCTATTTAGAAGAAGCTTCTGTGTTACAACACACTGCATAGGGCAGATGCACTGAATCATACAATATGAAAGCCAGGTAAGCAAATTCATCTCTAGTACTGTTAAGTTTACATTTGAAGTTTGTCATGAGCTAGGCAGCAAAACATTGGAAATTAGTAGGTGTACTTAAACTTTTGACTGTAGTGTATATTCTGTAAATTATCGTGTGAAAAGTTACTTACAGCATTTCGCCATCTTCAAAAATGGATGGTGCAACATAGTAATCTAATTCATTGTAAACGGAACTTCCCTCCCTGCCGAAATAAAAGCACATTTCTATTAACAAATACGTCGTTTATGAATAAAATTAACACTATATATAAAACAGCGAATCGCGAATTATATCCCGATAAAAATCTCTGTAACCTATACGAGAAACCCCACTTATAAAGACATCGTTACAGACGTTAGACCTCATTGTGGATTGTAAACAAATGAAGCGCAAACTGTGAAAAAAATGCGGCTCGGGTATGGTGATTGCTTCTTTTATATGCGGGAAGAATCGCTCCCTCTCAAGCGACGGACGAGGTAAGAAGGATCCGCCCCCATTCAGAACGTAGTGTTTTCATTCGGTGTGCTGCGACGGTCAATCGTTTCAGTTTTACGTGGAATAATGTGCTTTACTGGTGTTTTGTTCGCAGGTCTGTGAGCCTCTAACTTCCACGGTGTGTATATATATATATACTAGAGATAGAGATGGTAAGATATCTAGTCACCAAATTGAATAGCGATTCCCTCAGATTTCTTTAAAATTGAATAATAATAATAATAATAATAATAACAATAATAATAATAATAATTACTCTCTCACGAGTATATATATATAATAATAATAATAATAATAACAATAATAATAATAATAATAATTACTCTCTCACGAGTATATATATATATATATATATATATATATATATATATATATATAGAGAGAGAGAGAGAGAGGGAGAGAGAGAGAGAGAGAGAGAGAGAGTGAGTCTCTCTCTCTCTCTCTTCTCTCTCTCTCTCCATATACATATATACAGGGCGTCCCAAAAAAATGTATACACACTTTAAATAATTATAAAGGCAGTTTTTATTAAAATACATTTCATTTTCAAAATGTAATAGAATCTACAGACATTATTTAATTGTTTTGTCAACGCCTGTTTTCAAACTGACGTCCGTTCTGGTCCAGGCACTGCTGATAACGCGAAGCAATGGAATCGCAAACATCACGAAACATTTCGTTTGGTATTTGTGTGCATTCTCGTTCAATGGCTGCTCTCAATTCAGCGATTGTTGCAGGTTTTATAGCGTAGACTTTGTCTTTTAAGTATCCCCATAAAAAAAAGTCTAGTGGTGTGAGGTCTGGTGAACGCGGAGGGTATTCTACGAAACCCCTTCGTCCAATCCACATCCACATCGTGCCAAGTACCACTCGCAATACTCCACTCTTCGGTCCGGATCATCTTCATTAATAACATGGACTAATCTTGGAATGTAACTTTTCCATTGACAGCGCTTCAAAATGCGTTGGACAGACGATTCTGAAATTCCTACCTCACGACTCGCTTGCCGCACAGATTTTCTTGGACTTTGGTGATACGTTTCCAGTACTCTTTCTTGCTTTATGGGGCTTGTCGATGTCCGTGGTCTTCCGGAACGGTTCTTGTGGACATTCTGAACAGTTCCATCGGCTAATTCCATCTCTAATTCGAGTGATGGTAAGTCGCGTTGGTGGATCTGTTTGAAACTCCCTCCTAAACTGTCTTTGCACTTCAACTGCGTTTTCACACTTCCAGTAGCATTTTAGAATGAATTTCCTTTGTTCAAAGCTTAGTTTGACTGCCATTATTAATTGTAATGGGTTTAACTTGGAAAGAAAGAAACATCAATTGAGCTATCAGCTGTTAAAGTGTGTATACATTTATTTGGGACGCCCTGTATATATATATATATATATATATATATATATATATATATATATATATATATATATATATATATAGATGATACACATTATTTTCACTGCTACAACGTGGAAAGAATAAATGCACGTATAGAAAGTAGTGTTTATAAACTTGAATTTAACGGTAATGTTGTAGCAAACGTGGTGCTTTTGACTGTATTCTATCCGTGTTTAAAGAGCGTGATAGTTTGAATCCCAATTTCAACATTGTAAATGGGTGTCACGTAAACGATGGATTTCAGATGACCCCACAGGTAAAAATCGAGTGGATTTAGGTGCGAGGAGCGAGCAGGCCACGCAATGGGTCCTCCACTGCCTATCCATTTATCAGGGAAATGGTCATCCAAATAGTCTCTGGCTACTCGACTAAAATGAGGCGGAGAACCGTCATGCATAAACCACATGCGACGTCTGACACAAAGAGGAAATTCATCTTGTAAATCGCTAAGATCATTCCTTAAAAAATTGGACTAGGATTCTCCTGTTAATCTTCCAGGCAAAACAAAAGGACCAATTAAGTTGTCGGCAATAAGTCCTGCCCATACATTGATACTAAATTATTGTTGGAGCCTTGACTGGATGAAGGTATGCGGATTCTCTTCGGCCCAGTGATGAGTGTTGTGAAAATTGATCACGCCATTTTTTGTGAAGGCAGCATCATCCGAAAACAACACGGAGGATAGAAAAAGAGTACCGCGAGCACACTGTTGAAGGAACCAAGTACAAAAAGCCTCTCGTGGTGAGAAATCAGATTCAGTTAGGCCTTGTACTCTCTGAATGTGATATGAGTAAAGTTGTTGTTCCCGTAAAATTCTCCACATGGTTGTGTATCTTACACCCTTTGCTGCTGCTATCCTTCAGGTGCTGACACCAGGATGTTCCTCCACGCGATTCAGGACCCGCTCGTTGAACTCAACAGTTCTGGCGCTGATTGGTCTACCGCTATCTGAAACTCGCTTGTTGAATGAGTCTGTATCACCAAGACGCTCGTCTGTTCTCTGAAAGGTCTTATCTGGCAGACGGCCATTCGGAAACCTTTCCGCATACACACGTCTTGCTGCGGCCGCATTACACTCGTCAAGTCCATACATGAGATGCATGTCTGCTATTTCTCTGTTTGAATAAACCTCCATTCTCACTTCAAATGCACACTATCACTGAATAGCACAAAAACTTTTAAGTTTTTTCACTGGACTGCACTTATTCACGGTAAGAAGTTACGAATACGAACAATGAAATGAAACACCGCGATGCACCTCTGACTGACTGATGGCTCTACACTCAACGATATTGAAACATGTTATAGAGTGTACGAAACATTACAATCGGCAAGGCCATACATAAAATAAGTCTCGTACACTTTCACATTGTCGGCAAGCAGTGATTGCAAAAAGCTTGCGGAAAGAATTGCTGGAATAAAAAGCGGGCTGTAACGCGGAAACAAAGCGATTTCGGACATATGTTTATATAAATAAATAAATAATTTTTTTCAGGTCCTGATTTCATCATCAGGGTGCGTTCCACACGTTATGAAACACCTGTGTGTGTATATATACACACACACACACACACACACACTATATATATATTATATATATATATAATTATATATATATATATATAATACACACAGACCGTGCATGGAACAAGGAACTCTTTTAGGAAAATTAAATCCACTATACAAATACCATAGTTTTTTCTTTTTCATGATGCTAGCCCGACGGTGCCAACGGGTCACTCGCAAAGAGGTCCCAAAAATATAGCTTCCCTCACCAGCTATCTGCAAAGCAGATAAGATCCAGCTTTGGGAAACGATCTAGGGTTTAAAGCATCCTAGTCGAGCTACATTTAGAACCTCAATATAAGCAAAAGACTCGCTGCCTTCACGTCAGACTGAATACATCAAAGAAAATGAGGGAAACTATTATATTGTTAGCCAAAAACCAAAACTTAAACCTCAACTGCCAGAATTGAGCGTCCACTTTTCAAGGCACATAACATGTCCGTTTCATGATGGGAATGAACCCAGAATGGTTCTCTGAGCTGAGGTTTTTCATGATACACACAGACGGTGCATGGAACAAGGAATTCTTCCGGGAAAATTAAATCCACTATAGTCCGAATAAGTAATGGTAAATGACAAATACTATAGTTTTTTCTTTTTCATGATGCTAGCCAGACGTGGGCAACGGGTCACTCGCAAAGAGGTCCCAAAAATATAGCTTCCCTGACCAGCTATCTGCAAAGCAGAGAGGATCCAGCTTATGGACACGATCTAGGGTTTAAAGCAGCCTAGCCCAGCTACATTTAGAACCTCAATATACATATTTAGCCAAAAACCAAAACTTAAACCTCAACTGGCAGAATTGAGCGTCCACATTTCAAGGCACGTAACATGTCCGTTTCTTGATGGGAATGAACTCAGAATGGTTCCCTGAGGTTTTTTATGATACACACAGACCGTTCATGGAACAAGGAACTCTTCCGGACTCTTACGGATACATACCTTTGCCTTTGGTTACCTTTGGTTAGCTTCCGCTCAAATTGTTCGTTCTGATGAAGGTCAAGCTTTTCACTCCACCTTAGACCTACAGTTTAACGTAGAATCCGAACCACGCCCCATCAGCAGCCCAGCGTCTTAACCACTAGGCCACCTAGGGTACCCATTTATCTACCAAACACCTTTTATTGTGTGGAAGGATGAACAGCTGGGTTTGGCTGCGCGCCGGTTGCCGTCGGGTCTCGAACCCGAGGCCGTTGGATTCGTAGTCAGCGACGCTAACCACAACACCACTGAGGCGCCTATATATATATATATATGAAGAGAAATAGCATTAACAATGTCATAAGCTTCCTATGGTTTTATCACTATTGTAAGTAAAGCCAATATGGAATGGTGCAGTTCTCAAACCAGACATAGTATTTATTCTTCGTTTAATGAGTTAATTATAATATATAAAGAAACGTTGTCGAGGGATAAGTTGGTCTTGTGTACACTAATAATAATACCAATAATAATATTGGTTGGTTGATTGGTTGGTACGTAGGAGATATTATTGTATGTTCTTTAAAAGTGGAGTAAATTTTATGCTTTTTTTTTAAATTTAATTCCTGGGCGAATTTTTTCCGATACTGTATAGTTTTAATATACGCTGGCACCATGTGCTTATATACAATATTGTACAATATAAGATAATTGTGTAATTTTTTTAAGATTTCATGCAATATACGCATGATACACCAAAATGACTAAAATTTATGCATAAAATTAATTTCTGTTAAGGCTTTAGGAGAAATCAAAGAATACGGTGTAGGAAGAGAAGGGTAAATAATAATGAAGCTCAGAAAAAAATAGGCTAGAACCCCGAGATTTATAAAAAGTTTAAAAATTACTAATTAGTAATGAGTGAAGTTTTATTCTGAAACCCCTCACAATATTAACAATTAGTAAATTTTTATGCTTTTTAGAAATCTAATTTCTGGCAGAATTTTTTCCGATACTGTATGTGGTTACATTCAACATTATAGATATTATATACAACATACAATAATTGTGTAATATTTTTTAAGATTTCATTGAAACTATAAGTAATCGCCAAAATAAATAACATTTAGCATAAAATTAATTTTCTGTAGAGGATTTAGGAGAAATCAAAGAATGCGGTTTAAGAAAAGAAGGGAGAATAATAACACCGGTCTGCATGAAAATCGAATTCTTTATTTTGAGTTGTGATTCTGAAGCAGTTCGCTGCGCTGAATTCAAAAATGCTACCAGTTTTTTTCTATCACCCACAGTTTTAAAGTTATTAGCAAAACAATTTTGGGGAGTTTTGTAATTTTTTACCTTTTTTATCTTTAATTAATTTCGTTTTTTCATATTTTTCAGATAGATAATTCTAACATTACGTCTTTAAAATTTTAATAATGGCTTCTAGAGGATGTACCCATAGTCCAGACATATTTTGTTATATTTGTGGTCGGTATGTTGTAAAACAAAGGACAAATGTAACGACCTTCATTAAGAGAGCTGATCATGCTTATTTTGGAATTAAATTAGGAGATCAAGACAAAAGTTGGGCTCCCCACAAGGTTTGTCGTACGTGTGTTGCGGCACTAAGGAATTGGAGCAAAGGTAAAAAGAAAAGTTTGCCATCTGGGATCCCCTATGGTATGGCGCGAGCCTAGAAACCATACCGACGACTGCTACTTCTGTTCTTGCAATGTTAAAGGTTATAATGCAAAGAATAAAGAGAGCCTTCAATAACCAAGCCTTCCATCTGCAATAAGGCCGGTACCCCATGGTCCAGAAGTTCCTATTCCCCGCCCACCCGAGAGTCTGGATCAATATAATTCAGATTCTGATTCGGCTCCAAATCCAGACAATGATGATGTTTATGAACAGCCAACAGCTGACCGAGATCCTCCTAAACCATTAACCCAAGCCGAAATAAATGACTTAGTCAGGGATTTGAATCTGCCTAATAACTCTGCAGAACTTTTGGGGTCTAGATTGCAGGAGAACAATTTATTGGCATCCGACACATACTTCGCTTGGTACAGAAATCGTGAGAAAGACTTCGTGCCTTTTTTCGAAGAAGATGGTCCCTTGGTATTTTGCAAGGACATCACAGGATTAGTGTGCAAGCTAGGCATCGAATACCAAACCAGTGACTGGAGGTTGTTTATAGATTCCTCTAAAACCAGTCTAAAAGGAGTGTTACTGCACAACGGTAACAAATATGCATCAATCCCAGTGGCCCATTCTACTCATTTAAAAGAGATCTATGATAACATGAAACTGCTTCTGAAAAAAATTCAGTATCAAAATCACAGATGGATATTGTGTGGGGATCTGAAAGTCCTTTGCATGTTACTTGGGCAGCAATCAGGATACACTAAGATGCCATGTTTCATCTGCGAATGGGATATTCGAGCACGTGACCAGCACTGGAAGAGGAAAACTTGGCCTCCTAGAGAGAATCTTACCCCAGGATCAAAGAACATTTTACATGAACATCTAGTTGAACCAAATAAAATCCTCCTACCACCCTTGCACATTACGTTAGGCTTGATGAAGCAGTATGTCAAAGCAATGAATAGAGAAGGTGAGTGTTTCAAGTACATTTGTTTAAAATATCCAAAGATTAGCTACGAGAAAATAAAGGAAGGTGTTTTTATAGGTCCTCAGATTAGAAAGTTATTGACAGACGATCATTTCCTGAACACAATGACCAATAAAGAAAAAGAAGCATGGCTTGGTTTCAAAGATGTTGTTGAAAACTTCTTGGGAAACTACAAAAGCCAAAATTATGAAAGACTGGTGGAAAATATGCTTAAAAAGTTTTGCGCCATAGGCTGCAACATGAGCCTGAAAGTTCACTTCTTATTTTCGCATCTTGACCGTTTTCCCGAAAATCTCGGAGATGTCAGTGAGGAGCAAGGGGAACGATTTCACCAGGACATCAAAACCATAGAAAGAAGATATCAAGGAAGAGAGCATACAAATATGATGGCGGATTACTGCTGGTGTCTGCAACGAGATCAGCCTAACGCACAGCATAAGAAAACATCAAAGAAGCACCGGTTTAGTCGTCATTAGTCAGATCTACCTTCGTAGTCTTAAGTCTTTGGAATAAGTCCTGAAATGTTTGCAAGCAAAGAAGGTAAATAATTTTGTTTCTTTCAGTTTTTTTTATTCTTTCATAAACAAGCAATATGCTTGTCCAAGAGCTAGGAGGTATTTAATTCTGCTTTAATTAGGTTTTACTCTATCACCTAAAGATTTCGTGCTACAAGGGGTGTTGTAATACCTCATCTGTCCCCAAATGTTAACCACCCATTGATGGGAGGAGAGTATTTTGCTGGGAACGGGACTGGTTGTTATATATATTTACCCTACATTATTATGTAAGCGTTACTGTAGTCTATAACAACAAAATTTATGGTTTAGCATGTGCAATCCAATGTTGGTCTCGATAAGATGGTTCACATTTGGGGATAAATGGGGGATTTATGACACACCCTGTAGTAAGAAAACCATACGTGTTAGGGAAAAAATAACTAGATTTTTGAGATCAGCGCACTCAAATTATATAGAATCTATAGAATCACCAACTAGTTTGTAAAAATCGATCGACAAGTTTTCAAATGTGTACTGGTGTAATTAATGGGTTTGTTTAACTTCCTTCGTAACAGCTATAAGGTCATATGACGCAAAGAAACTCTAATTGAATACAAAAATTTGAACGAGAAATGGTTCGTTCCTATGACATGATTCTCCTTCATGTTTCAAGTCTGAAATTAAGGTTTTGAAATTAATAATATATAATAATAATAATAGTAGCAATGGTAAACTTTATCGGCAGGTACTAAATCCCATAAAAGGTACAATATTCGTGAAGGTAATAAACGCTAAAGGTAATTAAGCAATAAATTAAAATAATTCGTAAACACGATGGGAAAAAAATAATTATTTACAGAATTACATTTGTTAGAACAATAATATATATATATATATATATATATATATATATATATATATATATACGTAAGAATAATTTTTGGATGAGAAAGATTATTTTGTAACGAAATTTAAGCTGTCATTTTACCTACCCGGGCAAAGTGTCTGCGATCAGCATTCGCTAAGGTGGATGGAAAAGAACATGTAACGTACATTAACGAAATGAGATGAATGACCGCTTTCCAAATTTTGTAAATAAATAGTAGAGAATTGCTCAAGTCACTGTAAAATGAAAGTATATTTATTTTCTATATATTTGTTAAAATTTTATTATTTAACATAAATGTGTATATAATTTTTGAAATTAATAAATGAAGTGTTTATTGAAATTTAAATGAAATTTATTTGATGTGGAAAAACGTAAATTGAGATTTTTCCATTTTGGTTTGGTTTTAAATGTTTGAAAGAATAGGTAAAGGATAACTGAACATTTCTAATATGGGACAACTGAGTTACTCTCTTAATATTGAACATTTCTAATACATACACACACACACACACACACACACACATATATATATATATATATATATATATATATATATATATATATATATGGCTGGGGACGTTTCTTTATAAGCTTTTGACAATTCCTGGAAGCTATACAGTGTGTGTGTGTGTGTGTTTGTGTGTGTGTGTGTGTGTGTTTTTGTGTGTGTGTGTGTGTGTGTGTAACATCTTTCGTTCTTGCCGTTCGTTGCTGGAGGCACTACAAACTGTGGCCCATTTCTAATATGAGTCAAATGAATTACTCTCTTAATATTGAACATTTCTAATATATATTATATATATATATATATATAATATATATATATAATATATATATATATATATATATATATATATACGGCTGTGGACGTTTCTTTATAAGCTTTTGACCATTCCTGGAAGTTATACAGCGTGTTTGTGTGCGTGTGTGTGTGTGTGCGTGTGTGTGTGTAACATCTCCCAAAATAATTAAATAGTACTATCTGGCAACCCTCTCTAAGCATTGAGAACATCTCTCTCTTGCCTTTAATAAATAAATAATTAAAGTAAATAGTGCTATCTGGCAACCCCACGACTTTCTAAGTCAAGTGGAAAGACTAAGAGCATCACTATGCATCTGAGTCTACAGGCGAAAACATGGTCTCTCTCCCTCTCTCCTTCTTAGGTTAAGGTTTACCTTCTTAGAGTAGGGATACCCCTTTGAAGGGTGAGGATATCCCACCTTCTCCTCCAAAGTTAGGGTTTAGGTCAGAGTCACCCCTTTGGGGGTAAGTCATCCTCCATTTTCCACCCAAAGCTCCGTTCTTCATGCAACTTGGGGGGTTACCTCCTACCCCTTGTTGCATAACCCCTCCCCCATTACCCCCTTCTTGCAACTTCTTGCATACACTCACCCCCCTTTGCAACATTGCTCAACATTGCAATTGCAACTTGCACGTTCCCATTTTGTGGCCATACTACTAGGTGAAATCACCAACGTTCCCAAAAGCCTTCCAATTCTCAGAAACCAGTTAGTTCCCAGCCTCAACAGAACCACCCATCAAACAGATCACGACCACAAAGTCAACCACACTATTACCCAATGTCCAGACCCCAATATAATCAGCAAGGTCGGATGGTTCGGTACGTAGAAGTACCCGTTGAAGAATCAGTTTCCCCAGAGTACACTTTTCAAGAAGACCCTCCAGTGTATGGTGAGCCAGTAGTGTATGACTCAGGTCCTTCCATAGAAGTCAGTTCAAGTCCTTTTTTAGATCCCACTTTGGAGGCAGCAGTTCAGCCTCCTCTCTCCTAAGTAGCAGTAATAAACCCAAATATACACATAAACTACCTATCAGGATTATAGGTGCGAACCTACTAGATTTAATAATAAATTGCAGCACAGATAACCGAGATTTAACCGCTGTCCTAGATACAGGAGCACATGCGACATTAATTAAGAAACAATGTGCAGATGAGTTACTAGAGCGTACAGATTATAAATATGAAATTAAGGCACCTTCCTGCCAACTCAGAGGAGTTACAGGCACACGCATACCTACATATGGAGAAATTTAATTATATTTAGAAGTTGGTAACGCGGTATATCCCGCAAAATGTATTGTGGACGCGATCGACACCTTTCAGACAGATATCTTACTAGGTATGCATTTCTTCAACCGGAATCAATGGGAAATTTACTCAACCGGAAAATTAGTTAAGTGTAGAAATAGGACACACCCTCTCCATGAGAATAATAGACAGGTGCCGCACGTTCAACCTAATGCTAACAGAATCTGCTTAGTTCGGATTTCCGAAAGAAATAGGAAACCCATTCCAGTTTACAGCAGTTCAAGTCAGTCGGTTGCATCCAGAGGGACAACCGCCCCAGAAATCAGCCACCACGAGTAATCAGTTCCAGTTGTTGAATCCAGTAGGATCAATACAGTCAGTTTCCAGTCAGTCAGATTCCAGTCAGTCAGTTTCCAATCGGCCAGTTTCCAGTCAGCCAGTTTCAGTTAACTCAGCAGTTGAGTTTCGAAATCCAACTGAAACGATTTTTCAGACAATAAGGCAAATTTTAATCACCGAACCAGAGTCAGATTCACAATTTTTTATATGCCCTACAGAGCATATAACAGTAACACCTTATGAGAAGATTTGTTTCCTAGCAAGAGTAGTAAATGGTCAAGGAAAACTATTAGAGTCAGATCGTACCCTTATTACAGAGAAAAGTAATTTCAAGAGAGATGTTCTTATTACCTAAGTTCTTAGTCATAGTCAGAATTCAGCTATCCCTGTTGTTTGTTTAAACAAAGGGAAAAGCCCTATTGAATTAGCTTCAAATCAGAGAATAGCAACTGTTTCCACAGTAGAAATAAATTCAGATTTCCCCAGTAGTACTATAAATCGTGTTTCCAGTGATTACCAGAAAATTCACCGAAAGCAATTCACCGATGGAAAATTCACCGACGAAAATTCACCGACCATCAAATTCACCGACGGAAAAATCATCGACCCTCAAATTCCCCCCCAGAAAATTCACCGACCTTTAAATTCACCGACAAACCAACAACAACTTAATTAATTAGTTTAAAAACAAACTTGACAAATATTTCAAACCGCGACAAACCAACCATCTAAACTAAACATTCATTAGTACCAGTTGAGTTGGATAGGTTACTACTCCTTTTGACTCATTCGTTCCCCAACACCCTTAAGAAATGGCGCTTCGTTTTGTAGAGTCCGAGAAAGGAAAGAAAAGCTTGTGTTGAAGGTCACCTGTACTACAAAGAAAAGCAAAATCGCGATACAATTCATTGGAAGTGTGACCAATACCAGAAAACTAAATGTCGTGCTCGAGTATCTACAGTTGGTGACAATATAATTAAGCATTCAAATGAGCACAATCACCATGCAGATGCAGCAAGCGTCGAAGCAGCAAGTGTTAGTGAAATGATTCGCAAGAAGGCTACAGATACAACCGATTCACCGCATTCAATATTATCTGATGCCTTTGCTGCATGTAGTCAAGCAGCAATTGAAAGCTTCCTAGTACAGAAAACATCAAAAGAACAATGAGAAACATGCGAAGCAAGAAGCACGCAGGACCGGTCATACCAACCCTTTGCAAACACATTGTTTTTCCTCAAGACTACACAAAACTGCCGAATGGCGAAGAGTTTTTATATTTGACACGGGAAATTATGAAAATCGCATTATAGTCTTTGCCACTTGCAAATCTTCAAATGTTAATGAAAAGCAAACACTGGTATGCCGATGGCACATTCAAAGCAGCGCCGTTGCTATTCAAGCAATTATACACACTGCATGGTTTAGAAGATAACGTTTCAATTCCACTAGTGTATGCTTTGCTACCCGACAAATCCGAAACCTATAAGATTTTTTTGGAAAGCATCAGAAGATTTGATCCCTCTTCAACCCCGTTAACAATAACTACTGATTATGAAAAAGCCATGATTAAAGCTTCTAAGCAAGTGTTCCCAAACACGAAACAAAGAGGATGCTTTTTTCATTTTTCTCAATGCATCATGCGAGCCATTCAAGCACATGGTCTGAAACAACGATATGAAATGGATGCAGATTTTGCCCTAAACCTTCGTATGCTATCTGCATTAGCATTTGTCCCTCCGCATAATGTAGTTGAGGCTTTTGAAATTTTGTGCGACAGCGATATTTGGCCTCCTGAAGCTCAACAAGTCATTGATTATTTTGAGGATACTTGGATTGGTCGTCCAGATCGAAGGCAACGGCGTCGACCACCACAGTTTTCCCATGAGATGTGGAACGTTCACGATGCTATCGTAAATGATTTGCCAAAAACGAATAATAATGTCGAAGGTTGGCATAGGGGATTTGAAGAGCAGCTAACTTCCTGCCATCCCAATATTTGGAAATTCGTGGAATGCAAAAAAAGAACAAACTTTAAGCGAAGCCAAAATTGAACAATATATTGCAGGTCAAGAGCCACCGAGAAAGAGAAGAAAATACCGGGACTATGCAAAACGAATAAGAAGAATTGTACTAAAATACGAACCTGACCAGTGTGTCAAAGCCTTTGCAAGAGGCATAGCTCATAATATATCGTTTAATTTTTAATGATTGTTAAAGTACCTTGCATAAAGCTTTTAATTTCTTTTAATTCTTTTAATAAACTATGAATCTTAATGAATTATGAAGTATCCTTTAATAAAGCTTTTAATTTTGCGTATATTCTTTTAATAAATTATGAAATATTTGTACAGATTGGTAAATTAATAAATTACAAGTATTTGGCGGTAAATTTGCTCGTCGGTGAATTTAATGGTCGGTGAATTTTCCAGCGATGAATTGTCCGTCGGTGAATTTGATGGTCGGTGAATTTTCGTCGGTGAATTTTCCGTCGGTGAATTGATTTCGGTGAATTTACCGCACACCGTTTCCTGATAAGAAATAGAGATGTGATTGCCCTAAAAGGAGATAAAGGAGATCCTCTGGGCCGAACTAATTTGGTCCCCTTCGAAACCAAGCTGGAACCCAATTCCAAACCCATCTTTATTCCTCCCTATAGGATTCCACATTCCCAATTAGTAACTAGTGAGGAAACCATCAAGGACATGTTGGAGCAGGATGTCATTCAGTCTTCAGCTAGTCCCTGGTCCGCTCCTATGATTCTTGTTTCCAAAAAGGACGGAACCTCTCGCCCTTGTATAGATTTATACCCCTAAATCACATTACTATCTCAGTCAGTCCCGAATCTCGAGCATTGACTACTTTCTCCACTAATCGAGGCCATTACGAATTCCAGGTTTTACCTTCGGAGTCCGAAATGGGCCTGCTAATTTCTCTAAGTTGAAGAATATAGTCCTTTCCTACCTATTAGGTGTCGAAGCTCTCGTCTATTTTGACGATATTATCTTTTATAGTTCGGATATAAAAACACACTTTCAACGTCTTCAGAATGTGCTATCACATTTGAGAAAAGCACACCTTAAACTGAAACTTGCAAAGTGCAACATTTTACGGGAATCCCTGGTATACTTAGGATTTCTACAATCATCCACTGGAATTAAACCTGATCCAGTCAAACGTGAAGCACTGGAAAGGTACCCTGTACCTAAAACAATCGACGACGCTCTTGTATTAATTGGATTTGTCGGATTCTATCGAAATTTTATCCCCCAATTTTCAAACCAATTTGTTTTAGAAAAATGCTAAATTTAATTGGGAATATGATTACCAAGATGCTTTTGAAACTTTAATTTGTAAACTGACTTGTCATCCCATCCTCCAATATCCCGATTACATCCAACCCTTTGTCATATCCGCAGATGCTTCCTCCTGTGGACTGGGAGCCGTCCTATTACAGGACGTAGATGGTGTGGAATTACCCATTGATAATGCCAATCAGATTCTCTCTGGATCTCAACGGAATTATTCCACTACGGACCGAGAGGCCCTAGCGGTACATTGGGCTTTGAGAGAATTCCGAAATATCGTCTACAGCTACGATGTAACCATCAAAACTGACCATAAGCCACTTACGTATCTCTTCAAGAGCAAGTTACTTGAACGAATGTTGAGTAGATGGGCTCTGTAGATTCAGGACTTTCCCGCAAAAATCGTATTCAAACCAGGAAATCTTCAAGTTATTCCAGACGGATTGTCGAGACTCAAGCCCGACACCCAAGTGAATAAGATAGAAACTCTTCCTGGTGTGTTCGACCACGAATGTCTGCAATACTCCCAACAACAGGACCAACACACCCAGGATTTCGGGCTCGGCTGGAACAAAAGGAACTTTCGAAGGTAAAAAGAACAGTACAACCTAAAATATGGGCTCGTACATTTTAAAAACAAGGATGGAAACGACCTCGTAGAAATACCAAAGGATCTCGTAGATATAGCCATTGGATTTTGTCACAACTCACCTTTGTATAGCCACGTAGTGCCGGATCGCACCATCAAGAGTCTTTTTGAGCGATAACGTTTTCCAGAAATGAACAAAAAGGTACATGAATACATCGCTGAATGCCCGTCTTGTTTAAAATATAAAGGCAACGTACCATCCACAGCTCCCATGCATAAATATCCAGTATGCCAACGGCCCTGGCAAAGAAATGGAATGGACATACTGGACCATTCCTCAAAATTCAAAGGTAAACCAGAATATCATTGTGTTTACGGATCACTTCTCACGTTACAGCGAAGTAGTTGACATTCCAAACCAGACCTCGGAAACTGTGGCAAGAGCCCTAGTGGAACGCGTCATCCAAACCATACTACTCCTTCCATCCTGATTTCGGATAACACCCTCAGTTTCACTTCCAAACTGTTCGAGTCACTTTGTACCACGTGTAAAATTAAAAAGACACATTGTGGCATACCATCCGCAGGCAAACGGCTTAGTGGAAAGGCAAAATCGGAAGATCTTAGAAGCCCTCCGCCACGTTGTCGATGGATCCTTCCGTACATGGGATGATTCCCTCCCCATAGTGTAAACAGCCATCAACAACGGCTATAACGTGTCCATCGGGGATACCCTTCATTTCGTTTTATATCACTACGACAAACGGCTCCCTTTTGATTTGACCAACCAAATCGACCCGGCAGTTCTAACACCTTTCGAGATGCAGAAGCGAATCAGCAACTAGTTGAACGAGCTTTCAAAATTTTTTACAGAATCCGATATGCCCGAGACCAACGAAACCAACAGATGGAGCAAGAGCAACATAGGCGTTATCCCCGTCAACGGACTATAATCGTCAGTATGCGATATTACATAAAGAGTGTGAAACCGCCAATGCTCATCGCAAATTATACCCAAAATGGGATGGCCCATATAAGATTATGAAAAACCTCGGAAAGAACCGTTACGAAATCCTCGAACTTCGAGACCATTCCAAACTAAAGGTCATTCACGCTGATAATTTGAAGATAGCTACCTTCCCAAAGAACATCTGTCAGGGGTTCGAGCCGCCTACCCTTCGAAAGATCAAGGTATTAACAAATCCAGCAGGGATCACAAAGCCGAAGTGATCACCGCGGAAACCACTACCCGTGACGAAGATTGGTACCTCATAATACCACCAGTACTCCAGCCAATCTCTGAACAAGAAGAGGTCTCAGAACCGAGAGTCCCATTGGAACCAGACCCAGGAGAAACCACTTCTAGAGGATCACTCAGTGGAACACCTCCATCCCCGCCATCTCCTCCATCTCCACCATTTCCTCCGTCACCACCTTCACTGGTTGATGATCGACGCAAGGACGCTACATACGGGCCGCAAATGCATCAACCACGTGAACTAGAACCTTCACATTAAAAACGAACCCTCTTACAATCCGAGCTTAACGGTCGATCCCACTACCACCAAAGCGAGACCGACCACTTTGCACACAAATGCGAGTATCCACACGGCAACCCACAGCTCCGTATAATCTAAGACGTAGAAATGAATAAAATTGTCCCCCTTATAATTTTGCAAAATATTTACTCTTGTACCCCAAGCATTAAAATTTCTACCCGAGTTGTTATAGAAAAGCTTGCAGAAGGTAAATTTTTGAAAGGACACGCGGACCTTTTTATCAATTTGCAACCCCTTCTAGAATTAAAACCAATCTCCTTCAGATAAAAACCCAATTAAAAGCATTTGAAAGTAAAATTCTCGATTTTGTTAAACATATCCTGGGAACAGAGCAGATTAGTCGGGTTCTGTTAGAAAATACGTTCGAAAATATTCAAACTACAGCACCCACCCTATCAGATATACTAGCATTACCATGGATACAAACTGGAACTAAAAACTCAGCAAAATTTAATCAAAGAAATAAAAGGGAATTGATAGAAATGGGAGGGAAAATATTCAAAGGTTTATTCGGATTAGCGACCGAAGAAGACATTAAAAGAATTTAACTCAAAATGAATCTCTTCGTGCAGAATCGGCAATATAATGGACACAATTTAGAACAAACCATTAAGTCATTATACGAAAACAACCGCTTCCTCCACGCCCTTTCGAACAAATTTACATACCTTGAATCCCTGTTAGCTAAATACAAAGAACACGAAAGATATCTAGAATTAGTAGAAATAATTAATCTTCAAGTAACGCTAATCGATAAATATTTACAACATATAATTATGAATGATTCCAAAGTTTTGCGTGCGACTCAGCTAGCCCATAGAAAAATCACTCTTTCCCCACTGATACCATGAGACAAACTTCAGTCCTTGATTTACACCTCTCAGACACAATTAAATTATCACCCATATTCCCACTCAACCAGACTAACTACCCCCAATTTCTAGAATACACCTGGACTGTACATGGACGACGCCCCTATACTTACCTCATGATTGTACCATTTTTCGATTTACTCACTTAAGACGTATACAAATTTCACCCTTTCCCAACACCCTACCAAAACAATTCTAATGTCTATCGATTGTACGAGAGGCGGTCAGAAATAAGTTTACACGGCGTATATAATTTCGTAACTAAAGGACCTACATTGATTATGTTTGAATCAGGTGAATTCGTTAATCATTGTTGGCATCACTGTACGTCGATTCGGCTGCCATCTACCGTACATTGGTTATCTGAGTCAGTTGAACATGGCGGATCGTCTGGAACAGTGCCCTGTCATTTCTGGAACGATATTCCGAGTCTGTCAGTGGTCAAAAATTTCTCGAATGCATTTTCACAGGAGACGAGACATGGGTTCATCACCGTACTCCGGAAACAAAACGTGCCGGCATGGAATGGAAACATCATCCTGGGTCTCCGCGACCAAAGAAGTTCAAGATTGTGAAGTCCGCTGGCAAAGTGATGGTTACCGTATTTTGGGACCACAAATGGGTTTTGCAAGCAGACTTCATGCAAAAAGGCACAACAATCAATGTAGCTGCATATTGTTCAACACTGAAACGTTTTCGAGCGGCCATTAAACGTAAACGTCCTGGACTGCTCCGTAGAGCAGGGCATTGTTCCAGTCGAGCCGTTATGTTCAACTGACTCATATAACCAATGCACGGTAGATGGCAGCCGAATCGACATGCTGTGTTGCCAACAATGATTAACGAATTCACCTGATACAAACATAACACTGGGCAACACGTATTTTATTGAATGATATCTGACACTTGATTCTAGGTAATTTGGGTGCGCTGAATACGAATTTCAACTCGGTTTGGCTCTATCAGGTCCTGATTCTTGTCGACAGCCTATGTGCCATTTTCCAGATTTTTCAAATTAGGACTAAAAAATTAAGTCATGTGTTAAATTTTTTTTTCAAGTTTCATGAATACAAGCAGTTCAAACTACAGTAAAATTACATTATAACGATAGAAATGACTTAAATAAAAAAAACAAACAGATATGAAACTTTCACTGTGGCAAAAATTTTCTTTTGTAAGACTTTCTAGCGTATTTGCTTGTTGATGGCAGGTTCTTTTCAAGCACCAGCAGTAATCAGCCATCATGTGGGAATCCCAGCGGCCTTGGTACCGTTCCTCCATAATTTTGATATCTTGGTGGAATCTCTCCCCTTGTTCGTCACTTACATCACCTAAATTACTTGGAAATTGGTCAAGATGGCTATTCAAAAATGCATTTTTATGCTCATATTGCAACCTAACTCTTTGTAGTCCCTTAAAAGTTTTTTTACAATTTCTTCGTAGTTATCTGCCCTATAATTGCCTAAAAAGTTTTCTATCAAGTCCACGAATGAGTACCAGCCATTGTTTTCGCGTTCATTCATGACATTAGGAAAATTGCTGTCTTTAATCATTGTTCTTATTTGTGGACCGTCGAAAATTCCCGCCTTGATTTTTTCATAACTTAAACTTGGAAATTTTGAAGTTATGTATTTGAAACACTCGCCGTTCGTATCTAAAGCTTTACATATTGTTTAATGAGGCCTAGTTTTATATGCAGAGGAGGAAATATGATTTTATCTCTGCTCACTAAAGGTGGATTAATTACGTTTTTTTCTCCGACAGTAAGTGATGTTCGTGCTGGCCAGATTTGTTTGAAATAATGTTCTTCCTTGGCTCTGCTGTCCCATAAGCAAAGGAAGCAGGGATATTTAGTATACCCTCCTTGTTGTCCTAGCAGAAAATTAACCATTTTTAAGTCAACACATATGATCCACTCGTGCTCCCTATATTTGATAAGATTTAAAACCTTTTCTATATGTTCATACTTTTCTTTTAATTTTGTTGAGTGCCCAATCGGTATCGAGCCGTATAGATTGCCATTATGCAACAACACACACTTAAGACTTCTTTCGAACTGTCTAAAAAACAAGCGCCAATCATTTGCATCGTAAGACTCAACCCCCATCTTCTTTAACAAACCAACTATGTCGCAGCAATATACTAAAACTATCCTCTGTTCTAAAATATTTAACAAGTTCTTCTTCTCTTTTTCTGTAAAATGAAATGTATGTGTTTGAAGTAAGCAAGTTTTCTCTTTAAGTCTTGAAGCTAAAATTTCCGCAGCCTTTTTGGCAAATTTAGATCCCTTACAAGATCATTCAACTCGGCCTGGTTAAACTTTTGCGGATCGTTTTGACTTTCAAATACGCTGGGGTCAAAATCGGTGTCTGACTCCTCAAAGTGTATAACAATATTTTCAGGAACATCTTCAACTAATTCTTGAGTTGGCAGACCCTTAAATTTTGGAATGGGGATCTCATTTGAATGTAGCACAGGTCGTATCGCGGTGTCGAAATTTGGGTACTCGATACAATGTTTATTTTTCTTAGTGAAGCCCGAAGTCTTGACAAAGCAAAGGTAGCAATCGGTCTCGTGGTTAGTAGGCTCTCGCCACACCTGATATGAAAAAAAAATTGTAAAGCGTTAACAAAAGCGACGAGAGACTTGTTTTTATGAATTTTATCAAAAGTTATCACCCAAACATTTAACATTTCTATGTGTTTCAACCTTATGCAATATTTGAGATTCTTATAAACATTTTCTGTAAATTTTTGTTTATGTACCTAAGTTACAATTACATTTAGGTAAGTTACAGTATACTAGTGATTAAATACGTAGTTTTATGAAATCATAAACTTACCATCGGAACTCCAAAAGGTATTTTTGAATCCGAACCCTTCGTCCAATGTCGCAGTCTTTCAATGCATATAGTGCAGGCTTTATGTGGAGCCCACGATTTATCTTGGTCCCCCAGTTTTATGCCAAAATAAGCTAAGTAAGCTCTTTTTACGAAGTCAGTTATATTTGCTCGTTGATGTGGAAGTGTAAAATTTCCACATATATAACAGAAAGAATCAGGGTTGTTTTTGCATTTGAACTTTCTAGTGCTTGATGACATATTGCTTGATTGTTCTGGCAATTTGTAAAGGTATTTAAAGCCCTTAATTCATATAAATTTAAGAAAATCTGAAATATAAACACAAAAATTAGTTTAAATAGGTACTTATTATGAAATAGGTACTTACAATCTATGAAATTAAACTAGAAACACGGATGAGTAGGTACAATATAAATTACGTCTAATTAAATCAACTATTAAATCACGATGACAAAATTACTCACTAAATCATATGCCAATTCAAATTATGTTAATGCCCAAACTTAATTAACTAACTCAACTGACTGACTGACTGATGACTGATGAATTGACTGATTAACTCTGGAAACGAGTCGCTTTTATATATTTAGTTGTCCCTTTAGAATACTCTACAGAGAACAGGAACGCTCGAGAAAATTTTAGAATTCTATGATATTTTTAGCTTAATTTACTAATATTAAAATGGGTTAAAAATGACAAAATTAAAAATATTTTTAGGGGTTACATATAAAAATATACATAATACAACAATACCATAACAATAGGTACAAATACCTAGAAAAACCTAGTTGCATAATGTGTAACTGCAAAAAGACAGCGAGTATTGAGAAAAAAACCTTTTTATGAATACGACGAAAGAGGAGGGGTGTTGAGAAAAATCAGGACCTGATAGAGCAAAACCGAGTAAACATTCGTGCTCAGCGCACCCAAATTACCTAGAACTAACTGTCAAATCTAATTCAATAGACAAACAGTTCAAATTTGTTTCCCAGTGCATATAATCAATGGAGGTCCTTTAGTTACGAAATTATACGCCGTGTAAATTTATTTTCTGACCGCCCCTCGTATCTACCCACCGTACCACCTTACCTTTTCCTCAACAAAGACCTTTCAGCATATTCTATGATGTCAAATATCGACGCCAGGCATTGCAGATTCCCGCAAACGAGCAAGCAACTCGTTTGTCCTCCACTCAAACCAGTAATTCTTCCAACCACTAGGTCCTGCTTTATCGACTTAATTCGTGACCGCCATGCCCCTGTATGTTCTTTCACAAAATTCCATTCCTCAAAAACCGTCCAACTTCGAATTGGACCAGACATTTGGGTTTCTTTCGCGAATAGGACTATCGCTACTTTTGAGTGTCCGTCAAATTATTCCCTCATCAAAATACCTACGGTTATCCGGCTACCAATTGGTTGTTCCTTGCGTTCAAAAACCTTCCAATGTACAACCCTTATAAGGTTACCATTAATGACTCATACCCCTTTCCGTTGCAAATTAAATTTAAACCCGTTATCGAAATCTTAAATCTCTCCATGAAGCCTGTAACCATCCACCCGAACTCTATGCTCCTAAATGGAATGATCAATTGAGTCGTTTTAAAATTTCAGATGATAACCAGAATAACTTTTTACAAATACTACAACCAGAAACAATTTTTTCAACATCTGCCGTTAGTATCATTATTGTGTGTGCTATTATCCTCGGTATATTTGTAGTAAAAAGATCATTCTTGGAACGAAGGAAAACAAGAGACACCGAACGACGTGAAACTATTTATGCACGACCAAGCGTGCGTACCAAGACCACGTGAACTAGACTTAACCACCCCGACTTAAGTTTTGTATATAAATCTGTATTATAAAAACCATTAGTTATCATCTAGTTAGAATAAGTTAGGATGCTATCTTATTGTATTAATATCATTCTTGAGGGGAGAGCCCTGTAAAAATGAACAATGTATAATTCTTATATTCTTATAATTCTTATAATTCTTATAATTCTTGAATTCATATATTTTTATATTCAAATAATTTTTATAGTCATATATATTTATATTCATATAATACTTATATTCATATGTATTTACGTCTTATATTCATTTTCACATATAGATTCCAAATTCTCACAACGCTGACGAAGTTCGGATAAAATTTTTCATTCGCTTTCTTTTTTATTTCTGCTGAATAATTGGTGAATTATTTCTTTTTAAATTACTTAATAATTTTTTTTATTTAGCTTAATAATGTAATCATGTTAAATTCTGCAATGTTCGTTTTCTGTATACATTCTTTCTTCGTTGTAAAAGATGAAGTCATGTCTTGCTTAACGTTTAATTTTAAATCTTAAGCATTTAATTTTTGCTCATATCCATATTTAATTGTAATTCATACTAAAATGCATATTTCAATTTCCATTTTTAGTTAACTCGGCAGATCATGATAACATCAGATCTGTTAAATATCTTGCTTATCAAATAATAATGATGTCATTAAAAATTTCAACATATAAACCTGTAAAATTTCTCCAAGGTTCATTCTGATTGTCTGATCTAATTTAGAGGCTGAGCATTACCTGTAACATTTTAACAGTAAACTACAGTAAGAGAATATCTTTGTCTTCTCTTTCAGAGAACTTAGTCTTAAATAGAGAAAAATAATTTCCCGATATGCTACAAGAAGAATCGGGGAACCTTCAGAGAATTTAGTAAGCTCCATAGAATTCTCCGACCCACTACAACAAGAAATCGGAGAGTAGTATAAGAGAACCTTCTGCGATTCCCTATTCGATACCAGATACTCCATAGTAACAAATCCGTTGCTGCCACCTAACCAGAACCGCCGTCAACTTCGAACCGCCCAAGGCCACAGACGGAGGGGTTAACATATATATATATATGCAAAATTTTCTCAATGTATCTTAAGGCTTCATGAATGAGTGGGTTACGTGGCGTCTCCCAAAATTCGAATCTTCAATGATATTGGTTCAAATCTCACCGAGGTAAGGTAAATTTATTTCTGATGTACTTAATATTAAAACTTAAGTTACTGTTGGTATGTTTTTTCTGATTAATATAAAATTGATATACATGTTAATAAATGAAAATAAACTGAAATAGTATTTAATTAACATTTACTCCAATAGATACGCCAACCACTTCGATTAAATTATTTTCGAGAAATCATTTCCCCAAAAATATTTCATGAAGCATCGAAACTTAATGAAAATACTATCATCACCCGAGGGCATTTGTTCGATGAAAGAATTTCCCACATCTTAATAAAAATTCTAGTCTTAGTGTACATGTTAAAACTACCGCTAAATATTTTTTGTTCCTTAACTTTGAATTTTTATCGTCAAATGTTTTTTGCGTTATTCTTGTCCTGTTCTTTTTAAGGTTTATTATTATGCATGCAAAAAGATTTGCGTTTTTTGCAGGACCCATTTCCAGTAAATAACTTTAGAGTTATTACACAAATAGTGATACACTGAATTTTGAAGCTGATGAACGATTAATATCGTTTTAGCGTGAGTTATCTGTTGCTTCTTGAATGCCTTTCAGATGCAACAAAAAGCATTAATGCAATATTCAGTACTGCAATGAAATTTCTAAATAATTGCATTGTCATAAGCTTAAGAGCACCGTCGTGCATCACAAATGATAAGGGAACATGGCTGAAATTAGAAAATTGGATCATATTGAATGGGAAAGTCGTACAGAGTTGAATATCGGACATTAATGCCAATTCTAAATTTTAGTCTCCTTTTCATTAAACAATAGAATGTTAAATTATCTGCAATTATTTATTAGTAATAAAAGTTATGGAAAGTAATAGCAGTATTATTTATAAATTAACTTAAATCGATTTCACACACATACATTCACGGGCTATGACGTGGCCATGCCACAAGACTGCTTTAGGGAGAAGATTGTGGACACTAATCGACCCGGTAAGAACTTCGGGATGGACTTTAGGCAGGAGAAGGGGAATGCTTGAACTCCGTTTCTCCTGTCAGTGTCCTCTTTAGTTGATCTTTCACCATGTCTCCTCTACCCTGTGAATAGTCCAGTATGCTCTCAAAAACACACTCCTCCCTCTATTCTTCACTGCATTCCTTCCTACATTAAATAAAATGTAGTGCAGTGAAGTTAAGCGACGTTGGGTCTGGAGGGTAGTTAGATGGGTGACTGTCCTCTTCGTTCAAATAATGTTGCGCCCACGTAAAGTTATACAGTGGCATTCATAAGTATTCGTACAGAGAAGTATTTCAGTTATATGTGTCCTTATCTTTTGTTCCATGCATAGGATAGTTATGAAAAGTTTACCGTTCGTTTGAAAAAATTTAACAAAAAATTAGTTCAACCGACATATTATGTAAAATATCAAAGAATTTAACGAAAATAAAAAAGTTGAAATGCCAAAGTTTTCGTACATTTATAATATTTACAAAATTATCTAATACTTTGTAGTGGACCGGTCAAAATTCAAAAATCGACTTTGAACGGCGTTTTTTGTACTAAATCAATGTACCTGTGGGTGAGGAATAAAATGCAGGTGGATGCCACTCTCGCTTTTGGCTTTGAAGGTCATTTTCGAGGTCAAACTGTGCAAAAAATGATATTTTCTAATTTTAATTTAAAAATATTCTGAACCAATTGGTTTGACCAATTTGCCACACTTAGTGATAAAGAAGTATAATGACACGCTTCTTCGATCCGAATTACCAACTCAAGGTCAAATTCAACTTAATCACGCCCGAAATTGTGCTAAAAATTTGTGATTTTTTATTTTAATTGGCGAAAAAAAACATTGAGCAAGTCTGTTTGTCAAAACAATTTATTTTAACATGATTAGTGCCTAATAAGTTTGATGGCATGAATTAAGTACTCACAGTAACAGAATTATCACAACTAAATCACAAAGCAGTAAATATAGCCCCATAACTATACAGTTTACACACTAGTAACATCCATAAGTTCACGTTTCTTGATGAACAGCACTGAAATGCTGCACTGATAGTCACAATTGTGTGGATTGCAATCACTTAAGAACAGAGTTATTAGTTCCTTACAGCACATTCCACCTTCTCTCGATTTCAGCCAGGAAGAGAGACATAGATCTACTGTCTAGCTGGGTTACAGCAACCGCTGTCGTCACAACCACAAGCTGTAGTACACTTCATCCTTTTTCTGAAGCAGTTGCATCTAGCTGTCTTGCACTTTTTCTTGCAACCACAAACAACAAGCTGCAGGCAGGCTTCAGGGATTGGAGGAAGTCTTGTCCACACTGGTAGGAGGCTCCCATCTTCCAACTTCCAGGCTGAAGTGTCCACCGGACTTCAATATCTACGTGTTCTTTGTCGGCCTGGAGCCATATTTTGGCCTGATAGTTTGCCCGCTTGGCATGGAGCTCCAAGGCATCCTTTGTCGGTGGGAGCATTTCCAGAGTCTTCTTGACCTTCCCAAAAAGGTGAACTCTGGCGTCATCAACTGTTTGTTGTTCCGGGGTGCCATACAAATGACACCCAATCTTCTCAACATCTGCGATATCCTTATCTCGACCAATGGCGTGCAGCAGGAGTGGGTGGTCACTGAACACTTTCCAACACTTCTTTTATCCATGACCACTGAAGGACAAGACTGTGTCACACCCAGTCAAAGAGTGGAAGCTGACCAGGTTGTCCCTGACTGGGGGCGACAAACTCTTGAATATATCGTGCACGGGGTAGCATTTTCGGTTCTTGGCCGTTCCGCACAGCATCCACACTTCAGCGACCTTGGTGCAAACGAAGTGAATCAGCAGCACCATTACATCAGTGTCTCTGTGTCTCAGTGCCGCCTCTTCATGGTTGCTTTGCAGTGGAACGTCATGTCGCCTGGTTGACCGCACTTCAGTGGCTTCAGAGAAGCCACCCGCTGTCACCAGCTGACATCTTTCTTGAAGATCTCTGTCCTTCTCAGTGATGACGTTAGACAGAAATAAGTAGGTCAGCCTTGTTTGTATCCAGGACCATGAAGTTTTTCCACACTTCAGGCAGTGGAACTTGTGGGCCATCAATGGCTTTCCGAATCGGTTTCTTCTTGCTTGCACGCTTTGTCCTGGTAACTGCTTTGATCGATCTTTCCCCTGCGTACTGATCAAAGATGACATCAACTCTTGTTGTGAGTTCATCGAAATAACTCGTCACGGCCTTGAAGAACACTTCAGCATAGTCGCCGAATGTCCGACAGACGCCAGGCTTGCCAAGAACTTGGATGAGTGCATGGCCATCTATCTTCACACAGGTCTTCAGATCAGAGGTTGAAAACTCTGAGCTTATGGTCTGCTGAGCCATCAGGATGTTCATCAGCTCAGACTTCGATGTCGAATTCATCTCTCCTCCTGCCTTCGACAGACTAAATGGGACTGGGGACAGTTCATGCATCAAGACGTTGACCATCTCCACCATGCGACCTGCGGTCGCGGCATTCAGGAGCCGCTGTAGTAGCTTTCTGTCAGCTTTGATGGTCTTCTGCATGTGCTGCTTGGTGGAAACTAGCTTTGTACACATCAGCGAAGGTTTTCGACCTATGTTTCTTCATCGTTTTATTTATTTAGATTTTAAAAAGGCGTTCGATACAGTTCCACATAGAAGATTAATTGCGAAGGTTATAGCGCACGGTATACGCGGTCAGGTAGCTAACTGGTTAGAGGAATGGCTTCGAGCTACGAGACAGAGGGTCGTTGGTCGGGGTGGTTGGATGTAGGTAGCGGTGTCCCACAGGGTTCAGTGTTAGGTCCATTGCTATTCGTAATTTACATTAACGACATAGATGTAGGATTGACTAGTAACGTGTCAAAATTCGCGGACGATACTAAAATAGGCGGTAAGGTTGTTAACGAGGACGATACAAATAAGCTCTAAGACGATGTAAATAGGATTATGGAGTGGACGGATAAGTGGCAGATGCAATTTAACGTAGACAAATGTAACGTTTTGCATATAGGGTCTCGTAACAATAACTACACGTACGCGATGGATGATAGAGAGTTAGCGAGCGTTGACGAGGAAGTAGATTTAGGCGTACGCGTATCTAAGGATTTAAAAGTTAGGAATCAGTGCCTGGAGTCTTGCGCAAAAGCTAATAGGATGTTAGGCTTCATAGCGCGTAATTTCGAATTTAAATCAAGGATATTATATTGCCCCTTTACAAGTTCCTAGTCAGGCCTCAATTAGAATATGCCGTTCAGTTTTGGTGCCCGTATTTGCGTGAGAATATTGATAGGTTAGAAAGGGTTCAGCGTCGTGCCACAAAACTAATTCCGTCATTGCGCAACAAGCCTTATGAATATAGGATTAAAGAGTTAGATTTGCATTCACTCGAAACTAGGAGATTAAGGGGGGGAGCTTAGTGAAGTTTTCAAAATCGTTAATAACATCGATAACGTAAATGTTGAGAAACTGTTCACTTTCGATAATAGCAATACTCGTAATAACGGATTTAAGTTGCGTGGCAGACGTTTCATTACTAATATCGCTAAAAACTTCTTTACGTTTAAAGTAATTGATAAATGGAATAATCTTCCCGCGTCAGTCGTTAACTCTGCCAGTTAAGACTGTGTTTGCATGACTTGTAAGCGTTCTTATTTTACTTCTTTTCATCTTTCACCCCTCTCCTATTCTCTTCGATTATTTTTCCGACTTGTCGGCAGTGGCCGGCGGATGATGATGGGGAGTCTTTCTTTCTCTTTTCTGAATGAATGTTAACCCACGAATGATAGGTTTTGCTACTTACTTAACCGCTTATTCTTCTCTTTTAACCCCCTCCTCTTTCCTTTCTCTCGGGCTAACCTTAGTGTGGATCTTAGGGTCTTTGTTAGCCTTAGCTTCTGTAGATCTGTAGATCTGTTCAATCAGTCTCTCCTTCATGAAGCCGTTTATATACTGCTTTCCTCGATCCAGAGCTGTCATCAGGTTCTCCACAACATCTGTGGGTGCAGTGTCTTTCGTTGCCAGTGAAACAAGTGGGATCTTAGTGGCGGCATCTGTATTTCCTGCTTCACTCACGTGAACTCTGAAGACGTCAAACTGCTTCAACTGCTGATCTAGCTTCATGACATCATGAGCCTCACGCCTAGTGCGAGAAGGCAGACTGTCAACCCGAGTGAACGTGGCTTCCCCATCATCATCTTGAAGATTGAAGAAGCATCTTGTGTCTTGAGAGATGCGTGACCGCTCTGACCATGTGATGCAGAACCTGTCTCTTGCTTGGTCATTCTTTGTGATGCCGATGATACCATTGTGCATCTTGCATGTACGATTTATCCATTCGGTTGCCTGATCAGCTGGAACTTGGTTGAAGCGCTTCGCCGTCCACTTGACGACAACGTTCCCATTACAGAACTCTGCATGAACTTCTGGTGCTGACTTCTCAAGGCCTCTCATATCAGGCAAGTAGACCGGCCCCCAACGTGCATAGTTTGTGTGGTCATAGATAGTTAGCCAAGGAAGCATTGCAGCAAAGGCTTCTATGTGAGGACTCCACATGCCATCTCTCTGAGCTCTGACGAAGGCCAGTAGGATCTCTACCATTTCCATGTAGGATGACCACAGCATGAGGTTGGGATTTTCAGAGTGCTGGTCATTGAATTCCTCCATGAGACTGTGGAATTTCTCATCTGCCAAAACGTCTGAAAAGTTGTGAACAGCATCTCGCATCTATCTATGTCAGTTCTGTCTTTGAAAAGTGAAGCAACATTGAGGGCAAGCTGTTTGACGTTCTCATCTCCGTTGCCAGTTGCAGCCAGCCATGACTCAAACATCTGCCACTTGACGCGCCACAGTGCCTCATACGTCAGCTGGTGACCTCTCACAGCTCGGTAGTAGACCTTGCCATCCAGCATTGTCTCAGTGGTGTTAGCCGCGTACACATCTGCCTCTGTCCATAAATCATCAAGTCCCACACTTTCCATGTGTTGACCAATGGCTTTCAGAAAGTTGAAGCAGATATGGATGCCTCCTATGAGCAAGACCACTTTGGCAAATTTCGAGTTTGCCCAGACTAGTTCCTTACCCTTGCTGTACAGAGGCTGATCAGCAGTGATGATGGTGTACTTCTGGCTGACATACTCAGAAATGGCCATGAAGCGATTGATGACAGTGGTCATGGTGTCATTGTCATCTGCTGGTGCTTGCAGGATTGGTAACATCCCGGCGGTCGTTACTGGTGGATCCGCAGTGCTGACAGATTGATTGAATGCTCCCCAGCTTGGAACGGACATCGCTTCATCATGGATGCGTGACACCACCCAGGCCAAGTCCTTGGCACGTGCCCGCGTCCCTCTTAGGTGCATGTGACAAGTCGTCTTTGTCAGTGTCGTAGCCAGGAGGAGATGGCCTCTTGCCAGATGGGAGGGTAGCCTGGTCCAGCCTTTGGAACTCCTGTAGGTCATCAGGTTTGATAGATTTCGATCTCTTGTGCTTGCCACCCTTTTGGCCATGACTCTGCTGTGGAGGGAGGCCTCTCTGCCATACCATCAGTTGAGTGCTGTGGAAGGTGTTCTTCCCGTCTAAGGTTGACTCCAAGACATCTATGTTGTCACAAGAGCAGTGAATCATTCTCTCTTTGACGATGGTGTCAGGGATGTAGACACATCCATTCTCAGCATACCTCTCCAGGATGTTCTGAGCGATGGTGGTGTCTATCCTTCTTACAGTGTCGATACCAATAGTGTGATTTTCCGCGTGGAACAGATCTAGGAGTGCTTCTGAGCGGGGTGCCTTGGTGCAGAGTAAGACCCAAGCCCACACACCTTGGTGTCAACTTTCGTCGGTTGGAGACTGCATAGACTATGTCCTAGGAAATGCTACACATACTCTGCTTAACTTTCTGGTCCTCTTTACTTCCCTCATCCACAGCATCCATTCTCCCAAAGAGCAGTCGTAGAAACAGGTAAAGACTGTCGGGTATGACGCGATCAACATGTTTCTGATGAAGACCTTGCCATGTCTCGGAGTGTCCAGGAGTTTCAAGAAGATCTTGTCGAACCTTCAGAGCCACGTGTACTATATCTTGGAATATGCTGCTAGTGGCACACATGCGGACATCAGCATCTTCATCTTCAGTAGACTCTGACTCATTACACATACTCTCGTGTCTGTCCCAGACGTCTCCCATGTCGTATACGTGACCACGAGACAGGCCTACTGTCAAGTCTTTGCACAGCTTCGTCATGCACTCATTTTCAAGCCCTTGCTGTCCTCTGACACCGCTTGTTTTCTAGTACGTCTCTCAAATGTCACCAAACATACCAGATGATAGCAGCCTTCAGCTGCAATCACATCACTCACCGCTGACAACGGTATGCTCATGACAGGGTCGTGTTTGGCACGCTGGATCAAGTCATCTGACTTATCCATTGTCTCCACCATGTGCAGTTTCTTCGTGGTCTTCTTTTGGCAAAACATGCAGAAGGTCCAGTCAATCACTGGTGTTGAACGTCTACGCTTTGGGGGAAAAGCCTGAGAGCCTGCACTTTTTGTGGTCGCCGATGCACTCATGGTCTGCTGCTGACTTCGCAGCCTGTTGAGTTTGCCTTTAGAGGTGAATAAAGAGTAGCATGATTTATGCCACTTAGTTCCAATGCATTGAAATCATCCTTGGAATGACTTTTCAGTTTTTGTAAAACATCAAGATAGTAGGTATCTCCCAGGTTCTTTCTCTCATCGCCCACAGTCATAGTTCTTGCTTTTCCTTCTGCTGATGCTGTGCACAGGTCACCAGCGCTGCTTTGGCAGAAGAAGAAACAATCCTCACTGACATCCTGACGTTTCCTCTTCCGCTTGATGACAGCTACAGGGTCCATTGCTGATGAGCTCCCTATCTGCAAAGACAAGTGGGAATGGCAGTATGTAGTAGCCACAGATATATTGAAACAATTCGAAACATACCTATCCTTCAGCGGTATTATTATTATTATTTTACCAGCTGTCACTGTCTGCACTCTTTTAATTGCATATACCAAACCAATGTCTGGCCAGCCAGTGCATTGAAAATATTCAACATGTGAAAGTATGCTATTACTTGTACTATGGCAGTAGTATGCACATGCGCACCTCACCCAACATGCTAAATGTAGTTTTAATGGAAATAAAGACATCCAGAGTCATAGTTACATTCAATTATTATCCATAAAATCACAAAAATATGTTTTATGTGCTAATGATACACCTTTAAACACATTGTTACATAGAACCACCACTGAAATGCAAAAAATTCGGAATTTTTCAGAATTTAACTTTTGTAACATTTTATGGGACCTTCAAACCCAAAATTGAGAGTGGCATCCACTCACATCTTGTTTGGCATCCTCAATACTATTTATCTAAGGTGGGTGCCTGCTATTAACAAAAAACGCCGTTAAGTTTTTTTCTAAAGGACTTTTCAGTTTTTGGCCGCCCCATATTGTGTGTCCACCTTAGGCTTAAAGAATTTTAAATTTTACCAGTAGTTGGCTATTCATTATTTAGAGACAGTTGGCAATTCTAAATTTTAGAATTTTCTCTTTGAATCTTCATGGAAGACGGATGACTCAACAGTGGGGTGGAGTAAAAAAAAACATTTTTTAGAATTCAGTTTTGTAGGGACACCCAGAAGTTAGTTTGTGGTACCAATAAGAAATCTGTAAAATATTAGCTACATGCGACATCATCTTCACCGGCCCCAAGGAGGTCAAAGATTTTGCCTTTCAGGTCCCCCCAAAAATTAAGGAAAAATTCAAAGATTTAAGCATATCTTCTGTTGTGTTTATGCTAGGAAGATCATTTTTATTTCATTTGATTTAACTATTTATGTTCTTTAACGTTACTCTTATACACTTTTTTCCCATTCTTCAGAGAAATTTGGAAAATTTGGTATTTCATGAAAAAATACTAACAAAAAATAAGAGTTTTTATTGCTTTCGTTGATTGGGTGATGTTAAGCGTCATTCAGTGATTCAGTTTTCTTTTAGAAGCTCATGAAATAGCTGCATGGCTTTAAATATAGTGGTTTATTGGAGCAGCTCCCCGCTAATTTAAGCTAGATACGAGCCATGCATATCTCGGTTTAAATTACCCAGAACTCACCACGTGGAGGTGGCTGCTCTTTGAGTTCCACCCTTACCCACCCACCACAATAATTTAGGAAGCGTCTTATTCAGTTTTGTAGGCTCTCTTGGTTTCAAATGATTTCATTTTTGTTTGAGATGCAATTTTGGTTTTAACGTAGCCATCTCTCCTCTCACTTCCATAAACTGCTTTTGCCGCTTCTGTTACAGGTTTGATACTCCTTTCTACTGCTTGTGCATGACAAGGGAATTGAAAGGGCTTAAATTTTTGTTCGCTAGTGTTCTCAGCCAATGATGCCAACTCCTCTTTGGTTAAGTGTTTTGTTAATGGTGGCTCAAGCATGATGGGACTATCTCTCCAAAATATAATATCAGTGTGGTCAAGTGCATGGAAATTTAACCTCGGTACACTGAACTCGCGAATGCTTTTCATTTTTCAGCTTGAAATCTTGCTACTTCGATCCTTCGTATTGCCAATCTTCGAATGTTTGGCCGGTTATCAGTAATGATTGCAAGAAGAAGGTTCTCTTGATGCGCAAAGTAGGCGTTACGAATGATAACTTTATCAACAATATCTCTAAGCTCCTTTGTTAGGTATCTTGAATAAGCTACTGTAACAGGGTGCATGTTGTGATTTTTGGATGATCCGTTGGGTGGTTGATTGTATGGTATATGATACGTGGCTGAATTTCGTGCGTGCTTGGACTTTTGAATTTTGGTTGCTTGAAAGCGGACAGCTGGTCTTGAAATGGAAATTTTGGTGATTAGAGCGTTTAAAATTTAAAATAAGAAACAACTATTATCCAAGATTTCCCTGTAAAGGAATTTTTGTATTAAGTGAGTCATTAATTCTCTGCATGATTGTAAATCCTAAAATATTGTGTATATTGAGCTATTTTTAGATATCTTTTAGAGTGATACATAAATGTTTTCATAATTAGATTTCGTTGGGGAGACAGCATACTGTAACACCAGTAATCTAAGAATTGTCCTCTGCAAAAGAGGTAGGCTCTATGTTATAAATTGGTTTCTATGTGTATATATAATGTATATATCTAAAGTTTTTATTATTGGAGAAGTGATATTTATGCAAGTGGTGTTTTATTAGTTATTTTCTTCCGAATTTTTTAGGAGACGGAGTTGGGAGCCAGACCTCGCAACTTCTCCCAAGCTCTCTAAATAAACCCCTATTTTTACAAGTGCCAGTTATTTAAATATTTAATATTGTAGGTTTAAGTTTAGTTTAGGTTAAGCTTAAGTTTAGGTTAGGGTAATAACTTGTGTAGGCAGCCTGATTTGCTTTGTATTTATTAATATATAGTTTTGTAATTTAATATTTTACTGTTCATGGCTGTGACTGCATCGCGCTGTAAAGTGGACATATACAGTATATTTGTTTGTGGAATTCTGGTCACGGTAACAGTTGGCATCCCCAGCTAAGATATTTTTTTCCCATTTACTCAATTTGTTATACTGTTCGGTTTCGGTTTCATTGTATGTACTTTTCTTTTAATTTTTCGTAATTTGATTTTGTTCTAGTTTTGAAAGCTTGATTTAATCATATTGTTTAGGTTGGTTGAAAAAGGAAAAGGAGACTGAGAAATAAGGCTAAGCGTCATTATGAAAGTAAGTTTGGAAGAAGTGATAAAGGTGTTAAGTGTAGAAAGTACACAGTGGATGGAAGTTCTAGTTCAGATTTTTCGAATGAGGAGACTCCCTTGCCCAGAACGAACGTGTATTTAGAAGATTTTTATGCCATGAGAGATAAGGGTGTTTGTGCAGCGGATGCAGGGTGGATGGTGCTGATAGCAATTGGAAGTGAGAAACTATTAATGAAGAAAACTAAGTATGAACGTGAGCGTATTAAGGCTTCGAAGCCTTGGCCTTATGGTTTGGATCGTGTGCAAAATGTAGAAGACTTTCTGGAAGACTTTGAGAGGTATGTAATTGAGCAGTCTGGAAGTGATAAGAATAGATAGGTAGTGAAACTCAGAAATTTCTTGGATGGGCATGCGAGACTTGTATTTTAGTGTATATAAGCCGGGTGTTAAATATGAAGCAGTTGTGTCTAGAATTAAAAGTTGGTGTAGTGAAGAACGACAGGATAGTAAAGTTGTAACTCAACGTGAATTTTGGACAGCAAATATGAGAGAGAATGAAAAGCTGGGTGAATATGCGCTCCGGCTACAAACACTCTATGAAGCAGCAGTGCCTGAGGGGGAGAGAGATAAACAGGCCTTGAAAGAACAATTCATGGCTACGATCCCTCCAGAGACGGCAAGGAGATTTAGAGCGCAAATGGGTCGAGATGTAGAAGGTAAAAAGCTAAGTTGGAGAGATATAGTTTCATGGGCATTAGACGATGATGCTATAGGGGATATGATCTACAGGAAGCAGGAAGAGGTACTTCCGTTACTGGTATGGGCGTTTGCACAGGAAGGACAAGCTGGCGCTTCACGCTCATATAGCAATGTATTGCAACAGGATAGACTCCAACAAGGGGATTACCAGTTCGGACAACCGCAGGTGGCTTACCAAGGCCAACCATCTGCTGCTAAGAATGTGCAAGGTAAGAAGGTTTTGCAGTGCAATATTGTAAGAAAAATGGACATGTTATGAAAGGCTGCTGGAAAATGAAAGGTTTGTGTTTGTTCTGTGGTAGCCAGAGACACAGAGCTAGTATGTGTGATAAAAAGCGTGACGTAACGAGTGATAGGGGTGAGAGTGGAGCTGAAAGAGTGGTTTTATGTTATGGGTTAATGATCCAGGGCATCGTGTGATTAGTTGGCCGGTGATTGCTCAGATAAGACAAAAAAAATCAGATTGGTAAAGGTAGAGAGACTATTGGTGAGCCTGGACAGATGGGAGCGAATAATGTGATTGGGGCACAAACAGAAAATTTAAATTAGGAAGCTCCGTTCTGGAAGGAACACGACCGGAGCGAGTGAATGATGAACGTGTGAGTGAAATGTACGAGTCTGTGACGTTCCCCGCACGGAAATGTTACAATGGCAACGTATTGTTAATAATTCTGACCTTGACCCAAATGCCAGTGAATGGACCGCGGATGTCCAGTGTGAGCAACGTAGTCCATTACCGCAGCTTGGAAAAAAAGACGAAGGAGAGCGAATGGTGGAAAATACGATTGTGTACTTGGATAATGAAAGCGTAGGTTTGAAGAGTGGGAAACTGTGGAAGGTACCAGTGGAACTGAATTGTACGGAAACTGAAGCGATGTTGGATTCAGGTGCGCAGTTTTGTCTCATTAGCAGAGATGTTGTTTCTCGTATGTCTAACCTTGAGATTGATGACAGTGTGCAGTGTGCACATTAGGTTGAAAGGTATTGGGGGAGGAGATCGGCTGGATGGGAAGGGTATGTTGACTGCGCAGGTGGTAATTCATGGTATCGACTTCGGTATGTGTGATTTTTGTGGTAAATAACTCTCCATATGAGATCGTCCTGGATAAAAACTTTTTTGTTAGTAAGGGTTTAATAATTTATGCGAGGAAGATATATATAAAACGCACTGGCCCCAATGGGGAAACAGACGAGTTGTATTTCAATAATGAACAGAACAGATGCGTTAGGGTAGTATCAAAGATACCAGTGTAGGTTGCAGAGAGTGTAGTGTTAGATAAGAAAAATTGGAATTTGGTTAAAGTCAGGGTATCGTGCGATGTCGTTAAGGCTAGGAGGAAATGCGTGTCCTGTGTAAGGAATGAAGGAAATGTCTTGGTTTTAGATGAATTTGTAGATCCAGAGTTAAAGGTGAAAATTGAATTGTGTCCTGTGTTAATTGATTGGGATAGTGCGGAAAATAAAGTATTAGTTCAGTGTAATTCCTCGAAAGAAGTAAAACTAAAGGAGGGAATGAGACTAGGATTTGCATGTTCAATGGTATACGAGGATGGAATTGTGGTGGTTGAGTATGGTGAGACTAACGTGCATATAGGGACTTTGGTGCATAATGTAGTGTCTGGTGAAAATGAGGCGAGTGACCGGCGTAAAGAGGAAATGATGAAAGAGGTGCTATTGCCGGATGGATTGAGTAAAGATGAGCATGAAAAGTTGGAGCGAGTAATATGGAAGAACAAGGTGTTGAGTAAGGGTGATAGTGATGTAAGACGTGCTGCTTTGACTTCACATAAGATAGAGTTGTACGATTATACGCCATTATGTCAACGTCCTAGAAGATTTGATCGGGAAACTAGTTTGGAGATAGAACGCCAGTGTAAAGAATTATGTATGCTTGATATAATTGAGCCTAGTAAGTCTGCATGGAGTTCACCTGTGGTGCCTGTGCGAAAGAAGGATGGGTCAGTTAGATTGTGTATTGATTATAGGAGAGTGAATGCGGTAACGAAAGATGATAAATTTCCTATGCCTAATTTGCAAGCTTTGGTCTTTTGCATGCATGGTATGAAGTATTTTACATCATTAGATCTCGTGCGTGGATATTATCAAATGCCATTGGAGGAGAGCAGTCGGGATTTCACTGCATTTATAACTGAGCATGGGTAGTACCGGTTCAAGTCGGTTTCATTTGAGTTGAAAACAGCGCCTTCCGCCTTTCAAAGGGAAATGCAAAGACTGTTAGATGGTTTTGCATGGCTGAAAATTATTGTGTACCATGATGACGTATTGATAATGGAGCGAAGTGTTGATGAGCATATAGAGTTACTAGATCTGATTTTGCAAAGGTTGTTGGATGCTGGTATGAAAATAAAGCCTGTTAAAATGTAAGTGGATGAGTAAGGAAGTGCTCTTTTTAGGTCATATCGTGAGTAGTGAAGGACTGAGTAAAATGCCTGAGTATGTACAGCAGGTGATTAATTTTGGAAGACCACTTGATGTGGGAGGGGTGAGAGCGTTTTTAGGGTTTTCACCGAAAATTTACACTCCATTGTTCTGAAATAGCAGAACCTCTGTCTCGATTAACTGCAGGTAAAAAGAAAGATGAAGTAGTTTGGACAGAAGAGCGTGTGAATGCGTTTGAGGTGTTAAAAAAGGCTATTTATGAGGATATTATGTTAACGTTTCCAGACTATTCTGAGAATGCTGATATGTTAGAGTTATTCGTGGCTGCGTCAAGTGTCGGTGCGGGTGCGTGCTTGGTTCAAAAGCAGGAGGGTATAGACAGAGTTATCTCGTATGCATCTACTACATTTAATAGAGCGGAGCGAAGCTACTCAGTGATAGAACGTGAATTGGCGGCGATGAGGTGGGCAGCAAAATTCTTTAGACCATTCTTACTTCGGCGCAAATTTATATTGTATACTGATCATAGGCCGTTGATTTATTTGACTAGTAGGAAAATGATTGACAGCAGGCTTGCACGTACGATGGATGATTTGAGCGAATATACTTTTGAAGTGCGATATATTGAAGGTAAGAGTAATGTACAGTGCCCGCGAAAAGTATCCGATCACTCAAGAAAATACAATATTTTCCCTTGATATTCAGAGACACATAATTCACTTTCTATTTGTTCTAGCGACATCTGGTAACTTTGAGGTTGCTCGCTGATATGAGAGCTATCCAACGCATTCTCAAATTAGTGTTCTGTTCTGGTAGCCTTCGTTGCGGGTGGCTGTGTCTCAAAGTTGTCAGATTTCACTGTTTGTGTAAATTTATTGATATTTTGTTATTTTTTACAGAAAGTGGTGTAAATAAAATTTATATATAATGTGTGCTAAAAAACAACTTAAGAGTGATTGTCGAGGTGCTATTGTTGCTTTGCATACATGTGGGAAATCACAGAGACAGATAGCTAAAAATTAAACATATCCCAAAGTACCGTTAATTTATTGGTTTCACGGGCTAAGAACAATGCCGGCCTAACCACGCCAGTCCCTAAAAAACGATCTGGCAGACCGAGAAAAACAAATTCACGAACAGAACAAACTTATGAAACGTTTAGTATTGAAAAACCCAACAATATCTGCGAAAGAAATAAAATTTAATATGAATAATTTGTTATCTGGTGTTTCTGAACAAACTATCCAGGAGCGGCTCCAAAAAGAACTCGGATTACCATCTCGCCATGCTGCTAAGAAACCGTTCATTAATGAAAAAATGCGTAAAAAACGTGTCGCATTTTGTAAAAAATATATTCATTGGACTGTTGATGACTGGAAGAAGGTTTTATTTAGTGATGAGTCGACATTTTTGACATTCAGAAGTTGTCCAAAAAAGGTTCGCCGGCCCATTGGCTCAAATAGGATGGACCCTAAATACACCCTAAAGACAATGAAACACCCTCCAAGTGTGATGGTTTGGGGTTGTTTCGGTTACTATGGGCGTGGAAACCTATATTTTCTTCCGAAGAACACAACTATGAATGGTGCACGGTATTTAGCAATGCTACAGGATAAACTTCCAATGGCAATGGCAATCCAAAGGACAAAAACATACATGCATGATGGTGCACCATGTCACAGGGCCAAAATAGTGACAAAATGGATTACTGACAATAAATTTGATATTTTGGATTGGCCTGGTAATAGTCCAGATCTCAATCCGATAGAAAATATGTGGCTAATAATAAAAAATAAGGTTGAATGCCACGACACTGGCTCAGTCGAAAATTACAAGAAGCCATCAAAAAGGTATGGTGCAAGGAAATATCAGTGGAAGTTTGTCAAAACTTGATTAAATCCATGCCAAAACGTCTAGAACAAGTCATCCAAACCAAAGGACAGATGACAAAATACTAATATAAGGTTAGTATACATTTAAACATTGTTTTTTATGTAAAAAATACAAATTTCCAGGGTGATCGGATACTTTTCGCGGGCACTGTATGTGCTGATGCGATGTCTCAACAGCAGAATCATTGGACTAGAGATGAATGGTGTGAGGTTGAATTGAGGAATGAGCTGCCAGAAGGTTTAGAAGTAATTAAGGAAGTGGCCGGTGGAACGCAGTCTGTCTGAAAGTTTGAAGATAGTTTTCAACGAGCAACAGATTGAGGGAATGCCTGAGAGTTTGCAAGAATTTAGAGAAAAAGTGATGGACGAGATGTTGAAGCATGCTAAATTGTACAATTGGAGTAAGGGTGGTAGGAGTTTGAAAAAATTGAAACACATGAAAGATGTCGGAGTAATGCCAGACATAAAAGTTTTACTTAGGGTCAGTGATATGTTCAGAGTTAAGATTTGGGTGCATTTTATACCTGAATGTTCAGTTACGTACATTGGATTTCGTGTTAAAGGAGAGGAAGGGTTGAAAGAAGTCCATTTGCAGAGTTTGAGAGGAATTCACTTTAATCATGTAAAGAAGATGAGCGAGTTTATGAAAAATGTAGAAATGGTAGGGCGTGTAGATCAGAAGGAAGTAGAATTGAGTAAAAAGGATATGGAGAGAGGGGAATTGAAGGAAGATTTAATGCCATTAAATTTATTTATGAAAGAAGTTGGACATGAGCGAGAGAGAGAGTTTGAGTCTTGTGGCCATGAAGGTGGTCCAGTAGCATGGTCATGGATCACTGTAGATAGATACAAGTTTTGTGCGTTTCTGGACATGGGAGCTGTAGTGTGTTTAGTGAGAGAGAGTGTGATTAAGCATTTGTGTGATAAAGGGGTAGAAGGAAAATTTGAAGAAGTGTGTGCTAGTTTACAAGGGCTTGGTGCGAAATTCAATGTGTCAAGACTGGTGAAACTTAGTTAAGAATGCGTGTGGCGAGTATGAGTTTCCTTTTGCGATTGTGAAGGATACTATTATACCAGTATGTTTTTTACTGGGTATCAACTACTTGGAGAAGGCTGATACAGTATTAGATTTCAGAAACGTTACAGTTAGTTATGGAAATGAATCGGCAATTAACATCTGGAGTGTTCACTTGGAATATAATGAGAAGGAAACACCGCGTTGGTTATGGGAGAACTTTTTACCTTTGAATGAAGTTGATAATTTGCAAAGTAGGGTAAAAGTTTTAAATGAAATTCGAAGAAGGGTTCTGAGTGAAGAAATGGACTGTATTAATAAACAATTTAAAGAGTATGCGCCCCATAGACCACATCTGAGTGTAATTAAAAGTGTTTTGGTGAAGTGGGATGAGAAAAAGAAAATGTGGGCTGCGGTAGTGGATTTTCAATTGCTAGTACATACAGTTGTGACTTTTCATGCGTGTCTCGCGCATGTTGGAAGGGACAAATTGTGTGATTTAGTGGGCAGATATATACAGCATCCGAGTTTAGGTATGGTAGTTCAGGATGTATGTAGAACATGTGAGCAATGCCAGAAGATGAAAGTGGGACATATGGTGACGTTTCCTCCAACTTTAAAAGTGATAACAAGGTCATGTGAACTTGTGGCCGTAGATGTGGTTGCATTGCCGAAGACGTTTAGTGGGTATATTGGTTGTTTGGTATGTGTGGACCATTTTAGCAAGTTCGTACATGTGCAACCAGTTCGGAATAAGGGTGCTCAGTCGGTGTCTGATTCTTTTGAACAAATGTTGAACTCAATGTTGAAGGTACCGGTGCGAGTCTTGAGTGAGAATGGCCCTGAATTTCGGTCAAGTATGTTTTGAGATATGTTGAGCAAGTACGGAATACAGCATGTATGCTCTAGTCCCTATAAACCTGCGTGTAATGGAGCGGTTGAGCGGATGAATAGGACTATAAAAGTTTTTGAGAAATTTGCGTGGGACGAGTGATAAATGGGATGAGGGGTTGACAAAGGCGGTAATGCTTTATAATCAGACTGTACATTCGCAGACTGGTAAGCCACCTGCATAGAAATTAGCAGAGGGTACCCTGGGACGAAGCGAGCTGTTACCTATTCCCTTTGATGAACAACTGATTTGGCGTGAGGGTCACCCTAACTTCATCCCCTATGGAATAGGCGTGAAGGTTCTTAGGAAGTTAATTACTACAGATAGAACTTTGAAAATGAGTGAGAGATATGTGGGTCCATACTCGATTAAAAAAGTTATGGAAGGGGGAGTTTCGTATGTTGTACAAAATGAAAGTGAATGTTTGAGGGTGCATCATACGCACCTAAAACTGTTCGGGGAACCGCCAAAGTATTTGGAAGAGTACTTCGAGCGACATCGTATGATAAAGGAGTCGGGAAATTGTGTAGATGAATATGAGGGAGTGATAGAAAGATGGTTGGTGGAACCCGTTAGTAACGTGGAGAGTATCAATGTGGAGAGAGCAAGATTAGAGGAGTCACGACTGGAATTGAAGGACAACGAAAATTCTCGCTTTGTGAGGATTACACGTACATGCAACTGAGAAGTTTGAAAGCGAGACTCGAGTAAATAAAGTTAATAAAAGAAGGTATAAGAGAAGATTGTTGGGTAACACAAGTTGCAAGAAAGGTTTTGAAAGGAGTATGACATGGCTGAATCGTGTGCTGAGGTGGAAAAGGGATGTGTCAGTACAAACGGAGGACACCTTAGAATGTTTCTGTAATGTGAGACGAGCTGAGCTGATCGATGCGGCTGTACAAACCGAGATAGTTTTAGATGAAGCTTGTAAGGAAGTGAATGGGTGCGAGAAAGATCCAGTAGAGGATGAGGATGCTGGAGAAATGACATGGGATAATTCGGTTATTGCGAGTAACTCTTATTTGTGGCAAAGGACCCAACATGAATGAAAAATGCGAGTCAGAAAGGAGGGTAAGGCATTCCTCTATGAATAGTTTTAATGGCGAACAGTTTAGTAGCAATGAGGTGGATATGTACGAGTTAGAGAATTCAGTGTTTGAGGGACATGATTTGAGTGATGAGTGCGTGCAGAGGCAGGATAAATGTTTGAATATTAGAAGGGTTAGTTGTGTGGTTCCAATGGATAGATTGTCCATTAGTGGGAAAATACGCTTTGAGGAAATTGAAGGTTATGCTTGTACTGCCAGTCGAATGAGCATCAATGTGAGTCAGTCAGAGAGAGGAATTAGCGAGAATGTGGGTCATGAATTAGAAAGGATCAAGAGAGAGTGAACAGAGAGTGAACAGACTGAAAGTGCAGTGAGAAGCTGGAGCCGAAATCAGGCCCTAGAACTCGTTCTAAGGATACTGTGCCTGAAATTTCAAATGTGCAAGTCTATACAATTGAATATAATAAGGTTAGACATAATAGAAATGTCTAAGTTTTTTAGCATTTCTTTGATATTCTCGAAATTATATTTGGATTATTTTTACTTTATAATTAAACTTGTGTATAAACTTGTGTATAAACTTGAAATACTCCTGTATCTAAATTTGAATGTCATAGACAATAAGAATTTGTAATTTATGGAGAAAATAGCATTAACTATTTGTTTTATAGGGTACTCTTAGTATTGGCAGTAATTACTCGTAAATTAATGTACGGCTGTTTCTTTTTAGAACTTTAAAATAGCTAATGACTAAGAATGTAATAAGGAATAGGTATGTTTTTTCATTGAAATTAGGGCACTGGCACGGTTATATAAGTGTTTGAAACGTCATAAAGGGGGGGTATCCAGAGAGAAAATTATGAATAAATTAACGGACCCAGAGAGAACTAACTACCACCTACACGCCTGCGCCATTTCTGGATGAACTGCTGGTGAACAGGATCAATGCCAGTGAATGTTCATGCAGAACTAATTACCAGTTTGCACGGTTGCGCCATTTCTGGATGGATTGCTTGGTGAACAGGATCAGCGGTAATGAATGTTCAAGGACACAATTTCGTGTTTCTCATCGTATGAAGATGAAGAGCAGATGCCTGGCAAGGAAACGGCTGGCTGCATGTAACTGCTTCGCTGATTTTTCTGTTATCCTAAGTTTTATTAATTTAAAAAAAAGGTGAATGGCTAAAAGTGTATAGAGAATTTTTTTCTGAAAATGTTTGGGTCCTTGTTTTTGTCCAACAATTGAGTTTATTTTATATTTGTCATTATGAAAATGAAATGAAAATGAAAAGGTTTATTGGCAGACTATAGCCAATATGACAAATATTATTAATACAATGAGAGTTCATATACTAAGGAGAGAAATATATACAATTGATTAGAAATAATACTGTAATGTCGAAGTTAAGTGGAGCTACAGACAGACGTTTTCGTACCAAGAAGTCCATAGATTAGAGGATAATGGCAGGACTCATAGATAGCTTGGATGATCGGGTTGGTTGATTTTTTAATTCTTTTCATTAGACTGTGTTGAGCATGTCTTGTTACCTCCGGGAAGCTCGGGACATTGCGGGTGGCAAACATTTGGGAAGCTGAGCATCTCGGGGGTAATTTATGTAAGAGTCTAAAAGACCTGTTGTACAGTAAATTTAGAGTTCTGCCAGAACCTTTTTTATAATTCACCCAGAGTTGCTGTCCGTATATATTACTGCAGAAAGTACGAAAGAGAGTGTCTTTAGTTTCACTTGTACAGAATCGAAAGTTCCTTATGGTCATATTCGCTTTAGCATACAGGCTTCGAGATTGTTTTCTTATATCCGAGTCATCACTCAAGGAGCTGGTAATAGTTTGACCCAAATACTTAAACTCTAGTACTTCCTCAATTACTTCACCATTCATTTTAAACCTTATATCAGCTGGCTGATTACAGCTTGTAGGATGAAATTGCATAACCTTAGTTTTTGTAACATTAAAAAGAATATCATGTTTCTGGGAATACACTTCGCAGACTTTTAGTAGCCGATCCAGACCTTTAACAGAGGGACTTAACTAACACCGTATCATCGACATAAACAAAGTTATTTATCCTTGTGTTATCTATACAACATCCCACTGTTGCCTCATTAAGTGAAGCAATTAATCCGTCAATATACACATTAAACAGCATAAGGGAGAGCAAGGACCCTTGTCTCACCCTGCAAGAGGAGCCAAAACACTCTGATAGTACATTGCCCAACCCAACTGAAAGATTGGTGGGAATACCAAAATTTCAATAAGTTTAATATGTACATGGGAACCTTCCTGTCTTCTCGTTTTGCAAATAAAATATTGTGGTTCACCCTATCATATGCATTACTTATATCTCGAAAACAGCTATAAATAGTTGAATTACTGTCAATGTATTTAGATATTGTTTCTTTAAGTACATAGATACACAGGTCAGTTGAGTGGGACCTTTTAAAGCCAAACTGATTAGATTTCCATAGGAAATCATTTAATCGGCGTAACAAGAGTTTTTCTAGTAGTTTCGAGAAGCAGGAAGCGACAGAAATAGGCCTGTAGTTATTGCTGGACAGAATGTCTCCGTACTTATTTTTGACCAGGGGCAAGATATATACCCTCATGAACTCTGCAGGGATATAGCTATGAGCCAGCTTGGCTGATAGGAGCAATGATATATGCAGACATACTACTTCATTTGCATATTTTAAGTGCTCATTCGATAAGTCATCTACCCCTGACGCAGAACCAGTCTTGAACTCTTTAATTAACCTCTTTACTTCAGAAAATGATATCAAAGTATTTTCCCTTGTCCCTCCCACAATCGTTTCGCTGCAATCTATCTTAAGATTATCCCTACTCACACTGTTAAGAATGTTAGAATAGTGGTTTTTCCACAGCTTTGCAATTTCATCCTCCCCCGACACCCTATCGATTGTCGGAGGGAGGACATTTTTGACACCCGTTTGATTCTTAACAAATTTCCAAAATTTGTTGCTATCGTTATTTATGCGAGCTTCACAGGCTTTTGATGCTCGAATAGACTCTTCTTCCTGTTTACATCGCCTTATGGCCGCCTTATACTGACCCGACTTCTACACATATTCAAGTATACTGGTCCTAATCTGGGTCTACCATGAAAGCACCACAAATCATAGGCGTCTTTCGATTCCCTCTTCAGGGGGGCAATAAAATCATTCCATCCAGGAAAAATCTTAGTATGATAGTTGTAAGATTTAATCAGGGGGCTTCCTGCTTCTCTTAACAGGGACATTATCTTACTATAATACCTATCTATGAATTTACAGTGAGAATCATTTGAGCAAGGATTATTACAGGCAAGGTGTAAAATTTCTAAATTATTAAAGAGGTGACTTGTTCTGTCTTTATATTCTATTCTCTGCTGCATCGTAACATTGAACCAATCGACGCGATTATTCTTAACTATTGAGTTCTTGTTAAATCGTGTTGCGCATAAATTGGTAACGTTAATTAATATTTCTAATGGTCTATGATCAGAAAGAAGGAAATCATGCAGAATATGAACTCTCACAATTCGATCCTTTAGATCAGGGGTCACCAACCTTTTTTTTCTTCACCGCCCACTTTTACGATTTTTTGAAAATTAAAAAAGTTTATCGCCCACCCTAAATCAAAAAGAATAAATCAACATAATCGATAAATTAAATAATGAAATAAACTTTTAATCACCTTTAATGTGAGCCCACTAGTGAGCGCTACCGCCCAGGTTGGTGACCCCTGCTTTAGATTATTACTAGTGAGACAATGATCAATCCACCTGGTGGTACCACTCATATCACTAACGTATGTAAAATTACCACTGGCTACCCCTAATACATCTACATCACTTATACTTAAATTGGCCGACTCGCACATGTTACCCAATTCTACAAAGAATTCCGAGTTCGCATGTGTGTTAAAGTTCCCCATTATTATACAGTGAGCATATTTGGGGTTATCTGATAATGACTTAATTTTGTACAGCAAATCAATGTATTCATCTAGATTACTGCCGTTGTTATATGGTAAATAGCAGTTTACAATTAATATGCAATCATTGTTCACTTGTAATTCAATGCCTAACAACCTTACATTATCGCTTGTTAAAAATTTTATGTTTTGACAAATTTTTCCGTATTAAGAAAGCAACCTATCGTATATTAATTCATCTGACAAGTCTACCGCTGATGACGCATGGTACATAAAGTCATCATGGATGGTAGAGAGGATTTTTAGCTCTGGCTTAGGTAGCCAGTGCTCCTGCAGGAGTATAAAATCTGCACTGTCGCAGATTTTATGGACATCTGCAGTTGAATTCCTCACTGACCTTACATTATATGAGACTATTTTCAACAAATTATCCGCCATGACTGATAGAGAATTTATTATTCGTAAGATTATTATTATTTTACACAGTACAACTTTCAGGCATTACCGTTAGGGCGCCTATTATTATTATTATTATTATTTTGCCTCTTATCAAATCTCCTGGAAAAGTGAATAAACTCCTTAACAATAATACCGTCTGGCCATTGACTCATATTATACTGGTTGAAATGCGCATTTACACCTTTAATTATTACTTTAAATGAGTTATAATACGGAGATTTCGTGTTTAGTTTATTAACTATCAATATACTGTGTTCACCATGTGTCGAATATCGCTTGCCTCGTTCGCGACACAAAGAGGGTGAGATTCCCCATCGGTGGCCTCACCGCGGAGACCGGTTAAGGAAACCTTCGGGAAGGGCGCCTGTTAACGGTTACCCACCCGTCGTCCTCCTCCCTCGATCTCCCTGAGGCATGGTTCTCCTGCCTGGGGGATGGGTGGCACAACCTTTGGGGGATAGGAGGCCCCTCCCTTACTCTGTGGCTTGGTGAGGGTCTGTTAGCGGTGTTTATAACCTGACGGCCGCGCGTGCCCCTCTTTCGTCGGTGGGAAGGTGGGGAACTGCGCTCCGAGCTAGGCGTAATCGAACACCTCTCCTCTGCAGTGGGAGGCAGGGAAGAGGGCAATGATGCCTCGTCTCTCGGCATTGTACCGTCCCTGTTCCTCATTGTGAAATCGGGAGCAGGGGTCCTTTCCTGAACGGGAGGGGGGATGACCGCTACCCCTGCATGCTGCGTTTCCACCCCGCCTTCAGGGGGGGAGTTGGAGGCCGGGATTTCGTTTTCCTCGCTACCCGACGCGCTTCTTGGAGATTTGGCTTGCTGAACTACTTCCGAATAACTGGGCTTTGGGAGGAGCGTCTCTTTCAACGCATCTAACTCTGACCGGAATTGTTCCAGCGAAATCGCGTTTTTCTGATTTGACACCACGTGTTGGTGTTTCAGTTCAACTATCGACTTTTGTACCTCATTATACTGTTTGAGGAGCACCCTCTATTGTTTCAAAACATTTTGATATTTTTCGTGCAAACCTTGGATGCGCTGCGTTATGGTCTTATGATGGCTAGTTGGAATAGAAGCACGATCCCATACAATCTTTACTTTTTGGGCAACGGCTGTAGCAACATCATAAATTTATGGTTAAGCTTCTCTTGACTTAATTTTTTCCTTTCTAACATAAAGGAAACACTGAAGTATATCTTCGGACGAAGGCAAATAAATCAGTGAGAGATCCTTTGGTGGTCCAAAGATTGGATTTAGCCGTTGAGTATTCCTTGTCTTCCTTTTTGCTAATTCATTCGCGGCCATGGAAGCCATGCCTAATTTTGCTTTGTGCGTCGGAATAGAATTAGACTATATTAGTGACTGTAAATGTTTTTTAGCGAATCAGATTCAATATAAAAATTTATCAAAGCAATCAAATGATCTGAAAGAGATATAAATTATAATGTAATATAGTATAAATAACAAACCCTAAATAGTATAATTATGAAACAATTTAAATCTGTGAAAATCTAAACGAATGAAAACCAAATATGGTCATAAAACATATACTAAAGTTGAGACACTCAATGAAAGATATAAAAATGCCTATTTTTTTTTAGTATTTTTCATGAAATACCAAATTTTTCAAATTTATTTGAGGAATGGGAGGAAAGTGTATACGGGAAAAGGTAAAGAACATAAATAAATAAATTACATGAAGCCAAAATGATCTTCCTAGCATAAACACAACGGAAGATACGCCTAAATCTTTGAATTTTTCCTTAATTTTTTCTGGGACCTGAAAGGCAAAATCTTTGACCTCCTTAGGGCTGGTGAAGTTGATGTCGCAGGTAGCTAATATTTTACAGATTTCTTACTGGTACCACAGACTAACTTTTGGGTACCCCTACAAAAATGAATTCTAAAAAAAGGTTTTTCACTCCACCCTGTTGGACAGACCCTAAGTAAGCAATGGGTCGTCGTGGTAAATAGCTGTCGACAGATCTTACGAGGTGTGTTATTGCTACACACGAGTCTGGAAAGAGTTATAGGAAGATTGGAGAAGGACTTCGCATTCCATTTACGACAGTTGCTGCAATTATAAAAAAATGGAGAGGCTTTGGCACAATCAAAACTGTACCAAGGTGTGTACGACCCTACAAGATTTCAAAACGTACAGCTTGACGGATTGAAAGAATGGCTGCTGCGAATCCACGAGTAACTGCAGGTGATATTTGACAAACATTAAGATTGTCTAAATCGATGTCTATCCCTGTACTGTACGTCGTACATTGAGAAAGAATGGTCTGTATGAGTAGTCGGGGGTACTTATGTCGGATGCAATGCAATTGCATGCAAAATTGCAAAATTTACAACATTGTCTGGCAACATTGCAGGGTCATTCCATTGTAACGGTTGTTACATTCGGAAGCAAGTTATGGTTGAACTTTGACCAGTAGATCATACTGTATTGCTCTGAAGATACTGATCCTTCACATATAGTTGCAGTAGACCTAGGACTATACAGGGGTATATTTGTTTTGAAATTATATGTATTTTTTATTTTAAAGTGAAACAAAGAATGTGTAACGGTAGTTATACATCTGCAACCTCAACTCTCACTGCATATGAAATTTGTCCAAAACTCTGAGAGTAGGTTTGAGCAATGCCAGTGAGTTTTATACCATACATAGCCTTGGGATGAGGGTATGTAGCAATGTGCCATTTATACAGCTAACTCATCTGTATTTAGAAAAATTTAAAAAAATCGTCATAATGGTCGTTACATTATTTTCGTGACAGTCTTTACTGTGCGATTTTAGTAATTTAAACAGGCACTTATTGGTACTAAACGCGAAAAATACGTGGCCAACTGCTTGAATCCTTACCCAATAAACGTTTATATATATATATATATATATATATATATATATATATATATATATATATATATATACACACACAGGGTGTTTTAGGAGGAAAGGTCAATACTTCGAGAGGTGATAGTATCGGTCATTGTGAGAAAAAAAGTTCATTTGAACATGTGTTTAATTCTGAATGGTTACGGAGATAGAGCTGTTTGAATCTGATGCACGCGCAGCGCTTCCTCCCCCTTCCCCCCTATAACCTTGAACCATGTAAGCTGTAATGTAAGCATGTAACATAAGCCAATCGACAGCTGACTGTTGTGAGTGACATTGTTTGGTGTTTAAGCAGTGTTAAGAATGCCACACACCTTCACACATGCCGAATTTGCAGATATGGTGTATGTCTACGGTTTTTGCGGTGGAAGTGCAACAGCTGCTGTTGCAGAATGCCGTCGACGGTTTCCGAACCGCAGAATTCCGGATCGAAGAGTGTTTACCAGGGTTTCAACACATTGCGTGAGATTGGTACACTTCCCAGCGCTCATGTTTCATCTGAACGTGAAGGTCAATAAGATGTGGATGAAGTGGAAAACATTCTTCAGTTGGTAGAGCGTAGTCCTACTACTAGCTCATGTAGAATTTCTACACGTTTCGGTGTACCACACACAAGAGTATGGCGAACATTACGTGAGGAAGGCTTGCATCCATATCATGTACAGCGTGTACAACACCTTCAACCAGGAGACTCTGCCATGCGACTGGAATTTTGTCATTGGGTAAATGCTAATCGCCGATTGCTTCGATTAATACTATTCACCGATAAAGCTACTTTCATCCGTGACGGTATCAACAACACTCGAAAATTCTCATCGGTGGTCAGACGAAAATCCAAATGCACTGTGGAAACAAATTTTCAACATCGCTTCTCTGCCAATGTGTGGTGCGGTATCATCGATGATCAGCTGATTGGCCCTGTTACTTTAGAGAATCGTCTTACAGGACAAAGTTACCTAGAATTTCTGCAAAATGAATTGCCAGGACTATTGGAAGATGTTCCTTTGGATACACGCGCTGGTATGTTCTTTCAGCATGACGGAGCTCCTCCACATTCTACCCGTCTGGTGATGCAATATCTAAATCAATACCTAAACCAAGGTCTCCAGACCTCTCTCCGTTAGATTACACAGGTCAACAACAAAATTTTTTTATTTCGTTGCCAAGGAAATTCGTACGAATTTAGGGTATTTTGGGTTGCTGAATTCCAAAATGAAAGTAGTTTTTCCGATTTGGCTCTAGTTCTTGAGATAATGAATACCCTCAATTAATAGGAAAACGTAACCATAACGCGTGCATATGGAAACTACCGGAACATTCTAGATGGTGAGACACGCGAATATTCTTAGTGTTTTACTCCGCGATCATTCTAGAATATTCCCCCTCCGTATATAAGTCATCGGCCACCCAACCAGTAAGTAGGCTCCGCCTGAACATTAAATTTTTTGCATTTTTACGTGTTTCAATGGGGTACCAATTATCTCATAAATTAGAGCCAATCTAGCAAAACCGATGTCATATTCGGAATCAGCACCACAAAGTTACCCCAAAATCACTCTAATATGATTGGCAAAAAAATGAGTGTTGACCAGTGTTATTGTTTGTGGGGGTGGATGAAAAGTCAAGTTTACAAAAGAAAGGTGGATACACGAATTGCTCGCGCGCATTTTGGATGCTGCTGCCCGCATAAAGGAACGTCAAGATCAACTCAGACGAACAACACGCGATCTTCGCACACGAGTTGCAAAGTGCATTGAGGTTGACGGTGGGTTTTTCGGAAACGTATTTTAAACTGTAACAAATTTGTCATTTCTGTATCTGATACCATTCAAAATGCCATTGTTTAAACATTAAATGTTAGAAACAGTAATTGGTTTCTCTTTCTTGATTACCATTAACAACGCTTTTGTATTTGTAGATTCAAACAGCTCTATCTCCGTAACCATTCAAAATTAGACACACGTTCATATGAACTTTTTTTCTTACAATGACCGATACTATCACCTCCCGTCCCGAAGTATTGACCTTTCCTCCTGAAACACCCTGTATACAGTGATCCCGGACCTGCACGAGGGTTCCGTTCCTGAAAGAGCTCGTCGCGCAGTTGTGGTGGTCGGAAGTATCTCCCCATAATATAAATGGGGTTAGGGGGATTAAAGCTCAGAAAAATCATATAACCTTGATTAACCTTGGTTTTGCTTCCGCCCGAATTGTTCATTCTGACGAAGGTCAAGTTTGTCACTCCACTTTAGACCTACAGTTTAACGTGGAATCCGAACCACGCCCCACCAGCAGCCCAGCGTCTTAACCACCAGGCGACGCAGGGTACCCATTTATCTACCAACCAATTTCTTTGTGTGGAAGGATGAACAGCTAGGTTTTGGTGGACGCTGCATGCCGTCACTACGTCTCAATCCCAGGACCGATGGATTCGTAGTCAGCGACGCTAACCACTGCACCACCGAGGCGCATATAAAGTAAATTTTACCTGAATAAAAGCTTTTAACACATTTTACAATAAATTCATATAAATAATGCATGTAAAATAATATACAGGGTGTACATAAAGTCAGGATCTATTTTTGTGAAGCACTTGAAATTATATGGAATTCAATCATAAAATGATAAAGTGGTAACATTTATTAAATAATTAAGAGTAGGATTCGACGTGACGCCCATCAGTATCCCTGCACAGCTCAAATCGTTCCGCAGCATTTCTAAACACATTCTGGAGCATTTGCGGGGTTATGTTATCTGCAGCAGTTCGTATACGTGTACGTAAGTTTTCAAGACTCGTAATCTTCGTCTGATAGACGTGCGATTTGATAAAGCCCCATGCAAAGAAATCTAAAGGGGTTAAATCTGGTGATCTCGCTGGCCAAGGTCTGTTGCTTCCGCGTCCGATCCAGCGATTTGGAAAACGTCCATTTAGATAATCCTGAACAATTTTGGCATAGTGACAAGGAGCACCATCATGTTGATAGACGACGGTACTAACAATCCTATCCCGTCGTCTATCAACATGATGGTGCTCCTTGTCACTATGCCAAAATTGTTCAGGATTATCTAAATGGACGTTTTCCAAATCGCTGGATCGGACGCGGAAGCAACAGACCTTGGCCAGCGAGATCACCAGATTTAACCCCTTTAGATTTCTTTGCATGGGGCTTTATCAAATCGCACGTCTATCAGACGAAGATTACGAGTCTTGAAAACTTACGTACACGTATACGAACTGCTGCAGATAACGTAACCCCGCAAATGCTCCAGAATGTGTTTAGAAATGCTGCGGAACGATTTGAGCTGTGCAGGGATACTGATGGGCGTCACGTCGAATCCTACTCTTAATTATTTAATAAATGTTACCACTTTATCATTTTATGATTGAATTCCATATAATTTCCAAGTGCTTCACAAAAATAGATCCTGACTTTATGTACACCCTGTATAACAAGAAGTATAAATACAAGCTGTAGACACATGTAAAAAACAAATTTCGAAAACATCACTATAAAATAATGGGTACTTACGTATTATCGGGACTACCAAACTGTTTATTATGTATTTTTGCTCTCATCATTTTCGTTTAAACTAACGAAAATATCACAACTTAACCTAACCAATCATCAAGGGCATTCAGTTGACCTAACCGGGCATTCAATTAACCTAACAGGTTAATATTGGTTATTTCACCTAAATATCTTCTGATCTTTTCGTATTAGGCACTCACTCACACATTTCGGGCAAGTTAAGGATGAGAGAATAACGAAAAAAAGGAGAGTTTAGCTTAGGTTAGGTTAGCTACGAAAAACAAAATAAAACGGAAAATGCCCGGTTAGGTCAACTGTACGCCTTTGATGATTGGTTATGTTAAGTTGTGATATTTTCGTTAGTTTAAACGAAAATGACGAGAGCAAAAATACATAATAAACAGTTTGGTAGTCCCGATAATACGTAAGTACCAAATAATGTAATAATCCAGAGGAGCGCGAGAAAGAAGACTCGATATGAGGCACTCCGTGCGACAGTGACAAGCACGTCATGGTCCCAAAATTCGGTTTCTTTATAGTACCAGAAAGGTCTATCCATTGTCTATCATCATACACGGTCCTCATATGGCGGGCTTGTCTTTATCGCCCGGTAATTTTCCATTTTTTAGACTGGGTGGTGGACCATGTGCGCGAGCTTTAAAACTTTAACGCGCGTTTTCTCGAAACTTATATTTGGTGCACTCATCACTGTCGCACTGAGTGCCTCTATAAACGACCAAGATGACGTCACATCGTGAGACCACTCAACCTAAATTTCAACTTCATAATTAACATTAAAAGATCTGACAAAGATAAAAATGGCAACAATAAATTCTTCCATTATAAAATGGTGACGATAAACCACTTAACTATATATGGAGAGGGAGAGGAAGGGGGAGGAAAGTGACACTTAGAAAATCTGAAATAAATTAAAAACCATTTAATATGGATAAACATAATACTTAGGATTGGCATGACCCAACAAGGTCAACATTTATACATGCACTTTGCAAGAAAGTATGTAACGGTCGTGACATTGTGCGACTGTAGCGACTGTTACGGCGATGTTTTAACGACCGTCACGTGCGTTTTCTTTAAAAATGAGGGAGGCAGAAGTAAAAACTCATGCTATATGTAAAAAAAAAAACGTAACGGTCGTCACGAGAGGCATGGTTCACTAATAAAGCCTGGAGAATACACAGATAGTACCATAATGTACAACACGTATACATTTATCAGTGATCTGTACATTCTGTAGGACAATACAACACTGCCAACTTTGTTATTTCTTGACACTGAAAAACTAATGATAGACCTACGTTCACATTTTACTACATAACCTTTTTTCTGTACATATGATATGATCAGTATCTCTTTAAAATATTAAAATAGACACATTTCCCTATAAAATGTTGTATTACAAGTGTGATTTTGCTGAAATTTTATTTTTTGGCTCGGAAGTTACATCTCCATGGAATGACTCTGCATGCAACATTGCAGCATTGCAGAAAAGAATCGCAGAGGTCTGTAAAGTGGGGTAGGGAGCTGCCAAATCTTTAAATACAGGGAATAGAGCCTTTTGCATCTTTGATGGAAAAGATACGCAAGGGCTAGGGAAGGTCGATAAGGGGGTAAGGGGTTGCAGAACCATAGCAACCACCCACAGTACCATACCACATCAGAATAAAGGAGCGTAGCTCTTCCACTGAAGAAACTTTTTCAAAATTCTCAGTGTGTATTGTTTAATTTTGATGTAGGATTTTAGCGAAGTGGGTCTATTCACCTTTTCTTTTTTACAACACAGAACTGTTATTTTTTTTTTGTCCGTACACATTCATTTGTATTATTATGTAAACATAGTTTTTAAAATAATTGTGTAAAGGTCAATAAAACGCACATATACACTTTTGTTTATTAATAGTTTTTTTAAGCAATCAATTATAATTTAATTCCATATTACATAGGTTATAAAAACAACATAAAACAGGAATAAAAAAATACCAACAAAATCCGGTAACATGTAGAATCATTTTGTGGTAAAGTAATGCCGGGTGTCTCATTAGAAATGAAACAACTTTGAAACTCTGTAATTTTTAAAGTAATAATGTGAGAATGTTGAAACTTTGCCAGTTACTACATCATATGCATAAGTTTTTGTCAATGTTTTTTGTTTGTTTCAGATTGAATTATGTTTACCCCACAAGAAAAGCGAAATATATGTTATGGATGGCTGAGTTGAAGTCCCCTACTCTGGTGCAACGGCGATTCCGTACAACCTTTCACAAGGAACCACCCAACAGAAGAGACCTATATGCATGGATCAAGAAATTTGAGGTGACTGGCAGTGTTCTAAAGGAACATTCTGGAGGGCGAACAAGATCGGAAGATGATGTTGAATGAATACGCGGCGCCTTTGGTAGTAGCCCGAGAAAGTCCATCCGTCGTGCCAGTGTCGAACTGCAGATTCCTCGTTCAACTGAAAGAGCGCATCACAGAAGCGGTGGACTCTGTAACCCCTGAGATGCTAGGCAACGTGTGGAGGGAAATTGAGTACCGTTGCGACCTGGTCCGTGCTACAAATGGTGCACATACTGAATACATAAAATAAAGAACTCTAATGTATCTAAATGTTATAATTCACATATATCATATGAAACATTATGAGATTGATTATTTACTGTGAATATTACATTGTTTGCATCATTCAATAAAAAATTAAGGTTTCAAAGTTGTTTCATTTCGAATGGGACACCCGGTATATATACCTTTGGTAGTGGTGGACGGGATATCCGCATCCGCATCATTTTTAACATCCGCATCCGCACTTCTGACTGCGGATGTTATGCGGATATTACCTCTAATAAATTAGGCAATTTACAATTAAATTAGCTTATAAAGTATCTTATAAGGCCCAGTCATGCACATTTCATGTAAAGTATTAATTACACTGTACAACAAATTTTCGGTTCAGAAAAAAACCGGGAATAACATTCGGTCATTCTTAATATTTCGAGTGTGCTGATTTCAAATCTGAAAATAGTTTTTTTTTCACGTCACGTTTTTTTGTAATGACTGCTTAAAATCTTCATACCAAAAAATAAGAATATATTGATAAACAGATAGGCTTTATCATATGGAACAGTTTAATTCTTGCTATACTTCAAAATAATGCACAAAATTAACAAAACTCTCGTATTATACTGTTTTTCAACTCATTATTTGTATTTATGCTGGCGTTTGTGTGATGCTTCTGGTTGGTCACGCTTTAAATTCCAGCAGAAATCGGCCAGCATAGCAGGACTCCACTTCCCTTTGTATCGGCTCTCCATTGTGGCTATATCCTGGTGGAATCTCTCCCCGTGTTCGTCGCTAACAGCAGATGCGTTTTCCGGAAAGAATGAGAGATGTGAATGCAAAAAATGAATTTTCAATATCTTACATCCGAGACGTTGGTATAAGTTGATAAGTTGATCCACAAGTGCAGCATAGTTGTCGTATTTAGTCTTCCTAGTAGACCGCTGCACACGTTTTTGAATGCACGCCAGGCTGCCAACTCAACTTCATCCATCACCGCTTCAAAGTGTTGTCTAGCATGAGTTGGCGAATTTGAGGCCGGACGAATATGCCTTCTTTAATCTTGGCGTCACTTATTTTTGGGAATTTTTCCTTTAGATATTTGAAGGCAGGTATCCTGTTTCAACGCCTTTACAAATTGTTTCATCAGCCCTAGTTTTATGTGAAGTGGCGGCAAGATAACCTTTTACTTTCGTACTAGTGGTTTGTGAATAACATTGTGAGATCCAGGTGAGGAATTGTCTCGCGACGGCCATACTGAGCGTGTGTAGTGTTCAGACCTTGCTCGGCTATCCCACTTGCATAGGAAACACATGTATTTCGTATAGCCAGTTTGCAATCCATTGAGAATAGCCACAACCTTCAAATCTACGCATATAAACAATTAATGTTCATTGTATTTTATACAGTCCAGAATAAAAGCAACATTGTCATACGTTTCTCTCAAGACGAGTGAATGAGAGATCGGAACAGAAGGCATTGTGTTCCTATTGTGTAGCAGTACATCCTTAACACTGTACAGAGATGCATCAATGAACAATCTCCACTGATTCGGTTCATAGCACAAACCAAGAGCATCGAACAGACCATGTATATCAATGCAATAACAAAGATTGTTCTTCATTGTGAAATATTTCTGCAAATCAAAGGAACGCTTTCGGAATGCTGTAATTCGTACGTCTTCCGCCAGCAGATTCCATTCTTGTAGACGTAAGGCCAGCAGTTCACTTTGTTGCTTGGTACAGTAAGTATTAAATCACGAACAAAATCATTGAGTTCAGGCTGCGTGATGAGATGTTGTTCTTTCTTGGACTCGACTTGAGCTTCATAGCATTCGCCGTCTGATTCCGATTTGTCAGAGTCTGTGTTATCGGTCGGTATTTCAGCTGGAGGATGAGGGATGGGTATATCTGTAGAATGTTCCACAGGACGCATAGCAGAACGAAGATTTGGGTAGACTATAGCCTTTTTCCCTTTTCTGTTGCAACTTGTAATGTGAGACAATAGACATTGTTGACTACTTAAGATAGCATAATTGTGTAATACATTATGCACAGCAGAATATGCTAAAATGTGTTAAAAACACCAAATTTGACGTATATTCAGAAAAATAGAAGATTCAAACCTGTGATGTTCGTTAAGCAGAAATAGCAATCAGTTGAATGGTGCAGCGGCTTTCTCCATACCATTGGGACACCGAATCCCAGACCAGGACCGGTGCCTTTGAACCATGCAGATAACAAGCTTGTACCTCTCGCCCAGCAGATATGAGGCGCCCAGTGCTTGTCCTGATCACCAACTTTGCATGCGAAGTATAATTCATAAAGCTTTTTCACATAAGAAGTCAACTTCCTTTTATACTGTTTTAACGTTAATATCCCCCAAATATAACAAAAACTGCCTGGCGAATTTTTGCACTCTCTAGGCATTATAGCATAACATCAATAAAAACCTGTAAAATAAGAAAATGATAGATCAATTTGTAATTTCACACAATATAGACGTTGTCGGTGAAATGTACATAATTTGATAGCTGTTATTCAATAATACTCACTTATAGCACCGATTTATGATAAAATATGGCTGACAATTTCGTTTTAAATGATTAATGAAAGACATTTTTCATAAAATCAAAGTGGAAACAGAGCCGAACACCACCACCACAGCATATGCATGACTGAACAAGATGTAAAAGATGCATTTAGAGAACCAGTGGTTCTCAAAATGATACAATGAAATTGGGTCATTTTCATAAAATCGGTGGGTGATACAAATAAATGAGTGTTATTTTCGCAATCTACACATATAATTAACCATAAAAATGACGATCTCATTTCCGTTTTTTTTTCACTGTTGTACAGTGTAATCAATCGTTGCATCAACTATTCACTAGCATTAAATTAATCAGCATCGCCTCAAACGGCTAAAACTAGGCTCTATATATATATATATATATACAGGGCGTCCCAAAAACATGTATACACACTTTAAATACTTATAAAGGCAGTGTTTATTAAAATACATTTCATTTTCAAAATGTAATAGAATCTACAGACATTATTTAATTGTTTTGTCAACGCTGTTTTCAAACTGACGTCCGTTCTGGTCCAGGCACTGCTGATAACGCGAAGCAATGGAATCGCAAACATCACGAAACATTTCGTTGGTATTTGTGTGCATTCTCGTTCAATGGCTGCTCTCAACTCAGCGACTGTTGCAGGTTTTATAGCGTAGACTTTGTCGTTTAAGTATCCCCATAAAAAAAGTCTAGTGGTGTGAGGTCTGGTGAACGCGGAGGGTATTCTACGAAACCCCTTCGTCCAATCCACATCCACATCGTGCCAAGTACCACTCGCAATACTCCACTCTTCGGTCCGGATCATCTTCATTAATAGCATGGACTAATCTTGGAAATAACTTTCATTGACAGCGCTTCAAAATGCGTTGGACAGACGATTCTGAAATTCCTACCTCACGACTCGCTTGCCGCACAGATTTTCCTGGACTTGGTGATACGTTTCCAGTACTCTTTCTTGCTTTGT
>JAJOZX010005425.1:175000-177500 GCA_023014485.1 Bathynomus jamesi
ATTAGATAATAATATTCCTTGTTATTTTGTAAAGCTTATGACTCACCTCTGGAAAACCATTATGTTTGGACTTGAAGAGCCCTCACTTTCAAGCAATCCCAGCAAACACCTAGGATGACTTCGCCCACATGCCTGCGACAGGCGCACCAGAATACGGCACGCTCTAATTCCTTTTGGAGGGAGACGCAAGCAGCTGTTTTTTGTCCTGAAAAAAAATGTAATTGTAGTTTAAGGCCACCATTTCAGGCACGTGCTTTTTGCAGATTTCTGTTAAATCATTCACTGTATTTTGGTATTAATGTCGTGATAAATTCACGCTGATGTTTGAAATAGGTTTACCTGTATTGGATGAAGTTGTGTCGAAAACATACCAACGACATTCTGTTCACACTCCCAATCGACCAGAAGTTGTTTGGTTGCTGTTGATATCAAGTTCCTTGAACCAGGCCAGCTTTTTGAGTCAAATGCGGAAGAGGTGGGACTCCAAGAAGCTTTGTGCCATTGACACCAGACAAGAATGGGCAGGCGGTCATCAGTGCCTTTGGAATCCAGCGTGTCCATAAGTTTACCATCCCAGTGCACCAGTACTTTGTCTGATGGTTGCCATTCATCCATGATTTTTAAACTTATTTCTGACACGATGGAAGCTCGGTATCGGTGGGCCGTCCTTGCATTTAGACTCAGCTTTGATGTATCTCCACCACATGCAGATACAAGGGAGTACACAATTGCACTCAGCTGGGTCGGCGAGATGTTGTTTCGAACACTGCATGAAACAAGTTCTGCCGACTTCAGAATATCATGGGGCACAAAAATTGAAACTCCCTCTTTCACTGTTCTCCGATGTTTTCTCTTTGGTTCAGCAGTGCTGGCCTCATCAATGTCATCGTCCTCATCAGAGCTAATAGGTGAATCAATATCAGCCTGTACATTCTCAGCATGATCACATTGCTCTCTCTCTTGTCGCTTCTCTTCTCGCATCTGCCTTTTCTGTCGCTTCTGAACCTTTTCTGTGAGTACTTTGTTTACCCCAGAGTAGGTAGCTACTCTGTCACTTAGCATGCTTTTCATAAAGAGTATGTCAGTATCGATGGCATCTTGTTCGGCCTGAGTTTTCCCCTTTTTCGCAGCCGCCATGTCTTTCAACACTGTGTTCTTATAAAATTTCATCGTCAGGCTCAATTCTGATTTAAACTTCATAATTCCAGGATCATCAGCCCGTCTTCTATCCTCATTCTTTTTCATAAGCATCATGTAGTCTTTGTCATAGTAAGTTTTAATCACTCGGCCAATATTGTTCCTGCCTGTAATGGTCGGGACATTCGCCTTCTGGTAATGCAAAAGCACATTGTCAATGGTGGCAGATAAAGCCTGGTCCCAATGCATATCCGGAAGGTTTGCTAACAGACATAGTAAGACCTGCCTATTAGTTGGCAGTTTGCAGCCCTTTATTTCATTTTCTTCTTCTCGGGGTACGGTGCCCAATAACACTGACATACTCATCATCTTGCCGTGTATCCATGATTAAATTCTCTATTCACAACATCAAATCACTGTCAAGGGGAAAAGAAAAGAGCATCATTAAAATTAAATGCAATAAAATAATACGTGGAAAATTTGTGGGTCAGCGTTCCAGACCCGGAAATGAAAATCTGATAAAATGTGCTATTTTCACACTTATTTATGTTCATAAGCTGAAATAGCAATACTTGCTGGTACGACGGTGCTAGCTCAAACATGCACCGATCTCCAAGAAAATTTACAGGGGTGTTTCCTAGATAAATACACAACACTAAAACTTTGAACAGCATTGTAGGACCATTTTTTGATTTTTGGAGGGCAACGTCACACCCTAATATATATGTGTATATGTATATATATATATATATATGTATATATGTATATATATATATAATATATATATATATATATATATATATATATATATTATATATATTATATATTATATATGTGTGTATATATATATATATGTATATATATATATATATATATATGTGTATATGTATATATATATATATATATATATTATATATATATATGTGTGTGTGTATATATATATATTATATATTATATATATATATATATATATATATATATGTGTATATGATATATATATATATATATATATGTGTGTATATGTATATATATATGTATATATATATATATATATATATATATATATATTATATATATAATATGTTATATAATATATATATATAATATATATATAATATATTATATATATGTGATGTATATTGTATATATATATATATATATAATATATAATATATATATATATATATGTATATGTTATATATATGTATATATATATACAGGGGCTGCAAAAGTAGGTATACAATAATGAAAAACAAAACGTGTGCCAAAACGTATTTTATTGATTATACAAGCATATCAATAATAACATATCAATAATAAACATATTAATCCCTCAAATGTTCAAACTGTTTGCCCCGGCATT
>JAJOZX010005425.1:182500-307500 GCA_023014485.1 Bathynomus jamesi
TGTATACGTATATATATATAATATATATATATATATATATATATATATATATATATATATATATATATGTGTATATGAATATATATATATATGTATATATATATATATATATATATGTGTATATGTATATATATATATGTATATATATATATATATATGTGTGTATGTACACATATATATATGTATATATATATGTAAAAATGAACAATGAATAACCCATATTCATTTTTACATAAGAAACCAAAATTGCCTAAGCGAGTTTGGATACAAATTTTATTGTAGCTTCCTATTTTTGTTTGCGTCACAACCCTATGATCTACCATTTCTGTGGTTTAGTTGTATCTATTTTCCATTTTTCATTGTTATGAATTTATTATAATTAATTATGATTGTCTTCCATCTCACCCTCGTCCCTAGATTATGCATAACATTGCATATAACAGGATTGGAACCGTAGTTGTACTTCTTAGTCATTGATACCCACTCTTTGTCTTTAATTCGTTCATGTAAATCTTCCTAATAATGATTTGTACTATACGTACAAATTCAATAACTATGACGTCATACTTTCCCGTCATTAATTTCCCTTCATTATATCTAGTATGCAATGTATGAAAATTCTTTATCATCAATAAAAACTGTACACTCTATAGAAGTCATTATTTATATGTTATGTAGTATAAATATAACTATTATTCGACCATATCCCCGCCCCCATACGTCCATATTTTATCTTGATCATTATCCTATATAAATTTATTAAATATTCATTTTTTACTCGTGTCAATCTATGAAATGCAAAACTTCATGCCTTCGTTCGAAAACGCAAAAATACGTTCTCGTATTTTTTTTCATTATTATTTTTATTATATCACCTCCCGCATTGAACTCAAAATGCTTAGTAAGTTATCACATTCCGCTAACTGGCAGAATCGAACGCTTCAAAGATAAAAAAAGTCTCCTTTCGCTCGATTCGAATTTATAACTTATCATGCGTTATGTTATATCATGTGTGTCATGTCTCATGTACTTGTGTGTACTAATAACCAAATATAATAACCATATAGTATAACCATATAGTATAACCATCCAGTATAACTATATAGTATAACCATATAGTATAACTATATATATAACCATATATAAATATATAAAAACACTAAGAATGGTAAACGACGTAATGTACTTTAATGAAACTGTAATTAAATGTAATGATTTAATATATAATGTAAGAATGTACTTTAATAGAACTGTAATGGACAATCATAAGCGAATGTGAAGTAATCCATAATTTTAATCGTAATTGTAATGAACCAAAATTAATACGTACTCAGTCATGTACTTAAATTGTACCTATGTACTATTACGAAATGATATCGTCTTCACAAATGAAGACTCGGCAAAAATATACGATTAGTTTTTATTTTTATTTTTTATATTTTTATTTGGAATCTTTCAAACATCTGATCATGTGTTTAAAAGAGGGGAACTTAACCTTCAACTTCCGTCCCCCAACATTTAGGTTTACATTATACATGTATTTGTAAAATCAAGGCACTTCATTGCGGTACTTCATTACGGCACTTCATTACGAGCCTCCCTTGTTAGCAGCCTTGCTGCGAGGAGGGGGCAGAGGCCCCTTGCCTCCTTAATTTTTAGATTCTGGCCTGAGCCATGATCGAAAGAGGTCGAACCTCTACCCCTGTAAATTCAGAGCACTACCTGTACATTTTGAGAAGTAAACCACAGTAAAAGAAGTTTTTATCTTTTCCTTCGAGCCTTGTTCTCTTCAGGAATTTAGTCAGTAAAGTCGATAAGTTATAAAAGAAAAGTCGATAATTTTAGTATCAGAGAATGTATCAGAGAAAGTATCAGAGTATTATAGAGAGTTGTAGAAGAAAAGTATCAAGAAGAAATATCCGTTTCGGCCTCACAACAAGAACGCCTCGTCGATACGAGACACCCCATAAGCACATATAAGAAGGAGGGCATAACAGTCTGGCGAGTCTGTAGCCAAGAGTTTAACCAGAGGCGACCGAAAAGAATTACAATGTTATAGAAGAAATCCGTTGCTGCCTCCTAACTAGAACCCCCGTCAATTCGAACCACCCAGGGCCATAGACGGAGGGGTTAACAAACTGGCGACCCTGCCAGGATAAGAAAAAGATTTTAAGAAAAAGATTTTAAGAATAATATTTTAAGAAGAAGAATATTTTAAGAAGAATATTTTAAAAAGAATATTTTAAGAAGAAGAATATTTTAAGAAGAATATTTTAAGAAGAAGAATATTTTAAGAAGAAGAATATTTTAAGAAGAGGCCACTCTTTGGCCAAGATAGAAATTACCCTGCATCAGGATAAAACCAGTTGACCGGCGTGTCACGACTTCTAGTTCGTAACATCCACCCTTGAACCGGTGTGTCACGACTCCAAGTTCTCCACGCCTAGTTTTCATCCAAGAAGAAGTAGCCAGCAAGACGACTTCAGGACACGTCTCAGGATTTCGCCCGTAGAATTTTTGTTAAGTACAGAGTTTGTTTTTTTAAGAAATTTATAAATACTTGAAAAGTCAGCATTATTAACAGTTAATATTAAGTATGGAGCCAGAATTAACACAAAACTCAGTGAACACTTCAGACACCAGTGATACACTTTTTTTTAGTGAAACAGTAATTTTCACAGAAGTTAATTGTCACAGAGTTAATTGTCACAGAGATATTTGTCACAGAGGCAATTGTCACAGAGGCAATTGTCACAGAGGCAATTGTCACAGAGGCAATTGTCATAGAGTCAATTGTCACAGTTATTTTCACTATTATATTCAGTATAGAATAATTTTATTTTATGTACCTTCCCGTACATTAGAATGAAATATTGTTTACATTTTTTTATTTTTTGTTTGCAAATTTTTTTTCAATTATTGAATTGAATTGACTTGCAAATTAAGAAAGAGAGTGTTTATAGAGAGTTTATAGATTTAGAGAGATACTTGAAGTAATTTTGAAGTCAGTTTGAAGTCATTTTTTGAAGTCATTTGAAGTCAGTTTTGAAGTCAGAAGGTTGCGCCAAAAGGGACAACCGCCCCAGAGATTTATAGAAATACTTGATAAGAGTTCAAGTTAGACAGTTTAAGTTTCAAGATACTTGACAAGCGTTCAAGTAGACAGTTTAAGTTTCAAGATACTGACAAGCGTTCAAGTTAGACAGTTTAAGTTTCAAGATACTTGACAAGCGTTCAAGTTAGACAGTTTAAGTTTCAAGATACTTGACAAGCGTTCAAGTCAGACAGTTTCAGAATACTTGATAGAGTTCAAGTTAGTTTCAAGAATACTTGATAGAGTTCAAGTTAGTTTCAAGAATACTTGATAGAGTTCAAGTTAGTTTCAAGAATACTTGATAGAGTTTAAGTTAGTTTCAAGAATACTTGATAGAGTTCAAGTTAGTTTCAAGAATACTGATAGAGTTCAAGTTAGTTTCAAGAATACTTGATAGAGTTCAAGTTAGTTTCAAGAATACTTGATAGAGTTCAAGTTAGTTCAAGAATACTTGATAGAGTTCAAGTTAGTTTCAAGAATACTTGATAGAGTTCAAGTTAGTTTCAAGAATACTTGATAGAGTTCAAGTTAGTTTCAAGAATACTTGATAGAGTTCAAGTTAGTTTCAAGAATACTTGATAGAGTTCAAGTTAGTTTCAAGAATACTTGATAGAGTTCAAGTTAGTTTCAAGAATACTTGATAGAGTTCAAGTTAGTTTCAAGAATACTTGATAGAGTTCAAGTTAGTTTCAAGAATACTTGATAGAGTTCAAGTCATTTTTATTTCGAGTCCCAAGTCATTTTTATTCGAGTCCAAGTTATTTTTATTTCGAGTCCCAAGTCAGTTTTCAATGCAGTCAATTGAATTCAACTTTTCTTTGTAATTTAAGAGAATTTAATTAAGAAAATGTAAGTTAAGAATTTAATTAACCTTTTTTGTTGTAAAAGAGAATTTAATTCAACCTGAATTGACCGGGTTGCGTCTTTAGTTAACCTTTCTTGTTTTGTTGTAAGAAGGAAATGGACCGATTTGTCTTTCTTTTTCATGCCATTGTTGCGATATAAATATATAGGTAAAATGACATTTTATTGTTTGTAACCAAAACAGTTTTTACAATGTTTATAATGACTTTGATAATCATTGTAATGTATACGTGATAATAATAGTTGTGTAATAATTAATTAATCGATCTTGTCCCAATGACTCTTTTAAATTACTATGCTGAGGAACATACCGTCCCTCCGTTTTGTTTCAACTCTTTTAATTTTGTTCAAAGTAGTGTCACAAGCAATCTTAAAAAAAAAAAAAAAAAAGATGTAATTGTCAATTTCAGACTTATACCTCCCGCTTAGTCACTCAATTCCCCCGAATGTAGTACTCCAAACTTTGTTTTTTTTATTTTTTTTTATTTTAACACCCCCAACCCCAGTTGAACCGTGTCAACCAGAGCAATGGTTCAACCATGGTTAATTCCTCTTTGGTATTATGGAACATAACCTCAATTTATGTTAAGTTGTGTTTTTTTTATTTTTAAGTATATTATATGTTTAGTTCATTAAAATGAATAATTGATTTATATTTTTAATTTGTATTCTTAATTTTTTTTAATTCAATTATCGTACCGATACTTCTGGTCAATGTTGGTAATATAGTTCATATATAGCTAGGAATGTTACTAGTCGAATTTAATTCCATCTTCAAAATTCAATTTTAAAACCGTGAGATTTACTTTCATTAATTGTAAGGTCCTCTAAGTTCGTTTTTTTTATTACCTTAATATACGTGTAACTGATTAATTATGTAAAATCTATAATCCTAATTGAATTTTATTACTTTTGACACATATTCCCTCCAGTCACTTTTGCAATAAAACTCGTATGCAAACATCATCATTATAATACATCATAATTATTGCTTACTATATATAAATTCTCGCTCATGCATTTATTCAGTTAATTTAACAATCCTCTCAGCTAATCTGTCTCTCGAAATTATAAGATACACACTTTGTACCCAATAAACATAAATACACATTGACCACAGGTATATACATCATCCACTACGTAATTCGATTTGTACCTACAACAGTCAAAAAACGCATGTATGCACACTATATATACTAATATACTATATATATACAAACCTTATGCTAAAATCATTGGATATCACAATAAAACTATTTCATTACGTGTAAGTGCAAACTATGCTATTTAGTCTTAATCATTTTTGCTTTCTAATATATCTTGCTTATGCATTTATTCAGTTAATTTAACAATCCTCTCAGCTAATCTGTCCATCGAAATTGTAAGATACACACTTTGCACCTAATACACCCAAATACACATTTGACCAGAGGTCTATACATCATCCATTACGTAATTCTATTTTTACCAACGCTAGTCAATAAAAATTAGTTTATAGATTGTACGATTTACGTTTTTCCCTTTTATCTACTCTATTCATTATGTACATAATTTATCCCACAGAAAAAATAAAATTTGGTAAAAAATTTTAACCATATCATTGTTTGTCTAACTTAATTGTTTGTCTAAATTAAAGTATTAATCTTTGAATTTTTTTTATATTATATAATAACTCACTTGTTCTGTATAAAAATTTGTATTGTAAAAAAGAATGTCATCATCTAATTTGAATTCGTTAGATGTTATTTTCTCAATTCTATTATATTGTATTAATTGTATTATATTATGTATTAATACCATTTTAGAGGGGGAAACACTGTAAAAATGAACAATGAATAATCCATATTCATTTTACATAAGAAACCAAAAATTGCCTAAGCGAGTTTTGGCTAAAAATTTTATTGTAGCTTCCTATTTTTGTTTGCGTCACAAACCTATGATTACCATTTATGTGGTTTAGTTGTATCTTTTCCATTTTTCATTGTTATAGAATTTATTATAATTAATTATGATTGTCTTCCATCTCACCTCGTCCCTAGATTATGCATACACATTGCATATAACAGGATTGGAACCCGTAGTTGTACTTCTTAGTCATTGATACCCACTCTTTGTCTCTAATTCGTTCATGTAAATCTTCCTAATAATGATTTGTACTATACGTACAAATTCAATAACTATGACGTCACATTTTCCCGTCATTAATTTCCCTTCATTATATCTCTAGTATGCAATGTATGAAAATTCTTTATCATCATAATAAAAACTGACACTCTATAGAAGTCATTATTTATATGTTATGTAGTATAAATATAACTATTATCGACCATATCCCGCCCCATACGTCCATATTTAGCTTGATCATTATCCTATATAAATTTTATTAAAATTATCATTTTACTCGTGTCAATCTATGAAATGCAAAACTTCATGCCTTCGTTCGAAAACGCAAAAATACGTTCTCGTATTATTTTTTCATTATTATTTTATTATATCACTCCCGCATTGAACTAAAAAATGCTTAGTAAGTTATCACATTCCGCTAACTGGCAGAATCGAACGCTTCAAAGATAAAAAAAGTCCTTTCGCTCGATTCGAATTTATAACTTCATCATGCGTTATGTTATATCATGTCTGTCATGTCTGATGTACTTGTGTTGTACTAATAACCAAAATAATAACCATATAGTAATAACCATATAGTATAACCATCTAGTATAACCATATAGTATAACCATATAGTATAACCATATATTATAACCATATAAATATATAAAAACACTAAGAATGGTAAACGACGTAATGTACTTAATGAAACTGTAATTAATAATAACTTGTAAACGTACTTCAATGAAACTGTAATTAAATGTAATGATTTAATATATAATGTAAGAATGTACTTTAATAGAACTATAATGGACAATCATAAGCGAATGTGAAGTAATCCATAATTGTAATCGTAATTGTAATGAACCAAAATTAATACGTACTCAGTCAGGTACTTCAACTGTACGTATGTACTATTACGAAATGATATCGTCTTCACCACAAATGAAGACTCGGCAAAAATATACGATTAGTTTTTATTTTTATTTTTTTTATTTTTATTTGGAATCTTTCAAACATCTGATCATGTGTTTAAAAGGGGGGAACTTAACCTTCAACTTCCGTCCCCCAACATTTCGGTTTATATTATACATGTATTTGTAAAATCAAGGCACTTCATTGCGGTACTTCATTACGGCACTTCATTACGAGCCTCCCTTGTTAGCAGCCTTGCTGCGAGGAGGGGGCAGAGGCCCCTTGCACCCTTAATTTTTAGATTCCGGCCTGAGCCATGGTCGAAAGAGGTCGAACCTCTACCCCTGTAAATTCTGAGCACTACCTGTACATTTTGAGAAGTAAACCACAGTAAAATAAGTTTTTATCTTTTCCTTCGAGCCTTGTTCTCTTCAAGAATTTAGTCAGTAAAGTCGATAAGTTATAAAAGAAAAGTCGATAATTTTAGTATCAGAGAAAGTATCAGAGAAAGTATCAGAGTATTATAGAGAGTTGTAGAAGAAAAGTATTAAGAAGAAATATCCGTTTCGGCCTCACAACAAGAACGCCTCGTCGATACGAGACACCCCATAAGCACATATAAGAAGGAGGGCATAACAGTCTGGCGAGTCTGTAGCCAAGAGTTTAACCAGAGGCGACCGAAAAGAATTAGAATGTTATAGAAGAAATATCCGTTGCTGCCTCCTAACTAGAACCCCCGTCAATTCGAACCACCCAGGGCCATAGACGGAGGGGTTAACATATTATATATATATGTGTATATATATATATATTATACATATATATTTTTCTATATATACATATATATATGTGTATATATATATATGTGTATATGTGTATATATATATATATATACGTTTATATACATGTTTATATATATATGTGTATATATGTAGTAATATATGTGTATATGTATATATATATATGTATATATAGATATGTGTGTGTTTATATGTATATATATATATGTGTAAATGTATAAATATATATATATATATGTGTATATATAATGTGTATAGGTATATATATGTGTATATGTATATATATATGTGTATATGTATATATGTGTATTGTATATTGTATATATATATGTATATATATATGTGTATATGTATATATATGTGTGTATATATATATATGTGCATATGTATATATATGTGGTGTTGTGCATATTATATATATATGTATATATATGTGTATATATATATATACGTGTGTGTACATGTATATATATATATATAGTATATATATATATGTATATATATGTATGTATATAGATGTGTATATGTATATATATGTATGTATATATATGTGTATGATATATATATTATATATATGTGTGTATGTATATATGTGTATATGTATATATATGTATATATAGTGTATATATATATATGTACATATATATATATATATATATATGTATATTATGTATATATATATATATATATATATATATATCTGTATATATATGTGTGTGTATATATGTGTATTATGTGTGTATATATATATAGGTGGTGATATATATGTGTGTGTGTGTTATATATAGTGTGTGTGTGTATATATATGTGTGTATATATATGTGTGAATATATATGTGTGTGTATATATGTATGTATGTATGTATATATGTATATATGTGTATATATATAGACAATTTGTTGTTACGAAACAACTACATATCTCTGAGGCGTCAAGCGAAAAGTGTAATAAAAAAATCCAAGCGCGAATTGAAATCTCCATAGCTCGTGACGGTTAAGAAAACCCCAGCGATTCTTCAATACGTCAACAATAGAAATCCAGTAAAAAGTGTCTTGGGGCCGTTGAAAAAGTAAACGGAGATCTAGTTTCTGAAAACAAGGAAATGGCTAACTTGCTAAACGAATTTTTTATGTCAGTTTTTACTATAGAAGATGTAACGAATATCCCTACGGTCATAGACATAATACTTTTTGATAATGGTAATACTTGGATAATATTGTCGTTAGTGAAGGGGAGATAATGCGCTATATTGATAAGATGAAAACGCGTAAATCACCGGGTCCGGATTCCATATATCACATACAACTAAAAGAATTAAAAGATAGCATTGTTTTGCCGCTAACAAAGATTTTTAATGCGTCTATTTCTGAGGGGTGCGTACCAGATAATTTCAAGTTAGCAAACGTAACACCTATCTTTAAGAAAGGCGATAAAGATGCGGGGGAAAATTATAGGCCAATCAGTTTAACGTCTGTTGCAGGTAAGCTACTGGAATCAATAATTAGGGATCGTATTGTCGAACACTTAGAAGTGCATAAACTAGTTAGAAATAAGCAGCACGGTTTTAGGCGTAACAAATCTTGCTTAACTAATCTTTTAGAATTTTTCCAAGGCGTGGTTGACGTTTACGATAGACATCGGGCGGTTGATGTAGTGTATTTAGATTTTCAAAAAGCGTTTGACACCGTACCGCACAAAAGACTCATTGAAAAAACTAAGGCTCATGGAATCAGGGGTGTAGTAATAAATTGGCTAGAAGAGTGGTTGCGAGGTAGGAAACAGAGGGTGGTCGTGATGGAGCGGAGTGTGTGGGCTAATGTAGCGAGTCGCGTCCTCAGGGTTCTGTATTGGGCCCCTTGCTTTTTCTTATATATATTAACGATTTAGATGTGGGCCTAGTCAGTACAGTTTCAAAGTTTGCGTATGACACGAAGCTGGGTGGTAGGGCGATTAATAACGAGGATGGAGGTAAAATTCAGGAAGATCTGAATAAAATCGTTGATTGGTCAGTCACATGGCAAATGAGATTTAACGTTGATAAGTGCAAAATTTTGCATATAGGTTCGCGTAACTGTAATTTTGCGTATAGTATGTCAGGAAAAGATTTAACAAGCGTAGAGCAGGAAAAAAATGTAGGAGTTATAGTCACTGGTGATTTAAAAGTAGCAAAACAAAGTACAGCAGCGGTCAATAAGGCGAACAAAGTGTTAGGTTTTATAGCTCGAAATTTTAGTACAAATCGCGCGATATATAGTCCTCTTTAAATCATTAGTTAGACCCCATTTGGAGTACGCGGTCCAATTTTGGAATCCGCATATGCGCAAAGATAGACAAAATCGAAAGAGTTCAAAGACGAGCAACTAAGATGATTCCATCGCTTAGGTCAAAGTCGTACGAGGATAGGCTTAAGGAGTTAAAATTGACAACACTCGAGACTAGGAGGTTAACAGGTGATCTAATCCAGATTTTCAAAATTATGAAAGGGTTCGATAACGTAGATAGAGATAGCTTTTTCGAAATATCTCAATATAATAGGACTAGAAATAACGGGTGTAAGTTGACAAGTAGAAGGTTCGAGACAGCAGTTGCGAAACCTTTTTTACGCATAGAATAGTAAATAGCTGGAATAGTTTGCCGGTAGAAGTAATTAGTAGCACGTCTATAAACATGTTTAAAAATCGATTAGACGCATATGTTGATTGAAAGGGTATAGTTTAAGGTAGTAAAATTAAGGCTTTGTGGGGATAGATCCCACAGCTCAACACAAGTGTTGTGGGATATAGGGAGGCAGCGTCTTGGGATAGGGGTTAGTCTCTGTCCTTACACACCCCATTTAAAGAGATTCCTCTGCCGAGCGGTGCCCCCATAGTACTGTGAGGTATTGAAAAACTCATGATCTTCACTTGCCCCACAAACACCTTTAAATGGGAGACCCAAAATGGGTGCACACACATTTCTACATGACGGTACAGTCTTTACAGCCACACCTACACTCTTCCTGCTAAGTGTATATATTGTAATGTATATGGTTGTAAATTTTGACTAGGTCCGCAATCGATATGGACCGTGACTTGATGGATACCGTAATGAAATTGACTGAATTCTTTCGATCTGATATATTTTCATGTCCCTTATAAATAGATATAGAGTGTAACATATTTGTGGATAGTAGTCTATTATGAATTGATCCTCTGGATCCAGAGATTCTATCTTTAGTTTTAAATCGATAATTAATTAGTTTTAAATTGATAATTATTTAGTTTCGTAAAAATAGGTCGTTGCCAAATTAACGGCAGTTTTTACATAAATTTCTTATGTTCTTGTGGTTCGGAACCCACGTAAAATTGTAGTTCCCCTCCGCCACCACGGAGGACATACACAATACACGATTACGAACACAGTTAGGTAGACCAGCCATGAGTGGATCCTAGGGTCTTTGTTGGTCTGAAACTTTATAATATTATAACATATATATATATATATATCATATAATATATGTATCTATATATATATGTATCTATATATATATGATATATATATATATATGTATCTATATATATATATATATATGTATCTATATATCTATATATACCGGGTGTTTCAAAAGTCCCTCACTAATTTGATTTTCAATTTTCTTTGCAGCTAATCGACCAACGACGTTCATCTTGTGGTAAACTCTTACTCAGTAGTTGAGAATTTTTTGAGTCTACATTTGAAGTTTTGCTCCGTTTCTTCTGCTACCATGCCGACTCTAGAGCAGAGGTGTAAAATCGCTGCATGGCAGGAGGTTTCTCAATCTGTGGTCGAAGTGCAGCGACGATTCCGGGCAGTCTACGGACAGCATTATGCACGGATAGGAACACCATCGTTGCCACCCACCGGAAGTTTATGGAGACCGGATCCGTAAAGGACAAACCACGATCAGGAAGACCTCGAAGTGGGCGGAGTGAGGAGAATGTCGAAACTGTCCGTGAGGCGTTTACTCAGAGTCAAGGAAAGTCCATTCGGCGAGCTGCTGCGGACTGAACATCAGCGCGACATCTATCCAACGGATTTTGCGGCGTGGTCTCAAGCTGTATCCGTACAAGATCCAGGTGGTTCAGAAGCTGGAACCTGAAGACTACGATTGCCGGGTGGAGATGTGTGAGACACTGCTGCATCACTACGAATGAGACCCATCGATCCTGGAGCACATGTGGTTCAGCGACGAAGCTCTCTTCCACTTTTCTGGTCGCGTCAATCGGCACAACACTCACAATCCTGCGGAGATCCGTGAACATAAAAGGGACACGCCGAAATTGGTCGTCTGGTGTGCCATCTCCTCAGCTGGGCTGATTGGTCCGTTCTTCTTCCGGGATCAAGATGGAAATTCCGTGAACGTCAACGGAGACAATTACCTTCGTATGCTTCAGGAGTTCTGCATCCCAACTGTCAGCTGTAGCTGACATGCAAGAAGTCATTTTCCAGCAAGACGGTGCCCCTGCTCATTACTCGCGTGAGGTTCGCTCATTTCTGAAAAAGCAGTTCCCGGATCGGTGGATTGGTCGCCGTGGTCCCATCGAATGGGCTGCTCGCTCGCCTGATCTTACCCCATGCGACTTCTTTTTGTGGGCTACATTAAGAGCAAAGTGTACGCCACCAAGCCGCGAGTCCTCCCCACACTAGAAGAACGGATCAGGAATGCGTGTGCTTCTGTTACTCCCGAAATGTTGTCCAATGTCGGCCAAGAATGCGTAAAACGGTGGCTCGCTTGTTTCGAAAAAGACGGTGCCCACGTTGAGGTGTACCAGTGACTTTCCAGTAGACTTATGAAGCCAAGTTTGATGCCACCAAAATTCTCATGAATCGTAGACTCAGCAACCAAATTGTCATTCGGTTCCTCTTGTAATTGCTATTTTAATAAAATTTTAAAAATAATGAGGGACTTTTGAAACACCCTGTATGTATCTATATATCTATATATATGTATATATATATATATATATATGTATCTATATATATATGTATGATGAATAAAACCACGAAGGAAAGGAAACACAAAAAGGTGCTCAAGCGCTTTCGTCTAATGACATCCTCAGGAACACTGAAGTACATAAAATGTTACGGCCTATATATAGGTTACAGAAAGAAAAAAAAATAAATAACATACATACACACAAACATATATATATATATATATATTATACATACATATCTACACACACATATATATATATATATATATATGCAATAAAAGGAGAAGTAAAAAAAAATTAAAAATTAAAAATTAGAGGATTAACAAAGAGGCAAACAGATTTGTAAGGAAAAATATCGATTTTTAGCACAAGATCAAATGAATTATAAAAATACAAATTTATACTGGAAATCTGCCCGGGTTTTAACACTTTGCCTTTTAGAGTCAAGTTTCGATATATATAAAATAAAATGAAGATTAAAAGTTAATAAAGTAGCGTACAAGTTTACCAAAGATTTAGCGTCCTACCCTTTTTATCTAAATTTGTTTTGAAGGAATTCAAACAAAAGGATCGAGTTGAAAAAGACCTTTGCTTATGTTGAAGTTATTTGAAAGTTGGATAATGGCAGACTCAAGAATATTTCTATTGACAATGTTGCTAGAATGAAATAAAACTGAAGCATTATTCAATCAATACAGTGGGATAACTCTGACAAATGGACAAAAAGAGCACTGGACAACTGTCCTGTTCTAACGGAATATTAATGCTGTTTTATACGGTGTGCAAATCCTTTCCCGTCTGACCTATGTAAAAGGAATCACATTGTTTACACTCAATTTTATTGATAATGCCTGAATTATTGGTAGGGCTATTTTTTACTATGATATTTTTCACAATATTGTTATATGAAAATACTACATTAATATCCAAAAGTTTAAGTACATTAGCAATGCCTAAAAAGCCCGGGAAAAATGGAAGTACTAAAATATTTTTTGACAATGTACGAGTGTTATTATTGACACGATAGAAAGTTCGTTTTGCCTTGTTGAGACAAGATTCCATAAACGCAGATGGGTAACACAGATCACTTCCAATACCGTTGATTTTTTCCAATTCGGCATCGATGTATTCCGGACTGGCGATCCTAAGGGCGCGGAGAAACATTGATGAAAAAATGGCCTTCTTAGTGGGGGTGTCATGTCCCGAGTAAAAGTGTACGTAGGACAAATTGTTTGTTGTTTTCCGATAGATACTAAACTTAAAACCTGGGCTTTCCCTATGTACCCGCACATCCAAAAATGGGATTGAATTGTCTTGTTCCACTTCTAAAGTAAACTTAATGGAGGGGACTTGATCATTTAACTGAAGCAGGAAGTTATCCAGGTCACGATTCATGGGCCAGATACACAAAATATCGTCGACGTACCGCAACCAAGGGATGCCAACCCCCAGGATTCTCGGAATGTAAGTAATTTCGAAAAACTCCATATAAATATTGGAGAGGAGGGGCGATAAGGGGTTGCCCATGGCCATCCCAAACACTTGTTGATAATACTCGTTATTGAAAGTGAATTTACAGTCTTTGATGCAAAGCTTAATAAGTTCCAAAACAATGTGTGAAGGTAGTGGCAGGTCATACTTATATAATTCTTGGGAGAGAAAGTCAAGCATATCATCAATCGGCACTTTTGTAAACAATGAAAAACAGTGTAATCCCCCTCAGTATTTGTTTAACATAGTTAAAGGCCTCGTTTATAGTGCGGCGAATGGTAATTACGAAGATAACTTTCCTAAACGTTTTCGCGATGGCCTCTCACAATTAAAAAAAGATGGGGAGCTCCATATTACTAAAGCAGACAAGGCTAACACCATATTTATTATGGACAAAGTGGACTACATGGAAAGATGAACGAGCTTCTGCGGACCCCGCCACATACAGCAAACTTAGGAAGAACCCGCAGGATGACGTCATCAAATCATTTAATAGTGGCTTGAAACGCATTCTCAAAGATCATAAGGACTTAATTCCGCTTTTCATGTCCACTTCACTTTCTCTGCCCTACCTTTACGGTCTTATTAAAACCCACAAACCTGGCAACCCTATGCGCCCTATTATTAGCTCGGTGGGCTCTATTACTTATAAACTCTCCAAATGGCTTGTCAAAGTCTTGTCCCCCATTCTCGGAACTATCTCTGATTCACATGTAAAAAATTCCATGGATCTTACTGAAAAATTGAATATTGCACGTAGTGAAACTAACGATAGATTGATCAGTTTTGACGTTTGTTCATTGTTTACAAAAGTGCCGATTGATGATATGCTTGACTTTCTCTCCCAAGAATTACATAAGTATGACCTGCCACTACCTTCACACAATGTTTTGGAACTTATTAAGCTTTGCATCAAAGACTGTAAATTCACTTTCAATAACGAATATTTTCAACAAGTGTTTGGGATGGCCATGGGCAACCCATTATCGCCCCTCCTCTCCAATATTTATATGGAGTTTTTCGAAATTACTTACATTCCGAGAATCCTGGGGATTGGCATCCCTTGGTTGCGGTACTTCGACGATATTTTGTGCATCTGGCCCATGAATCGTGACCTGGATAACTTCCTCCTTCAGTTAAATGATCGAGTCCCCTCCATTAAGTTTACTTTAGAAGTGGAACAAGACAATTCAATCCCATTTTTGGATGTGCGGGTACATAGGGAAAGCCCAGGTTTTAAGTTTAGTATCTATCGGAAAACAACAAACAATTTGTCCTACGTACACTTTTACTCGGGACATGACACCCCACTAAGAAGGCCATTTTTTCATCAATGTTTCTCCGCGCCCTTAGGATCGCCAGTCCGGAATACATCGATGCCGAATTGGAAAAAATCAACGGTATTGGAAGTGATCTGTGTTACCCATCTGCGTTTATGGAATCTTGTCTCAACAAGGCAAAACGAACTTTCTATCGTGTCAATAATAACACTCGTACTTTGTGAAAAAATATTTTAGTACTTCCATTTTTCCCGGGCTTTTTAGGCATTGCTAATGTACTTAAACTTTTGGATATTAATGTAGTATTTTCATATAACAATATTGTGAAAAATATCATAGTAAAAAATAGCCCTACCAATAATTCAGGCATTATCTATAAAATTGGGTGTAAACAATGTGATTCCTTTTACATAAGTCAGACGGGAAAGGATTTGCACTGACGTATAAAACAGCATCACTATTCCGTTAGAACAGGACAGTTGTCCAGTGCTCTTTTTGTCCATTTGTCAGGGTTATCCCACTGTATTGATTGGAATAATGCTTCAGTTTTATTTCATTCTAGCAACATTGTCAATAGAATATTCTTGAGTCTGCCATTATCCAACTTTCAAATAACTTCAACATAAGCAAAGGTCTTTTTCAACTCGATCCTTTTGTTTTGAATTCCTTTAAAACAAATTTAGATAAAAAGGGTAGGACGCTAAATCTTTGGTAAACTTGTACGCTACTTTATTAACTTTTAATCTTCATTTTATTTTTATATATATCGAAACTTGACTCTAAAAGGCAAAGTGTTAAAACCCGGGCAGATTTCCAGTATAAATTTGTATTTTTATAATTCATTTGATCTTGTGCTAAAAATCGATATTTTTCCTTACAAATCTGTTTGCCTCTTGTTAATCCTCTAATTTTTAATTTTAATTTTTATTTTTACTTCTCCTTTTATTGCTATATATATATATATATATATGTGTGTGTGTAGATATGTATGTATATATATAATATATATATATATGTTTGTGTGTATGTATGTTATTTATTTATTTTTTTTCTTTCTGTAACCTATATATAGGCCGTAACATTTTATGTACTTCAGTGTTCCTGAGGATGTCATTAGACGAAAGCGCTTGAGCACCTTTTGTGTTTCCTTTCCTTCGTGGTTTTATTCATCATAAATATTTTTCGCGTGTTACTTTCGTGAAATAATTTTCATATATATGTATCTATATATATGTATATATATATATATGTATCATATATATATTTGTATCATATATATATATATTTGTATCATATATATATATATATGTATCATATATATATATGTATCATATATATATATATATATATAGATATATATATATATATATAGATTATATGTATCATATATATATATATATATGTATCATATATATATGTGTATCATATATATATGTATCATGTATATATGTATCATGTATATATCATATATATATATTCATATATATATATCTATATATATATATATCATATATATATCATATTAGTGATGGATCGAATAACCGCAACCGCAACCGCAACCGCACTACAACCGCACAAAAATTCACAACCGCAACCGTAACCGCAACCGCCGTTCCATAAGTGCGGTTGCGGTTGTAAAAGCTTAGTTAATTTTAATTTTAGGTTAATTAGAAATATTTCTTTTTTAAAAGAAAATGATGGGTCTCCTTATGCGTGCTGTAATATTGTAATGTATATGGTGGTAAATTTTGACTTGGTCCGTAATCGATATGGACCGTGACTTATTTTTGGTTGGCAAGGTACTAGTATTGATGGATACCGTAATGAAATTGACTGGATTCTTTGGAGCTGATATATTTGCATGTCGGTTATAAATAGATATAGAGTAACATATTTGTGGATAGTATTCTATTATGACTTGATCCTCTGGATCCAGGGAATCTATCTTTAGTTTTAAATCGATAATTAATTAGTTTTAAATTGATAATTATTTAGTTTTGTAAAAATTGGTCGTTGCCAATGTACAGGCAGTTCTTACATAAATTTCTTATGTTCTTGTAGTTCGGAACCCACGGAAAATTGTAGGTCCCCTCCGCCACCAAGGAGGACATACACAATGCACAATTACGAACACAGTTAGGTAGACCAGCCATGAGTGGATCCTAGGGTCTTTGTTGCTCTGAAACATTATAAACATTATATGTATATATATGATATATATGTGTATATATATATGTATATATATGATATATGTGTATATATGATATATATTTGTATATATGATATATGTGTATATATGATATATATATGTTATATATGATATATATGTGTATATATGATATATATGTGTATATATGGTATATATGATATATTTGTGTATATAGGTATATATATATGTGTATATATGTATATATATGTGGATATATATATGTAGATATATGTATACCCAAAATGAAAAAAAATTATTTGAAGGCCTTTCGTGTATTTAGAAGTACACCTCGTCTCGTCATTCCCTGACGAGATGTACTTCTGAATACACGAAATGCCTTGAAATCATTTTTCTTTTTCCTTGTGGGTTTATATCATTCATTCATTTCACGTGTTTAATTGTGAAATTCATCATATATATATATTTTATATTAACAAATGATAACTCTAACCTCCATTTTTGCATATAAAGTCCAAACTCGCATGACACTCTAATTGTTTATAAAATTCATGCAATTTTGGAAAATAATTGAAATTTTAATTTTCTTTCTATTTTATTTTTGCTAAGTAATTTCCTATTCAATACTTGATGAATTATTTCTTCTTTTTTAATTACTATTTTTCGTTTTTATACTAAGTTTAATCATGTACTCTTGTTAAATTCTGCAATGTTCATTTTTTTCTCTCTTGAATAATAAAAGATGAAGTCAAATCTCGAATCCACATTTAATTTTAAATTTTAATAAAATGCATATCTTAATTTCCATTTTTAGTTGACATGGCAAATTATGATAACATCAGATTTTTCAATATGCTGTTCAGAAGAATTTGTCTTCATCTTCAAATATTTTGCTTTATCAGTTTCTGCAAGATCCACATAATATGGATTGAGTTAGCAAATGAATTCATTCAATTAAGAATCGGAAAAAACAAATCAATATTAAATAATAATGGTCACCAAATTAAATCAAATATAAGTCATTATAATCTTTCAAATTATTATTCTGTTCTGTCTGATCTGACGAGAGGCTGTAATAATTTTCAAGCAGTGAAAGTCAGTAAAAGATATCTTTAACTCTACTCTTGAGTTTTCTGCAAAGTATTTGTGTTAGAATAACAGCATTTTCAAGACGCAGTAAAGTTAGAAATCAGTAAGTCTTAAGACTGAGAACAGTATTGCCTCACAAACCTCTCCGATACGCTTCCAGAAGAATCGGGGAACCGTCAGATAACCTAGTAAGCTTTCGCAGAATCCTCCGAACCGCTACAAGAAGAACTCGGAGTTTAGTACAAAGCAATTATTACCATCCCTTCGTCCCTACGCAGTACCAGCCACCACAGAGTGAGAAATGTGAGAAATCCGTTGCTGCCACCTAACCAGAATCACCATCAACTTCGAGCCACCCAAGGCCATCGACGGAGTGTTAACATATACATATTATAATTTTGAATTATGGTTTTAGCATCTGCATTGGAATTATTGGACCACACTGTGAAGGCGATTTTGATCGACCTTTCACAGCAAAAGAGTTACATGAATTCTACGAGGCTGAAAAGAAAGCCAACGCAATACTATATACAACACCACCTGGATCGCTACCGTGACTGAGTCTTTTTTGTAAATATGTTCTTCCACGATGTAGTAGGACCTCATCCACACAAATTATAAGAGATTGTGGGATTATGTTGTGGTGGGAAACAGAAACCTTAGTAAGTTTTATAAATTATATTTAAAATTTGTTAACTTAATCGTTCATATTAACTAGAGTTGTGTATATATATTTTTTATGCAGGAAGGCGGGGCCAAGGGAGAACGCCCGCAAAAGCGGCTCCCTCGTAGAAGAAGAGAGACAAAATCAAAGTCCGGGGTTTTCGAGATGTCTAGACACTCTACGTTTGAAAGATTGGAGGTAATAGTCAGGGGGGAAAGATGGATTGACGAAGATTCTTCCAGATTTGACCAGTTACGTAGATGAAAGATTGAAAATATCTATTAACCCTTGCGTTAGAGAATTGGACAGAAAAGGAATGAGAAAGTGTCGAAAGTCCGGTGATACGTGCTTTCTTTAAAGGAGGCATGCAGTTAGGGAGTTCAGAAGAGCAGTGTCCGTTATAAAAGCGATAGTAAAGAGAGAGTGAGGCAACATTGTGGGAAAGAGAGAGGGAATGAAGACAGTCAGTAAGAGCAGGAGAATTGATGAAACGAAAAGGTTTTGATTCCACCCGGTCAAATACGACAAGGTGGGTTAAACCACTTCATACATGAGAAGCATACTCCATACAGGGGAGGGATAAAACCCTGTACAGAGACAGCAACTGAGTGAGGGTGAAGAAATATGCTGAGGTGGTACAGCACACACAACCTCTTAGAAGCTGCTTTAGAAAGAGTATTTGTGATCTTTCCAGGAAAGACCACGAGAAAAGGAAACGCCAAGAATGTTAAGAGAAGAGGAAGGATTGAGCTGGGTATTGTTGAAAGTAAGGGGATATCGGGTGAAAGATTGTGACGAGTAGACAGATGAAGGAACTCAGTTTTTGAGGTATTGAAAGCCACAAGGTTTTCTCTGCCCCAAATCAGAGATAACAGAAAGATCAGAGGTCAGGTGCTCCATAGCCGTCCAAAGCGAACCATGGAGTGTGTAGATTATATATATATATATATATATATATATATATATACATATATACAGTATGTTAACCCCTCCGTCAATGACCTTGGGCGGGTCGAGGTTGACGGGGGCTCTGGTTAGGTGGCAGCAACGGATTTATTAGCTTGTACCGTGCAGAGAATCGCAGTAGTTTCCCTTATACTACTCTCCGATTTCTTCTTGTAGGGCATCGGAGGATTCTGTGAAGCTTAGTAAATTCTCTAAGGGTTCCCCGGTTCTTCTTGTAGCGTATCGGGAAATTATTTTTCTCTGTTTTAAGACTAAGTTCTCTGAAGAAAACAAGCTCGAAGAAGCCAAAGATATTCTCTAACTGTAGTTTACTGCTAAAATGTTACAGGTAATGCTCAGTCTCTAAGTCAGATCAGACAAATAAGAATGATAATTTGAAAAATTGTTTGACTTTATATACTGAATTTTTGGTGACATCATTATTATTTAATGTTGACCTGTTTTGTTTTTTATTCTCAATAGGGTGAATTATTTTGAAAAATATTTGAAGATAAGGTAAATATTTTACCTGTAACAATGTCTAGACAGATAAGCAAGATATTTGAAAATGAAGCCATATTTTTATTTTAAACCACATATTGACAGATCTGATGTTATCATGATCTGCCGAGTTAACTAAAAAGGGAAATTGAAATATGCATTTTATTATGGATTAAAATTAAACATGCATGTGAGCCAAAATTAAACGCTTAAAATTTAAGATTAGGTGTTAAGCAAGACATTACTTATCTTTCACAACGAAGAGAGAATGTATAAAGAAAATGATCATTGCAGAATTTAACAAGATTACATTATTAAGCTAAATCTTAAAAAATTATTATGTAATTTAAAAAGAAATACAGTAATTCATTAATTATTCAGCAAAAATAAAATAGAAAGAAAATCTGAACTTGCGTCAGCGTTATGCGAGTTTCGACTCTGTATGCAAAAAATGAATATAAGAATATATGAATATAAATATATGAATATAAGAATTATTCATTGTTCAATTTTACAGGGCTCTCCCCTAGAATGTTATTAATTCAATAATACAATACTATGGATAGGGGAATAATGACTGTTTTGGAAATTGCCAACAAGACGAGTGGTTTCTATGGCCATTTTCGATGCTGAATACGAATGTAGCTGCTGCTTGGACCTAAAATGAAGTTTTGACCTGGTTCGGTGGATTTTTTTCAAAATGGCAGGCAAAAATAGTTTTCTCTTTTTGATGCTCAAGAAAACTGCTACCCCTCATATGTAATATGTCTTTTCATATGTTTTCAGGGTCGCTGAAGTTGAAAATTAACATTCGATGTGTGCTTTAGCGGTTATAGGCAAAAAATGAAAAAGAAAGGTATTATTTTATTAAAAAATCATGTACAGAAGAAACACAAGGCATTCATATCAGTTCCATGATGTAATTCAAATCACGAAATCATCATATTTACAAAACATTGTTCATTGAACTATCAATATCACTAGTAACATTGTCCTCTGGTCGTAAGGCATTCTTAATAGTATTTCTCAGTTCATCTACACTAAATTTTTCCATTTTGAATTTCCCGTCTCTCACTTTAACGTGTCTCATTTGATGAATATCTGGTGTGATGGTGAGTCTCAAATAGGCAATTTGTATGAGGTGCTGCTTTTCGTTCAGTTTGTACAGAGCATCCAGATTGTTTGGAGTCATAAGGCCTCCATGTTTCTTGCAATTTTCCAAAACCGCCAATATTTTGCCAGCTTTTTTCTTTTTGAGCTCTTCTTTTTTCAGTAGGCCAATTTCTTTGCAGCATGCACAGTAGCTAGAAAATCTTCCTCTAATTTCTTCACTTTCTTGACTTTTTCTGAACCCCTGGCCCATTTCCAGGATGCCTTCCTTTCCTCAAGAGACTGACTCTTCGTTCGAGTCAATCAGAAGTCCGTTAGTCGCAATAACATTTTTTATCGAGTGCGTTTGAATGGATGTGCTACCACCACTGTTCCTGATTCGGTTGTCAAGTTCTGAAAATTCTGATTCGCGTTCTAAATTTGTCAGAGGGGCATACATCAAGTCTGGATTAGCGTCATTGTCTGAATTTGTTAAATAGTCTATACAAGACAGCTCATTATTTACAGTATCAATGACTTCCTCTAGAACTTGAGCTTCAAGTTTATCTTTATCAGGTCTGGCTTGTTCCTTCCTTACAGCCATCAAGTCATTCATTTCAACCATCTTACCTTCAAAGAAACGTTTTACTCCAGACCAAGTTCTTTCACTTTTCTCGTCACCCTTCTTGTCAATTCCAAGAAGCTCCATCACAGTGAAAATTATCACTTCACCCATCAATTGCATAAATTTGGGAACACATGAACTATTGATTTTGGATGAAAGTTGACACTGCGAGAACTAGCATGTTACTGTTGACATCTACTACGGCATCAAAGAAAGCTTGGATGGAGTCTCGCCTCGCCAAATATTCTTTTGCTAACTCGGCGATTCTCCCAAACCGGTTTGCCACGAATCCTTTGAATCCATCACATTTGAGTCCATTATTCGCCATCCAAGATTTATAGTCATTATGTAGGGATGGCGAATGGGAGGCGTGGCTGGGAGAGAGCAATTTAGCAATTGCAATGAGTCCCAAACTATAAATGGAAGAACCAGGAGAACAGAAAACTTTTTCTCCTACCGTAACATGAAGTAGATTATGTACTCCGATTTTTTGTTCCGTGTTTTTAAACACTTTGTCTACAGCGTGATCTACTCCTAAAATGATATGGGCACAGCACTTCAAGATCTTGTTTGATTCGATTCCAAGATTCTGTAAAAGTACTCCATATTCACGAGCTCGATCAGACATCCAGAAGTCTATTTGAGATTTGAGTTCGTCAGTGGTAGAATTTGCTAGTACGGCTAGACAACTCAATTTGAATTCGTAAGCTCTGGCTCCATCCTCTCCGGAATGGCTGACGTTTTCCTGATATCCAGTTGTCAGCGACTTTTTCATGCCAGATGAACCAGCGATGGTGATGTGGTCAGCCTTCACGTCGTACAGCCGGTGGCCGGCAGCCTTAGTCATATCTTCAAGTCCTACATTCACAACGTTATTTTCTTTGTTGAGGATTTGTTTAGCTACATACTCTAGATTCAAATATGAAACATCTTCCAAGTATTGCATTATTGATCTGCGACTCGGAAATACATACGTGAAGTCTGAATACTGGTGACGGACTTGTAACTCTTCGTATTCACTCTCCATCTCACCCTCACAATCTTTCTCATTATCATCTGCCTTCAGCTTCCAATCTTGACCAAAAACCATGTTAGCTACTCTTACTATCACTCTCGAAAGCTCTTCAGAAGTTCTTGTCTCGGTAAGACACTGGACTATACACCGCATCAAGTTTTCGTTCAAACTTCTTTTGCCAGTTCTGATTTTCACCGTCGGAAATGCAGCTTGTTGTTCTTTACTCTTCTCCTTGCTTAGGTCTTCTTCCGATGAGCGAAGTTTACGATCAGTAGAAGGAACTGTCTTTGCCGTTGTTGGTTTTTCAAAACTCGGATCGTTTTCAGAATCGACTGAAGTTGCTAACATTTCAGTAATTTCTGATCCCTCTAGCTCCCTTTGCTCTCAAGTTGCTTTCTGTTGCTTTTCGCTTTTTCTACGCTGATTTTTGACGAGTTTCTTTTTTCTTTTTCTGTCTCACTCAATCTTTGGGTACTGCATTTGTACATATGGCCTTATACGTTAACCCAATAAAAAGTCTTATCCTCGTCAGTCATTTTGACCCTAAATTCTTCTGCAAGTTCGGCTTCGTAATCCTCATTGTCAGTTCTAATGTTGTAGGCGTTCTTAGTGAGCTGATCATTAAAGCCGCTCGCTTTTTGGTACCATCCGACACTTTTAGGTTTTTGTTGGCAGCGTTCATTCTTTCTCAGTTTGTTAAAATGTTCATAATCGTCTCTTATTTTTGTCGCCACTGTTTTTTCATGCATGGGATAGACATTTTTATTAATCCAATCTCGTCTAAGTTCATTTGAAACTATCTTGCTGGCATCATCTCGAGTCATTGACTTTTTCTGTCCTTTTACTCCTTTTTTTGCAAAGTGCAAGCATCCTACCAATCACAACTCTCCCTGGTGGCAACTTTCCAGTCGGTTTAAATTCGTCCACTTCTATGTAGGTTTCCCTAAAACGTTCTTTTCTGGTGGCAGTGCGTGATTTCCTTTCACCAGCCAGCCATTACCAATCAGCAGTCACTAAGCATTAGGATCTGCAAGTACAGTAAAACCCCATTAGTTGGCATATAATACCGAAATATGATAGGTAATACAAATTATAGTCATGCGAGATGTATCATATATATTATTATTATTAAAGTAGATTATATCAAATATTGCATTTGATATATTATTTATTATTATTATTAAAGTATATATATACTATATTATTATTAAAGTAATATATGCAATTATTATTAAAGTAAATTAACACAACATTGATAGTACAAGAAACCACAAAAGAGAAAGCAGCCAAACACCAGAACACTAGAACGAGCCAAAACACTAAAGTAAGCCTAAATAAAACATCAATATTACAACACACTAGATACTTAACAACATTGAAGAATGAACATAACCATGACTAAAAATATAGCAAGCATTTATCAACTAATTATTTTTTTCTATCAGTTATAAAGGTTTGTTTGGAGGTGGAAGGCCTCGTTCATCCTTTATGTTCGATATGGATCGGGCATTTTTTCAAAATTTTTGTTATCTATCTGCTTAACCCCACTCCTAATGTCTCTCATTTGTTTACTTTCGAGTTCAGCGACCATGAAAACATATGAAAAGACATATTACATGTGAAGGGCAGCGGTTCTTTTATCATTAAAACAAAAAATCGATTTTTTAGCCGCCATTTTGAAAAAAACCCACTGAACCAGGTCAAAAATTAATTTTAAGTCCAAGAACTAGCCGGATTTGTATTCAGCAGCCAAAATGGCCATAGATGTTAGATTCCCCCCCACCCCTAATAATACCCTAACTAATCCTAACTAGATGATGACTAATGGTTTTTATGATACAAATTTATATACAACACATGAGTTGGGGTGGTTAAGCCTAGTTCACGTGGTCTGGGTACGCACTCTTGGTCGTGATGACTAATGGTTTTTATGATACAAATTTATATACAAAACATGAGTTGGGGTGGTTAAGCCTAGTTCACGTGGTCTGGGTACGCACTCTTGGTCGTGCATAAATAGTTTCACATCGTTCGATGTCTTCTTTTCTTTCGTTCCAAGAATGATCTTTTTACTACAAATATACCGAGGATAATAGCACACACAATAATGATACTAACGACAGATGTTAAAAAAATTGTTACTGGTTGTAGTATTTGTAAAAAGTTATTTTGGTTATCATCTGAAAATTTGAAACGACTCAAATGATCATTTCATTTAGAAGCATGAAGTTCGGGTAGGATGATTACCTGCTTCATGGAGAGAGTTAAGATTTCTTTAACGGGTTTAAATTTAGTTTGGGACGGGAAGGGGTATGAGTCATTAATGGTAACCTTATAAAGGTTGTATATTTGGAAGGTTTTTGAACGTAAGGAACAACCAATTGGTAGACGGATAACAGTATATATTTTGATGAGGGAATAATTTGACGGACACTCGAAAGTAGCGATAGTCCTATTCGCGAAAGAAACCCAGATGTCTGGTCCAATTCGGAATTGAACGGTTTTAGAGAAATGGAATTTCATGAAAGGCCAGACCGGAGCATGACGGTCACGGATTAAGTCGATAAAGCAGGACCTAGGGTTGGGAGAATTACTGGTTTGAGTGGAGGGCAAACGAGTTGCTTGTTCGTTTGCGGGAATCTGCAATGCTGAATGTCGCTATCAGACATCATAGAATATGCTGAAAGGTCTTTGGTGAGGAACAGGTAAGGTGGTACTGTGGGTAGATACAATCGATAGATATTAGAATTGGGGTCTTTTCTGTTTGGGGGCTAGCAGCGAATTTTAATGAAAATCGGTATACTAATGTAGTTTTGGTCACTGATTTCAAAAATAACTTTTTTTTTTAGAGAAATGAAAAACAAACATGTTAGAGCAGTTTAAATAATTAATATGTGTTAAATTTAGCCAGAGTCACAAACTGCTACTGTTTATGGAAAAGTGCTCTAAGTGTGGGAAAGTGTGTTCCTTTGATAAAAATACCCAGTTCTTTCGTTGCCAAAAGCGTGGGTGAAACGGTAAAAAGTGCAACTTTACGAATAATACGTTTTTTGAAGGATCCCGGCAGATCTGTAAAAGTAGCAGAAAAAAAATCAAGAATTAATCCTCGGTTAGGTCAATTGAATGCCCGGTTAGGTCAATTGAATGCCCGGTTAGGTCAATTGAATGCCCGGTTAGGTTACTTGAATGCCCGGTTAGGTCAACTGTACGCCCTTGACGATTGGTTAGGTTAATTCATCATATTTTCGTTAAAAACACATTATTTAAAGTGCTCTAACATGTTTGTTTTTCATTTCTCCAAAAAAAGAAAGTTATTTTTGAAATCAGTAACCAAAACTACGCTAGTATACCGATTTTTATTAAAATTCGCTGCTAGTCCCCAAACGGAAAAGATCCTAGAATTGTTTTGGTAGGGTGTTGGGAAAGGGTGAAATCTGTATTCGTCATAAGTGAGTACATCAAAAAATGGTACAATCATGAGGTAAGTGTAGGGGGCGTGGTCCATGTACAGTCCAGGTGTATTCTAAAAATTTGGGGTAAATAGTATGGTTGAGCGGGAATATGTGTGATAATTTTAATTGTGTCTGAGAGGTCTGCATCAAGGACTAAAGTGTATCCCATGGTATTATTGTGGAGTGATTTTTCTGTGGGCAAGCTGGGTCGCACGCAAAACTTTGGAAACAATCGTAATTATTTGTTGAAAATATTTATCGATTAAGGTTTTAGGTTTACTTAATTATTTCTACTAATTCTAGATATCTTTCGTGTTCTTTGTATTTAGCTAACAGGGATTCAAGGTATGTAAATTTGTCCGAAAGGGCGTGGAGGAAGCGATTGTTTTCGTGTAGTGACACAATGGTTTATTATAAAATGTGTCCATTATATTGCCGATTCCGCACAAAGAGATTCAGTTTGAGTTTGAATGTCTTCTTCGGTCGCTAATCCGAATAAACCTTTGAATATTTTTCCTCCCATATCTATCAATCCCCTTTTATTTCTTTGATCAAATTTTGCTGAGTTTTGAGTTCCAGTTTGTATCCATGGTAATGCTAATATATCTGATAAGGTGTGTGCTGTAGTTTGAATGTTTTCGAATGTATTTTCTAATAAAACGCGACTAAGCTGGTCTGTTCCCGGGATATGTTTAACAGAACCGTGAATTTCACTTTCAAATGCTTTTAATTGTTTTTTATCTGAAGGAGATTGGTTTTAATTTGAGCACGTGGTTGCAAATTGATAAAAAGATCCCCGTGTCCTTTCAAAAATTTACCTTCTGCAAGCTTTTCCATAACTCCGGTAGAAATTTTAGTGATAGGACTACAAGAGTAAATAATTTGCAAAATTATAAGGGGGACAATTTTATTCATTTCTACGACTTAGATTATACTGAGATGGGGTTGCCATGTGGATACTTGTGTTTGTGTGGAGTGGTCGGCCTCGCTTTGGTGGTAATGGGGGTCGACCGTTAAGCTCAGATTCTGAGCGGGTTCGTTTTTTATGTGAAGGTTCTCGTTCACGTGGTTGATGCATTTGCGGCCGGTAGGTAGGATCCGTGCGTCGATCATCAACCAGTGAGGGTGGTGACGGAGGAGATGGAGGAGATGAAGGAGATGGGGGAGTTCCACTGAGTGATCCTCTAGAAGTGATTTCTCCAGGGTCTGGTTCCAATGGGACTCTCGGTTCTGGGACCTCCTCTTGTTCAGATATTGGCTCGAGTACTGGTGGTATTACAAGGTACCAATCTTCGTCACGGGTAGTGGTTTCCGCGGTGATCACTTCGGTTTTGTGGTCCCTGCTGGATTTGTTAATACCTTGATCTTTTGAAGGGTAGGCGGCTCGAACGCCAAGCATTTTTGGAAAGATTTTGTTCGGCAGCTATCTTCAAATTATCAGTGTGAATGATCTTTAGTTTGGAATGGTTTCGGAGTTCGAGGATTTCGTAACTGTTCTTTCCGAGGTTTATCATTATCCAATATGAGCCATCCCATTTTGGTATAATTTGCGATGAGCACTTGGCGGTTTCACGCTCTTTATGTAACAGCACATACCGACGATTATAGTCCGTTGATGGGGATGACGCCTATGTTGCTCTTACTCCATCCGTTGATTTCGTTGGTCTAAGGCATATCGGATAATGTCAAAAATTTTGAAAGATCGTTCAACTAGTTGCTGATTTGCTTCTGCCATCTCGGAAGGTGTTAGAACTGCCGGGTCGATTTGGTCAGGCAAATCAAAAGGTAGCCGTTTGTCGTAGTGATATAAGACGAAATGAGGGGTGTCGCCGATGGACACGTTATAGTCGTTATTGAAGGCTGTTTGTACCATGGGGAGGGAATTATCCCATGTACGGGGGGATCCATCGACAACATGGCGGATGGCTTCTAGGATCTTCCGATTGTGTCTTCCACTAAGCCGTTTGCCTGCGGATGGTATGCCACAATGTGTGTGTTTTTAAGTTTACACATTTTACAGTGATTCGAACACCTTGGAAGTGAAACTAAGGGCGTTATCCGAAATCAGGATGGAAGGAGTAGGATGGTTTTGGATGACGCGTTCCACTAGGTCTCTTGCCACAGTTTCCGAGGTCTGGTTTGGAATGGCAACTACTGCGCTGTAACGCGAAAAGTGGTCCGTAAACAGAATGATGTACTGGTTTCCCTTTGATGTTTTGGGGAATGGTCCCAGGATGTCCATTCCGGTTCTCTGCCAGGGCCGTTGGCATTCTGGATATTTATGCATGGGAGCTGTGGATGGTACGTTGCCTTTATATTTTAAACAAGACGGCATTCAGCGATGTATTCATATACCTTTTTGTTCATTTTAGGAAAATGGTATCGCTCCAAAAGACTCTTGATGGTGCGATCCAGCCCCATGTGGCCATACAAAGGTGATTCGTGACAAAGTCCGATCGCTATATCTATGAGATCCTTTGGTATTCCCACGAGGTCGTTTCCATTTTCGTTTCTAAAATGTACGAGCCCATCTTTTATGTTGTACTATTCTTTCACCTTAGATAGTTCTTTTTGTTCCAGGCAAGCCCGAAAGTTCTGGGTGCCCTTCCAACTTCAAACCTGTTTTTTTATAGAAGATGTAGTGATGACACTTTTCGCCTGTTCAAATCACCAGACCATATCCCTTTGTTTCGTAATTACGTTAATTCCAAGCACCCTAATATTGAATTTACTTCGGAAACTGAACCTAATAATTCTTTGACCTTTTTGGACATTAAAATAATAAAAACTAATTCCTCTTTTGAAACTTCTGTTTCTCGAAAGTTGACATTCACTAGTATTACTACGAACTTTTCTTCTTTTATCCCTTTAGGTTTCAAACGAAATTTAATTTCGACTCTGACTAACAGAGCTCTCAATATCTATTCAGATTATTTTAAATTACACGATGAACTAGATTTCATCCGACAACTCCTCACCAAGAATAATTTCCCTTCTAGATTGGTGGAGACTACAATAGGCAGAACCCTAAATAGACTACTAAACTCCACAACTAGAGACGTAATTACACTTCCCAAAGATATCGTATATTTCACTTTACCTTATATGGGAACCTCAAGTTTTAACATCAGAAACAAACTTTTAAAATTGCTCAAGGAATTGTACCCACAACTATGTATAAAAAATCGATTTAGACAGGGTGAATATAATTATCATTTATTTAAATACAAAGATGTTATTCCTACACTTCTGTAGGGGGTCGTATATAGGTAAAACAAAACGACACCTAAAATCCCATATTTATGAACAGCTCGGTAAATCGGTTCGTACAAATTTACCTCTTGGCAAACCATCTAATTCTCTCATACGCAACTATGCACACAACAATAGCCACCAAATTTCACAGTCTGGTTACGCTGTACTTGCTGCCAGAAGATCTGACCTTGAACTTAAAATTATGGAATCTTTGTTCATTCATAAATTAAAACCAGACTTTAGTTCTGATGAATCATCGGTAGATTTGCTATGTTTTGGTTAAGATACTTGTTTAATGTACTTCTATTTACCTTTTAGTTTTAACGCTTTTATATTTTTTCCTAGCTACTTTTTAAAATTTTAACTACCTATTTTAATCTAATATACTATTTCAGAAATGAAGCCTTATATATATAGATAGATATATAAATATATATATGTAACAGTTTTTGCGAACACCTACAGGTCGCTACAATTGGTGTAGAACAATGCGGTTTTCACCATTCGATGCTTCTTTTTATTTTGCAGTGCCCATGTTAAAAAAAAAAATCCCTAACATAATTCCTTCCCCCCGGTACAGTTCTTCCCATGCCTGTACACGCATTTTTTTAATTTTTCATTTTTAATCATAATTTTGGCACAAAATAAGTCAATATTTACTAAACATTTAATATCATTCGATTCACAAAAGATTTATTTATCGATTCAATTTAAAAAAGTATACATTTTTTAAAATTCATAAAGAACTTTTTGCAAAAAACTAAAAACAAACATGCATTTTTTAAATTCAATGATTTTTATACAAAATATTTTGATATTTTTAAAATTCAATGATTTTTATACAAAATATTTTGATATTTGTTATAATTTTAACATTTTTCGATTCACAAAAGATTTCTTTATCGATTCAATACAAAAATCACATAATTAAAACGGGCAATTTAAATAAACACGAGTTTAAAGTTAAACGAGCCACACTCGAAATTATTTACCGTGACTTTTGTGCGTTTTATTACTTTGGCTTTTGTACAAATAATTTTACGTATACACAAACAATTTGATAGGATATTGATTTATCATTCTATTTTTTAGCTGTCATAGAAATACGTTAATTAAGTTATCTGAATAGATGCGCTTTTATAGTTGAAAATCATTTTTAGAAAATTATTTATTTTCCCCACTTTAAAATATTACAAAATTTCTATTAGGTATCCTTATATCATTATGCCTGTCGCTGTAAGTAAGAAAATAGCAATTAAATAATTAATTTTAAAACATTAAATGACGTCATCAAGATCATTACGAAACCTATGGTAAAATTATTGAATACCCGGTTAGGTTCATTGAATGCCAGGTTAGGTCATCTGTACGCACTTGACGATTGGTTAGGTTAAGTCGTGATATTTTCGTTGGCTTTAACGAAAATATCATGACTTAACCAAACCAATAGTCAAGGGTGTACAATTAACCTAACCGGGCATTCAATTAACGTACCCTGGCATTCAATTAATCTAATCGGGCATTCAGTTGACCTAACCGGCCATTTAATTAACCTAATCGGGCATTCAGTTGACCTAACTGGGCATTCAATTAACCTAACCGGGCATTCAGTTTACCTAACCGGGCAGATATATATATATATAGCGTTCAACATCCACCCCGGCAACGCCGGGTCGCTCCGCTATTATTGAATACCCGGTTAGGTTCATTGAATGCCAGGTTAGGTCATCTGTACGCCCTTGACGATTGATTAGGTTAAGTCGTGATATTTTCGTTGGCTTTAACGAAAATATCATGACAACTTAACCAATCGTCAAGGGTGTACAATTAACCTAACCGGGCATTCAATTAACGTACCCGGGCATTCAGTTAATCTAATCGGGCATTCAGTTGACCTAACCGGCGATTTAATTAACCTAATCGGGTATCATTACTATTATAATTTGGCAAAAATGTGTCTGCCTGTCTGTCCGCAGAAAAAACTTTTACGTTTCTGAACCGATTTCGACCAAACTTCGTATGGTGGATGGGGGTGATGAGTAATGAACGAAAATATGTGTCACCCCCCCCACCACCACCACCACCAATTACTGGGCCCGAGGGCCCCCAGCACCGCGATAAAACTATAGAAAAGAACGCAGTCATGAAAATCTTGAGCTTCACATCCGAGTTCATCGTATCAAGATTTGTGAAGTTTTAGATTTTCATGGCTGCGTTCTTTTCTGTAGTTTTCTTGACCGAATAATTGGTTCGCCAGTAATTGGAGGGCCACAGGCACCCCAATTACTGAGGCCCAAGGTGAGAGGAATGGGAACGATATCCAGATAAAGGGCTCTTGATGTTCAAAATAAAATACTCCGTAGGCCCACAATTCGGTTTGGGTCGAAGGTCCAAGCACCGGAGATCTAGCAAAATCGGCGCGTAGCGCCGATCTTTTGCTAGTTTCATCTATTTCCCTTTTAGTTTTAATGCTTTTACAATTCTTAGTTACCTTTTTATAATTTTAACTTTATTTTAAATTGTTATTAATTAATTTGCATTTGCAATTTGTACTTTGTATCTATATGTTAATTGTTTTTATTATTTTAGCTCTGAAGATGGAATTAGTGCATTCCGAAACGTTGGTACTGATTAAACCTTGAAGGATGTTTATTTTTTCTCTTGTGTTCGCCATATTATATATATATACCTTTCAACCTTTTCAAATGTTTCACGCGATGATTCCTCATTTCAAGAAGGTTAAGCTTGTCGCCCCTCCTCTCGAGTTGCCCTGGTGAAGTAGTGAGTTGGTTTCTTGTACTCTCCACCTCACATAGCTAAGTACGCCCGGCTCATCGGGATTGTTCTGAGGCAGGCGTCTAATCTTCTTTTGAAGATGTCCACCGCAACTCCACTCATGTTCCTTAGGTCTTTGGGCAGCTGATTAAACAGGTTTGGTCCGCTCACAAGAAAACTATTTTCCTTCAAGGTTAAGGATGTTCCCTTTCTAACCTTTAATTTGGGAACACGACACAGTCTTCTTTTTCTACTTTCCACTGTTGTTTGTGGAGTTACAGGGTTCAGAGTAAGATTAGGGACTAGTTTCTCCATTATTTTCCAAGTGTAAATAATGGTGTGTATCTCTCTCCTCCTTTCCAGTAAATATAGCTTTAATTCGCTGAACCTTTCCCAGTAATTTAGTTCTTTGCACCCATTGATCTTGGCTGTGAAACTTCTCTGAATCCCTTCTAGCTGTCTAATGTCTTATTTTTTATATGGGCATGTTAGGACCGAGCAGTATTCCAATTTAGGTATGATCAGTTTTTTCAGTAGAGGAATCATTATATTCCTATCCCTTCGTTTAAAGGTTCTCAGTATCGGCCCAGTTATTCTCTTTGCTCTGTTTACAGCTATCTTATTTTGTGTTTCAAATTTCGCATCATCAGTCATTACAACCCCTAAATCTTTTGCTTTAGAATTTCTCTGAATTTCCTCTCCATTTGGGGTATAATATTCCATGGATTTTAGGTCCTCCCTTTTTCCGTAACGTAACAGCTGAAATTTCTCAGTGTTAAACTTCATATTGTTGTCTTCCGTCCACTTGTAGATTCTGTTCATGTCGGTTTGTAGAGATCCCATATCTTCTGGGTTTTTTATTTTTCTACTGATCTTTGTGTCATCGGCAAAGGATGTTACTCTGCTGTCTCTGATAACGTCCTCATCTATGTCAGTTAGCATGATTATGAAGAGTAGTGGAGCTAATACTGTTCCTTGTGGTACTGAGCTGAGGACCTCTGATTCTGAAGAAGATATTCCTTGTGTTGTAACGAGTTGCCACCGCTCACTAAGGAAATTATATATCTATTTCCCTACTTTTCCTGTTGTTCCCATATATTTCAGTTTACTGTATGTATTACGATGCAATGTCACACTTGTCGAACACTTTGGCAAAGTCTGTGTATATTACATCATAGTTTTCATTACTTTCCCGTGCCTCAATAATGTTGTTGTAATGTTCCATTAGTTGTGATAGGTTTCGGTCAGACAGATCATGCCTATGTTGGTTATCATTTAATTTTTTCTGAGTTTCCAAAAAGTCATAGATTTTCTGTCTAACTATTCTTTTGAATATTTTAGTGAGATGAGATGCAACCGACACTGGCCTATAGTTTTTGACCTCCGATCGATCTTCCCCTTTATATATTGGGACTATGTTCGCGCTCTTCAGGATGCCAATATTCCTCCCCTGTCTAGTGATCGTCTCCATATCCAATAAGAGGGTCAGCGACTGCATTCTTGCAGTTTTTGATCAGTGTGGCATTCCATTTGTCCGGTCCTGCCGCTGAGTGTGCTTTTAGTTTCCCTATAGCTTGTGTAATATCATCTGTCGTAAAGTCGAAGTCCGTCATACTTTCCCCTTGTAGTTCTTCTTCGAAGAACACGTTTCTATCGCATATAAGTTTTTCAGTTTTTGGAATATTGAAAGATGGTTCGTACTGAGCTCTTAATATTCCAGATATTTCTGTTAGATCATCAGATAAAGCACTTTTTACAAAATTATAGAAGTACTTTGAGTTAACCTTTATCGCTTCTATGGCGTCGCGTCGTCTTCTTTTTCTGTATGCTTCTCAATTAGTTCCTGTATGACACAATCGATACTCTGCAGTTTATCATTTAATATTTTTCTGATGTTATCTTTACAGTTACTTAATTTTGCAGTCACTCTTTTTCTTTTTCGGAACAATGACCTCTTTTGTCTCTCGAACCTGCTTCTCTTTCCTCCTTATTGTAATTTTCGGACATGTCTTAACAGAGTTTCTAGCGTCTTCTCCTCTGTCATTACCGAACCAACGCGCGGTGACAATATTTTAGATTTGGTGATGACGAACGGCGAGAATATAGTCGAAGGTGGTATAGAAGTAGGTGAGAGTTTAGGATGTAGTGATCATCAAATTCTTAGGTTTAAGTTAGCAATAAAAAACACTCAGGATAGTAACGTAATAGAAGTCCCTGATTTTCGTAGGGCTAATTTTGATAGTTTTGCGGATAGGATGAGAGTAGTGGACTGGGATAACTTATTTATGAGTAATGACACAAATTTGCGTTGGGTGGCGTTTAAAGAAAGTTTTAGGAATATTGAAAGGGAGTTTATTCTTCGTAGGCCCAAGCGCGCTAGAAGTCATGGTAGGCCGAAGTGGTGGACTAGGGAAATAGGCGAGTTCATAAACGAGCGTAATAGAGCGTATAGACTTAATAAGCGCAATGGCACGGCAGCTAACTTTAATAGATATATCGAGCTTAGACGTCAGGTTAAAAGATCAGTTAGGAATGCCAAGCGTAATTTAGAGATACTATAGCTGCGGATAGTAAACATAATCCAAAAAAGTTTTTTGAATACGCTAATAATCGTAAGCCGGTAAAAGATAACATAGGCCCTCTAGTGGATGTTAATGGCGCTTTGGCTTCTGACGCTCAGGCGATAGCGGGTATTTTCAATAACTTTTTTGCACAAGTTTTTACCGTAGAAGACGTAAATAATGTCCCCGACGTGGACGATATCGTTCCATTTAGTAGCTAGACTATTTTGGATGAAATAACTGTTTACGAGGGTGAGATTGCGCATTATATCGATAGGCTAAAAGTTAGCAAGGCTCCAGGCTCTGACGCTTTTTATCCCAGACATTTGAAAGATTTGAAAGACGTTATCGTAGGCCCCTTAACGAAGATTTTTAATCAGTCACTCGTAACGGGGATTATTCCTGAAAACTTCAAATTAGCTGACGTCACGCCTATTTTTAAAAAAGGCGACCGCGCAGTAGCTAGCAATTATAGGCCCATTAGCTTAACGTCAATTGTCGGTAAACTTTTGGAATCCTTAGTTAGGGATCGTATCATCGATCACTTAGAAAGTAGAGATTTGATTAATAGTAGTCAGCATGGGTTTCGACGCCATAGGTCTTGTTTAACTAATTTGTTAGAATTTTATAACGAAATAGTGCGCGAATACGATAGGCATAGAGCAGCTGACGTTATTTATTTAGATTTTAAAAAGGCGTTCAATACAGTTCCGCATAGGAGACTAATTGCGAAGGTCAAAGCGCACGGTATACGCGGTCAGGTAGCTAACTGGTTAGAAGAATGGCTTCGTGCTAGGAGGCAGAGGGTCGTAGTTAATGGTAGTGAATCGGGGTGGTTAGATGTAGGTAGCGGTGTCCCACAGGGTTCAGTGTTAGGCCCATTGCTATTCGTAATTTACATTAACGACATAGATGTAGGATTGACTAGTAACGTGTCAAAATTCGCGGACGATACTAAATTAGGCAGTAAGGTTGTTAACGAGGACGATAGTAATAGGCTCCAAGACGATGTAAATAGGATTATGGAGTGGTCAGATAAGTGGCAGATGCAATTTAACGTAGACAAATGTAAATTACACGTATACGATGGATGATAGGGAGTTAGCGAGCGTTGACGAGGAAGTAGATTTAGGCGTACGCGTATCTAAGGATTTAAAGGTTAGGAACCAGTGCCTGGAGTCTTGCGCAAAAGCTAATAGGATGGTAGGCTTCATAGCGCGTAATTTCAAATTTAAATCGAAGGATATTTTATTGCCCCTTTACAAGTCCTTAGTCAGGCCTCATTTAGAATATGTAGTTCAGTTTTGGTGCCCGTACTTGCGTGAGGATATTGATAGGTTAGAAAGGGTTTTACGTCGTGCCACGAAACTAATTCCGTCATTGCGCAACAAGCCTTATGAAGATAGGATTAAAGAGTTAGACCTGTATTCACTCGAAACTAGGAGATTAAGGGGGGAGCTTATTGAATTTTTCAAAATCGTTAATAACATCGATAATGTAAATTTTGACAAATTGTTCACTTTCGATAATAGTAATACTCGTAATAACGGATTTAAGTTGCGTCGCGGACGTTTCATTACTAATATCGCTAAAAACTTCTTTACGTTTAAAGTAATTGATAAATGGAATAATCTTCCGCGCCCGTCGTGAACTCTATCAGTTTTAATGTGTTTAAGAACCGTCTTGACAGACATTTTAAAAATATTAACCTTGTTTAAAATAACAAAAAACAATTAGCAACAGGAGCTCTGGGGGTGGTGGTCGAGGATGAGTCTGTTGACAATTAATGCCAGCTTGTGACATGCCAGTGTGTGATGCTAGCAATAAAAAAAAAAAAATTAGACTAACATGAACGTAGATGTAGCTCGTAGCGTAAACTAACCCCCTTTTTGTTTAACTTTACCTGCTTTTTTTTTTTTCTTATCCACCTTACTTTGCATGTCTGTAACGCTTTTCTTGCATGTTTGTAGTTTGCATGTTTGTAGTTTGAATGTTTGTAGTTTGCATGGTATGACAGTGAGATAAGACTGTGTTGCTTGGTTTGTAAGCGTTCTTATTTTACTTCTTTTCATCTTTCACCCCTCTCCTATTTTCTCCGACTATTTTTCTGACTTGTCGGCAGTGGCCGGCGGATGATGATGGTGGTGAGTCTTTTTTCTCTCTTTCTGAATGAATGTTAACCCAAGAGTGATAGGTGTTGCTACTTACTTAACCCCTTATTCTCTTCTCTTCTCTTAATCCCCTACTCTTTCCTTTCTCTCGGGCTAACCTTAGAGTGGATCTTAGGGTCTTTGTTAGCCTTAACTTCTGTAGCTCTGTAGATCTCTTCCGTTGTCTTGGCCTCGAAGATGGTTTTCCATTCTATTACTTTCATGATGGATGCAACACCTTCACAGTTTATAGCTTTTGAATGAAAATTAAAAATTTCGAATTTGTTTCTTTCTGTTGTTCGTGTTCTTTCCTTTCCTGTTGCTTTTATATTCATTATTTCAATAATGTTGCGATCTGATATTATAGTTGGGGATATTTCTAAATTATCAATTTGGTTGCTGTTGTTTGTCAATACTAAATCTAGGCAGCTGTTTTTTCTTGTGTTTTCTTATGTTAACATAAATTCATTAGCTAGAGCTAGTAGCATTTTTACCTGGTCCTAGTCTTCCCGTCTGCCCCCTTTGTCCTGGTGTATACATATATTTTTTCTTATCCTTTTATATTTCATGAATGGAAAATTAAAATCACCACAGAGAAAAATATTTGTGGTTGGAGAATGTAGATATTTTACCCAGTTTCTTACCTCTGCAATTGAATCTGAGAATTTTGAGGTTGGCGTGTTCGGGGTCTGATATATATATATATATATATTATATATATATATATATATATATATATATATTAGGGTGGTCCAAAATTTGGGCTAAAATTTCAAAATAGTTGGAAATGCTCTCCACAGGGCTGCTCTTATTCCTTTAGATGTGAAGTGATTTTGTGCAAAATATCTGTCGATTCAGTACATAATAAGAGGTCGCTATGATTTTCACATTTTCAATTAATTAATTGCTAATCATTTTCTACCCGCTTCATTTTTAGAGGACGCGGCAGTCACGCCACATTGACTCCGCCCACCTTTTAGATGATGCAATTGTTCGATTTCTTTTATAATGCTGTTTGTGAATCAGACAAAAATCATTTACTCATGCATCATTTCAGTACAAATATATATATATATATATAATTATGTTCTTTATATGCAAATTTATAACCGGTAAGGATGTTGCTATTAAATTAAATTATTAATTATTTATTTAATTATTATCTTATGTCTCTTGAAGTTTATCATTTACTTATTCTTAAATATATTTTTTTAAATTTAGCTATCTTCCTACCCATCAACCACTAACTACTGTAACCAGTTTTTTTACTTTATTTATTTTGACTTTGCAATTTTTTACTTAACACTTATATAATTGTGCTTTGGTGCTAAACGGTTAATGCATTATTTTCTCTCTCTCATTTTTCATGTTATGGCTAGAAGTACTCGCTTATCTGCAGGAACATGGGTTCTAGGAAATCCCAGCAACGAGTTATCAACTGCTAGGCTACCCACATGTGTGATGTGCTAGTTTGGTTCAGTTTCACCACCATGAACAGTCCAAGACCATAAAAGAGAGCTACAACTTGGCCTGCAAAGAGGCCCTGCAAGTATGGCAGAGAGCAAGGATTCCTACACAGCGAGTCGATTCCTACGTTAGGAAGCTGTCAAAGCTGTACGAAGAGTTCCTTGCGTTGAAGAAAAACCGCAAAGCTGCAAGTGAAAGAGAGAATGTTCCAAGACACTCTCTCAAAGCTTTTCGACGTTGCCTCGAAGGACGCCTTGAAGGTGATAGACAATGAAGAAGACCGCCAATTCCTGATGATGCAACGCGAAGACGTCTTTTCCCGCAGTATGGCAGGCACTGACAAGATTAATTTTACCAAGGAATACCGCAAGAGATGTCGACAGTAGAAAGATGCTGACAAAGCTCCAAGGTACAAAGAAAGATACAAAGAAAGAGAGGCTGCATTCCAGGCTGGAGCTGCTGCTCTTCCATCATCCAGCACATCCACTTCATCCTCTGAAGAATTCAACGCTGAAGACGATGATTATCGTCAGTCGACTTCGACCGGAAGAGCAGATGTACACTCTCATCCTCCAAAACGAAACAATATCTTCACATCACCAGATGTGGTTGCTGCTCTTGATCGCGACAACCTTCCCGATCGAGGAGCAGTCTTCGTCGCTGGATCAGTCGCTCAAGCCCTGGGCTATGATATTTCTACAATGACTCTTTCACGCAGCTCCATCGGTCGTTGAAGAAGGCAAGCAAGGCAGGCAGCAGCCAAAGAGGATGAAGCTTCGTTTTCTGTCGAAGGACCCCTTCTTCTTCACTGGGATGAGAAACTACTTCCCGACATCGGCGGCGCAAAGGAAACAGCCGAACGAACCGCGGTAATCGTTACGGGAAATGGGATGGAAAAACTCCTAGCCGTGCCAAAAATACAACGAGCTACAGGAGAAGAACAGGCCAAGGCTTGCATTTCGACGATTGATGACTGGAATCTTCGCGGTGAGATCCAAGGTCTCGTATTTGACACAACTGCGTCTAATACTGGCCTTCACAGGGGAGCCTGTACCATAATTGAAAAAGCAGTAGGGAGGGAACTTGTCTGGATCGCTTGTCGACATCATATCCTTGAAGTCGTCTTGTCAAACACCTGCAATGCACTTCTTAGTCCCACAGGTGGCACGGAAATGACTCTCTTTAAACGTTCTCATAAAAAATGGCCATCACTTCAGAAGGATTCCTTCATGAAGGCTTCAAACAACATATTCAGAGATCCAAAGATGTTCCAGCTTCGAGAGGAAATGATCCAGTACCTCACAAAGGCACTGGAGTCTAAACAATCGCGTGATGACTATGAGGAATTGCTACGACTCTGCCTCACCTTCCTTGGGTGCCGTGATGAGAAAGAAGTCAAGATCCGCGCTCCAAGACCAACTCACCGTGCAGGCTGGATGGCCAAAGCCATCTACGTCCTCAAAATTTATCTGTTCAAGCATCAACTACAGCTGACAGCACGTGAGACGGAGAATATCACCGAACTCTCTGTTTATCGCCTTGGTCTACGCACGTTTTTGGAACGAGGACCCCGTCGGAATCAACGTTCCTTTCAACGATATTCTGCTTCTTAAAATCTTGCAAAAGTACCCAAATCAAACCATTTCCAAAGCAGCATTCACAGCTCTTCAACGGCACCTGTGGTATCTTGGAGAGCATCTCATCGGCCTTGCATTCCTCGATCCTAGAGTCGATGCCGAGACCAAACGGAAGATGGTCGTAAACCTCCAACGTAACGAGAATACCACTGTTACTCGTCGATTGAAGCTTGAAGGAAACAGTGAAGATTTGAATTTGCATGAAATGGTCACCAAAAGGATCCTGGGAATATTCAATCTGTTAAGGAAGGAAGGCAGCGGAGGATACCTTCCTGAGGACCGATCCCAATTCCTGGACGGAGGATGATTGCTTTCAAGAATTTCGACGCATAGCGATGAACCTAAAAGTTGTCAATGATTCGTCGGAGAGGGGTATCGCCCTTATCAAGGCATATAATACATCTTTGACGAAGGATGAAGAACAAAAACAAATCCTCCGATTAGTAGCAGAACATCGCCAAGACTACTCATCGTCTTCGAAGGAGTCAGTGATGAAGCGTTAATCTAAGTAATGATGTATATTATAAACGAATGATAAATGTAATTTTCTATCAAACATATCATTTTTGTTCTTTAAAAATTAATGTTTTTTTTAAGAGTTATTCTGTTTTCTAAAAAAAATAAGCTGTTTTCTTTGAGATTTAATCTGTTCTCAAACAAATAACTAGTATTTGCCCTTGTTTTTTCATTTTTTAACCCAGAAGATCAATCTACTAGAAAATGAGTCGGAAAAATGAAATTCAGCGACCAGTAAATATCATTCAATTAGGCTGAAATTTGGCGTCGAGATGTTTGATAGATATAGGAGCAGGAGGAGGTAAAAAATTAAAAAAAATTAATTTTTGGACCACCCTAATAAATATATACAGAGCGTCCCAAAAAAATGTATACACACTTTAAATAATTATAAAGGCAGTGTTTATTAAAATACATTTCATTTTCAAAATGTAATAGAATCTACAGACATTATTTAATTGTTTTGTCAACGCCTGTTTTCAAACTGACGTCCGTTCTGGTCCAGGCACTGCTGATAACGCGAAGCAATGGAATCGCAAACATCACGAAACATTTCGTTTGGTATTTGTGTGCATTCTCGTTCAATGGCTGCTCTCAATTCAGCGACTGTTGCAGGTTTTATAGCGTAGACTTTGTCTTTTAAGTATCCCCATAAAAAAGTCTAGTGGTGTGAGGTCTGGTGAACGCGGAGGGTATTCTATGAAACCCCCTTCGTCCAATCCACATCCACATCGTGCCAAGTACCACTCGCAATACTCCACTCTTCGGTCCGGATCATCTTCATTAATAGCATGGACTAATCTTGGAATGTAACTTTTCCATTGACAGCGCTTCAAAATGCGTTGGACAGACGATTTTGAAATTCCTACCTCACGACTCGCTTGCCGCACAGATTTTCTTGGACTTTGGTGATACGTTTCCAGTACTCTTTCTTGCTTTGTGGGGCTTGTCGATGTCCGTGGTCTTCCGGAACGCTTCTTGTGGACATTCTGAACAGTTCCATCGGCTTCAAACTTATCTCTAATTCGAGTGATGGTAAGTCGCTTTGGTGGATCTGTTTGAAACTCCCTCCTAAACTGTCTTTGCACTTCAACTGCGTTTTCACACTTCCAGTAGCATTTTAGAATGAATTTCCTTTGTTCAAAGCTTAGTCTGACTGCCATTATTAATTCTAATGGGTTTAACTTGGAAAGAAAGAAACATCAATTGAGCTATCAGCTGTTAAAGTGTGTATACATTTTTTTGGGACGCCCTGTGTATATATATATGTTTAGAGGAGGGGCGACAAGCATGAACTTCGCGAAATGAGGAATCATCGCGCGGAACCTTTTTAAGGTTGTAATGCATATATATATATATATATATATATATTATATATTATATATATATATATATATATATATATATAAATATTATATATGTGTGTGTGTAAAAATGAACAATTCCAATATTCATAGATTCATTCGTATAATTCTTATATTCATATATATAATTTCTGTATATTTATATAATTCGTATATTTATATAATCCTTATATTCTTATATATTTTTGGTCATACAATACTTGTGTTCGTATGTATGTACGTACGTTCATATATTCGTTTTTACAAAAAGACCAAAATCGCATAACGCGGGTTTGGATAAATTTTTTATTTGCATTTTATTTTTACCAAATAATTGGCGAATTGTGTCTTTTTAAATTACTTAATCATTTTTGTAGATTTAGCTTAATAATGAAACTTGATTCAATTTTGCAATGTTCATTTTCTGAATACATTCTCTCTTCGTTATAAAAGATGAAGTCATGTCTTACCTTAATGTTTAATTTTAAATCTTAAGCCTTTACTTTTTGCTCATATGCATGTTTAAGTGTAATTCATAATAAAATGTATATTTCAATTTCCATTTTTAGTTAACTCGACAGATCATGATAACATCAGATCTGTCAATATGCGGTTTAAGATAAAAATACAGCTTCATCTTCAAACATCTTGCTTATCTGTTTAAACGTTGCCACAGCTAAAATATTTACCTTATCTTCAAATATACTGCGTTCGCACTTATTTAGCAGATTACATTTTTTCCAATATTTTCAAGTTTTTCCCCGATTTCAATGAAATTTGTAGCAAATAATCACTATATATAGCAGCATTCATGGTATTCATTTCAATAAAATATTTTGATAATTAAAATAATTATCTCATTTTATTCAAAAATATGTAAAATATTGTGTTCCGAATTATTAAGCAAGTATTCTATTTACGGATCTAAATGGTGAAAATGGGTAAGAAGAAGGATTTAACACTAACTGAGAAAAGAAAAATAGTCAAGTTACTCCTGAAAATATAAAATCTATTGAAATTGCGAAGCAGTTTGGCAGAGCTTATCGAACTGTAAACAAGTTTGTAGCGGAGGGTACCAAACTGAGGCAGTGAAGTGATAAAGGAGCTATAAGAACAGTGACAAGGCGGCAGATATCTGTAATCAAGCGCTAACTGCAAAGCATCCATTGTCCTTAAGTAAAGAGGTGTTTGAGCAGGCTGGCATACATAATGTACCAAGAACATCTCGATGTGGAATCCTCCAAACAATTGGGAAGACGTGTAAACCTACGATTCAATCACCATTAACACCCAGGTACAAGAAGCAGCGTGTTGAATGGGCGCGTCAGTACGTGAAAACAGATTTTTATACTGTATTGTTAACAGATGAATGAAAAGCAACCCTTGAGGGACTTGATGTTTGGTCAAGAAGATGGATTGCTGAGAGCCAATTTCTACCATCGAGATTAAGACGCCAACAAGGTGGAGGTAGTGTCATGTTTTGGGCAGGATTGATAGGCAATGAAGTAGTTGTCCCATACAGAGTGCCTGATGGTATAAAAATGAATGCCCAGTCTAACACAAACTTTCTAAAAGAAAACCTCATTCCATGGTAGAGATTGACCCTCAGCAATCCATCTTCTAGACCAAACATCCAATTGTTTGAAGGATTCCACATCGAGATGTTCTTGGTACATTATGTATGCCAGCCTGCTCAAAAACCTCTTTACTTGAGGACAATGGATGCTTTGCAATTTGCGCTTGAGTACAGATATCTGCCGCCTTGTCACTTTTCTTGTAGCTCCTTTATCACTTCGCTGCCTCAGTTTGGTACCCTCCGTTACAAACTTGTTTACAGTTCGATAAGCTCTGCCAAACTGCTTCGCAATTTCAATAGATTTTATATTTTCAGCGAGTAACTTGACTATTTTTCTTTTCTCAGTTAGTGTTAAATCCTTCTTCTTACCCATTTTCACCATTTAGATCCGTAAATAGAATACTTGCTTAATAATTCGGAACACATATTTTACATATTTTTCAATAAAATGAGATAATTATTTTAATTATCAAAATATTTTATCGAAATGAATACCATCAATGCTGCTATATATAGTGATTATTTGCTACAAATTTCATTGAAATCGGGGAAAATTTTTGAAAGTATTGGAAAAAATGTAATCTGCTTAAGTGCGAACGCAGTGTATTGTGCAAAAATAATGCAGCCTATTGAGAATAAAAACCAAACAATTCAACATTAAGTAATAATAATGTCAAAAAAATTTGGGTATATAAACCCATGTAATTTTTCAAATATGCATTCTGATTTGACTGATCTAACTTAAAGGCTGAGCATTACTTGTAACATTTTAGCAGTAAACTACAGTAAGAGAAAGTCTTTATCTTCTTCTTCGAGCCTTGCTCTCTTCAGAGAACTTAGTCTTAAATAGAGAAAAAACAATTTTCCAATACGTTACAAGAAGAATCGGGGAACCTTCAGAGAATTTAATCCATTCCACAGAATTTTCCGATCAACTACAAGAAGAAATCGGAGAGTAGTATAGAAGGAAACTAATGCGATTCCCTATACGGTACCAGCTATTCCAAGGTAACAAATCGTAACAAGTCGTGATCAGTCTTTCCTTGTGAACAGACGTGTTTTATCGAGTGTCCAGTGTTACCAATTGAATAAGTGGTTATCGTTCAAGTGTCTTTAAAAAAAAAGTGTTTGGTGCATTCTTAACTAAATTACTTCGTGTTACTAATCATTCATTAACGAATATATTTCATTTATTGACTTTATTCATTACTATATTACTTGACTAAACCAAGCGTAGTGCTTTGTTTGTTTTCCGAATCTATTACTACACGAGGTTTCATAAGGTTGAAATTCCCTTGGTTTGTCTTTTTTGTTTTTCAAATCTATCAGAAACGAGGTTTCTTAAGGTTCATTTTCCCTTCACACACTACCTGACCTCCCGAAGGGTCAATCACCGTGGGAAAAAAGAAATTAAGTCGGTCGGAGAGCGGACAGATAAGTGCCATTTAATACTTTTTCTTTAACAGATCTTTCGTCGGTAGCATAATTATATATTCATTTTGCATAAAATTGTTACAAGAACCTGTTTCTGCATTTAAAGAACATTTTTGCCGGTTTTCGCAGGTGACGGCACAAAGAGCGCGCGGTATACCTGCGTTGTAGTTTATTAATTTCCAAACGCTCGTTTTTTGTTTTTGTTTGTTTTTTAACTTTTTAAAAGCATGGCACCCCCGTCAAGTACTTGCAGTCGCTGTGAAGGGAAATTTGCCGTTTACGCGTTTACAATGGCTAATAATAATGAACAGTTAGTTTGCAGGTGGTGTTCAAGCATGGAAGTGCTGAGGAACGAGTTACAACGTGAGAGGGAGGCCAGGTTCAGGCTTGAAGAAAGCGTGATGCTCCTGACGGCAAAATTAGAATCCCTTGACCCCTCCTGCCTCAGTTTCTACTAATAACATAAACAGTACTAATAGCCCTCTCTCTTCCCCCAGTTCCCAACCCTTCGTTCGAGTGCGAAATGGAGCCCCATTGAGAAAAGCAAAGACTTGTCTACCAGTAATAACAACAATAAGTTTTCTGTTTTAGGTTTCGATGATGCTGATGAACCGGAAATACGACTCGTTGGCGATTCCATTGTTCGAGGGCAGCTCGAGGAATTCTGTGGGGAGAAACCCTCGTCGTAGGCGCCGTTACTGCTATCCTGGTGCAAGGGTGGAGGATATAACTAATAGTGTTGACCATTTTACAGACGGTACCGCCGAGGACACAACGTATGTTATTCATGTCTGTTCTAATAACGTTTTAAATTCTAGATCGGAAGAACTGCTGGCTAGGTACAGGGACATATTAGAGCGACTAAAGGAGAAAACTAACAGGTATACTTCCTCGAATTATCCAACGTAACGATTTCTACAGCAAGGCGACCTATATTAACAATAACCTAAAGTCTCTTTGCCAACGGGAAGGAGTGCATTTTGCGAATTTTTGGGACAGTTTCTACGGCAGGGAGGACTTGTTCCTCGGGGATGGACTTCATCTTAATGACGTTGGAGCTGCGCGTTTAAGAAGACTATTTCATAATACTGTCTCTTCTTTTCAGGCTGCCGTAACTCGAACGGTCCCAGCGTAAATTCCACAAATTTCCCCTGCGCTCGCGAAGGTGTCGCAGTTACAAACAATTTGAAGGTTCTATCCCTAAATGCTCGTAGCCTACGAAATAAAATAAACGAATTTTTTTCTTTAATTGCTTGTAAAGACTATGATGTAATTGCGATAAGTGAATCGTGGATTAGCACTGAAACACGTGACTTTGTAGGGGAGTATCAAATTAAAGGTTATAGACTTTTTGTTAAAAACAGAATAGGTAGGCGAGGAGGCGGTGTTATGTTGTATATCAAAGATAACATTGCGAACGTTATAGAAGTAAAGCACACACTTCCAGAACCGATAGATTCGACTATAGCAGAACTTAAATTGAACGATTTCAAACTTGTTGTTGCGGATATATATAGGCGACCTAATCAAACAGCTGATACGGACGAAGCGTTATATCGCGAACAAAAGAGATAATCGGTAGTGAACAGGCTTTAGTTATGGGTGACGTTAATTGCGCTAACGTGAATTACGATATAATGCAGGGAGACGCGGAAGGTAATCGTTTAGTTAATTTTCTCGAGGATAGCTTTCTTATTCAAAAGGTTGGGGAACCTACGAGGTTGGACAGTATTTTAGATTTAGTAATAACTACGGATGATAGGCTAATTACTGATCTTCAAGTAATGGAACCGTTAAGCGATAGCAATCACAATATGGTAGAGTTTGTCCTCTCAGTAAGTCACTCGAAACGAACTAACTCGACTAAAATTCCTAACTTCCAGCACGCAGACTTTAGTAAATTCGGAATAAATTGTTACACGTCAATTGGGAAAACGTAATGGGGAACTCCAACGCAAAACTATTGTGAGAATGGTTCGAAACGGTATTTAGGACAATAAATGAGGAATGTGTACCGTACAAAATTAAGCGTGCGAAAGTAAACAACAAGCCCTTGTGGTTACTTCTAGAGTAGGAGACATTATAAAGAGTAGAGATAGGGCTTATAGGCTACATAGTGCGATAAAGACAATTTGTGGTTACGAAACAACTACATATCTCTAAGGCGTGAAGCGAAAAGTGTAATAAAAAGTCAAAGCGCGAATTTGAAATGTCCATAGTTCGTGACGGTAAGAAAACCCCAAGCGATTCTTTCAATACTCAATAAGAAATCCCAGTAAAAAGTGTCTTGGGGCCTTTGAAAATGTAAACGGAGATCTAGTTTCTGAAAACAAGGAAATGGCTACCTTGCTAAACGAATTTTTTACGTCAGTTTTTACTATAGAAGATGCAACGAATATCCCTGCATCATAGACATAATACCTTTTGATAATTGTAATATTTTGGATAATATCGTGGTTAGTGAAGGGGTAATGCGCTATATTGATAAAATGAAAACGCGTAAATCACCGGGTCCGGATTCCATATATCCCATACAACTAAAAGAATTAAAAGATAGTATTGTTGTGCCGCTGACAAAGATTTTTAATGCGTCTATTTCTGAGAGTCCGTACCAGATAATTTCAAGTTAGCAAACGTAACACCTATCTTTAAGAGAGGCGATAAAGTGCGGCGTGAAATTAATAGGCCAATCAGTTTAACGTCTGTTGTAGGTAAGCTACTGGAATCAATAATTAGGGATCGTATAGTCGAACACTTAGAAGTGCATAAACTAGTTAGAAATACGCAGCGCGGTTTTAGGCGAACAATCTTGCTTAACTAATCTTTTTAGAATTTTTCAAAGCGTGGTTGACGTTTACGATAGACATCGGGCGGTTGATGTAGTGTATTTAGATTTTCAAAAGCGTTTGACACCGTGCCGCAAAAAATACTCATTGAAAAAAACTAAGGCTCATGGAATCAGGGGTGTAGTAATAAATTGGATAGAAGAGTGGTTGCGAGGTAGGAAACAGAGGGTGGTCGTTGATGGAGCGGAGTCGTGTTGGGCTAATGTAGTGAGTGGCGTTCCTCAGGATTCTGTATTGGGCCCCTTGCTTTTTCTTATATATATTAACGATTTAGATGTCGGCCTAGTCAGTACTGTTTCAAAGTTTGCGGATGACAAGAAGCTGGGTGGTAGGGCGATTAATGACGAAGATAGAGGTAAAATCCAGGAAGATCTGAATAAAATCGTTGATTGGTCGGTCACATGGCAAATGAGATTTAACGTTGATAAGTGCAAAATTTTGCATATAGGTTCGCGTAACGGTAATTTTGCGTATTGTATGTCAAGGAAAGATTTAACAAGCGGAGAGCAGGAAAAAGATTCAGGAGTTATAGTCACTGGTGATTTAAAAGTAGCGAAACAAAGTACAGCAGCGGTCAATAAGGCGAACAAAGTGTTATTTTTTATAGCTCGAAATTTTGAGTACAAATCGCGCGATATTATAGTTCCTCTTTATAAATCATTAGTTAGACCGTATTTGGAGTACGCGGTCCAATTTTGGAATCCGCATATGCGCAAAGATATAGACAAAATCGAAAGAGTTCAAAGACGAGCAACTAAGATGATTCCGTCGCTTAGGTCAAAGTCGTACGAGGATAGGCTTAAGGAGTTAAAATTGACTACACTCGAGACTAGGAGGCTAAGGGTGATCTAATCCAGGTTTTCAAAATTATGAATGGGTTCGATAACGTAGATAGAGATAGCTTTTTTAAAAATATCTCAATATAATAGGACAAGAAATAACGGGTGTAAGTTGACAAGTAGAAGGTTCGAGACAGCAGTTGCCAAAAACTTTTTTGCGCATAGAATAGTAAATAGGTGGAATAGTTTGTCGGTAGAAGCATGTTTAAAAATCGATTAGACGCGCATGTTGATAGACTCGGTATAGTTTAAGGTAGTAAAATTAAGGCTTTATGGTGATAGATCCCACAGCTCAACACAAGTGTTGTGGGATATATGGAGGCAGCATCTTGGGTTAGGGGATACTCTCTGTCCTTACACACCAGATTTAAAGAGATTCCTCTGCCGAGCGGTGCCCCCCCAGAGTACTGTGAGGTATTGAAAAACTCATGACCTTCACTTGCCCCACAAACACCTTTAAATGGAGACCCAAAATGGGTGCACACACATTTCTACATTACTGTACAGTCTTTACAGCACACTTACACTTTTCCTCCTAAGTATATATATTGTAATGTATATGGTTGTAAATTTTGACTTGGTCCGCAATCGATATGGACCGTGACTTATTTTTCGTTGGCAAGGTACTAGTATTGACCGACACCGTAATGAAATTGACTGGATTCTTTGGATCTGATATATTTGCATGTCGGTTATAAATAGATATAGAGTGTAACACATTTGTGGATAGTAGTCTATTATGACTTGATCCTCTGGATCCATAGATTCTATCTTTAGTTTTAAGTCGATAATTAATTAGTTTGAAATTGATAATTATTTAGTTTTGGTCGTTGCCAATGTACAGGCAGTTTTTACATAAATTTCTTATGTTTTTGTGGTTCGGAACTCACGTAAAATTGTAGGTCCCCTCCGCCACCACGGAGGACATACACAATACACAATTATGAACACAGTTAGGTAGACCAGCCATGAGTGGATCCTAGGGTCCTTGTTGGTCTGAAACATTATAGCATTATAACCAGAACCCCCGTCAACATCGAACCGACCAAGGCCAGAGACGGAAGGGTTAACATATATACACACTAGATATATATATATATATATGATACACGCAGATATATATATATATATATATCTATATATGTACACGCAGGGTGTTTCACAACACGTGGGACGCACTTTCATTATGGATTCAGGACCTGTACCTTCGTTCAAACTCACCTGAAGTAACCTAAAGTATATGCCCGAAATCGTTCTGTTTCCGAGTTACAGCCCGTTTTGTGTTCCAGTAATTCTTTCCGCAATCTATTTAAAAACACAGCTTGCCGACAATGTTTGTGAGTGTGTACGAGACTTATTTCTTGTATGGCCTGGTGTTTTAATTAAAGTTTAGAGACGAGTATCGATTGTTAAACAAAAAGGATAAATGCGGTCACGTGTTTCTCTCAAATAGTGCACCGAATTGTTAATGTGTGGAGAACGTCTAGTGCACATAAAACATTAAAACTGAAAATACCCGATGTGTCGGGAAATTGCCCGGTATAATGGGTACAAGTACTCGCGTGATACATGCTAAAACAAATCTGTAAACGAATCAACACCTTATGGTGTGACTCACTCCCCCATCGATCCGGCCCGCCCACCCGTGGCTCATAGTCATCTCAGAGCTTGAACCGACTGGACGTGCACTCCTCGAATACGATGGAACTTCTTTGAGAAGTATTTTCAATGCCGTGTACGATGTGTTTGTGACGAAGTGATTGAGTGTGTTCAGGCGTGAAACCGGTGCCATTAACTATGTACTTGAAACGACTTGTAGACAAGCAAACTCTGCTAAACGTAATGTTATTTATTAAGTGTTCAGGAGATGAATAGAGTCTTTGTGATAGTTGAGAAGTGGGGTGAGGACCGTTATATAATACCTGCAGGTGTAGGTACAAGAAAAGAACAGATTAGTGATACCTCCTCATATGCCATTGTTTGTACGTGTGTATAAATAACGATCAGCCATGCATTGATATACGACTGATGTGGAGGAATGCATCTGATAATAACGTTCTTGTCCCAACGTGAAACCGTTTCATCCTCGACAGAATGTTTGAAATCGTCGGATTCCTCAAGCTGAATCCTATATTAGACGTGCGTGTTACTGATATGATTTATTTTGACACGGTTCTTGAATACGCATACACCGCTCTGCTCGACGGGTTTATCGAATGTAGGATTGAACAAGGTGAGAATGGTCAAGAGCTGGATGCTTATTTAAAAGGTTTAGATTCTTCGAAATATCATGAACTTTGGTACAAAGGACTTGAGCGGTACAGGGCAGAGCTCTCCTACACCGTTCACCGTGAAGAATTGTACCTCTATATAATGAGCAGCTTTCGTTACGACTGAGATGATTATTTCAATTGTCGCTATGCGTTGTGAAGAAGAGTTCACGATTGAAAAGCTTGGATCGGTAAGAAAAAAAACCCTCGATTGGAAAGGAGTGTTTATAAACTTGTATTTAATAATGATGTGGTGCCTAACGATATCCTCTTTGTGCGTGCTTTTGAAAGTATTCTAGCCCTGTTTAAAGATAATATGCCACTCGAATGTAAAGTGGGCACAAAAATAGTATTGAACGATATGAAGGCCATTTACATCGAGTATAGGCGCCCGCACACCTTGAGCGGTGAAATAATGTTAAATCGTATTTACTGCGTAGTGCAAAGCAATAATGATGTGTCTGTAGACTATTACGTGTGAGTCTAGTGTTTTAGTTAAGCGCAGTAGAAAATAAAGTATTTTCATGTATATTTATTTTTAATATATTTATTTAATATATTTGTGTGTGTGTGTGTGTGTATAATATATATGTTTCCTGTACTAATATGATGATGATTATACTCCATCGTTTTGTATATTATTATTTTTTTATTAATGTTATTGCATATATTCCTAGTTTGTATATGATTGTGTATTTATTTTCTGTATATTTCGTGAAATTTAATCCAATAATTCGTCTAAATAAACAGAATGATGTAATGATGTTTTATTTAATTCTTTTGGTTGTATATATAAACGATATTATTATTAATTTTATGTATACCAAATGGCTGGTTACGCAATCTAAACCGACTGACGGATTTCTAAGTCAACTGTCAAGAATATATGAATAGCGCAATCTGGCAGCTGAAAAGCTAATTAATATATATACATACACCTGCCTTCTAGGTCTTCTAAGTCAACTGGCGGGTTAAGCCAAGTGACAGATTTCTAAGCCAACTGTCAAGAATATTTGCTTTAATTAAGTAAATAGCGCAATCTGGCAACTCAACTCTAATAATGTACACCTGAACAAACCATTTACGCCTTCTAAGCCAATTGGCGGATTAAGCCAACTGGCTTCTACGCCAACTGGCGGATTTCGAGTTCTTAGTCAAGTGTTGCTACCATGATCTCTCATTGAGCTTCTGCTTCTCGCAGAAGCTGGATGCTTTCTTCCTCTCTCTCTTAGGTTGGGTATGCCCCTTTGGGGGGTGAGGCCGTCCCAACTTCTCCCCCAAAGATGTTAGTTGGACTCCCCAGCTTGCTAAGGGAGTGCTCCTCCCCTTCACTGCAGATTGGGGGATAACCCCTCCCCCTTTCAGCAATGACTTGTTGTAAGACCCCTCCCCCTTCTCGCATAACATCTTGCAACATTCCCCATTTGCAATATTGATCAACATTTGCAATTGTATTGCACTCTAACCTTTCGCGCCAATACTTGAACGCGTCAGGCAGTCTTTGACGAGGCGTGTTCAGTGTGTATTCAGGCGCAAGGCGGTCATTTTGAGCACTTCCTTGAAAAGTAAGGCGGATACTTGCTGGAACTCATAATGGGCTGTAACTCGAAAACAAAGCGATTTCGGGCATATATCTATATAAACTCTTTTCATTGTTTTTCAGGTCCTGAATCCATCCTGAAAGTGCGTCCCACATGTTATGAAACACCCTATATATATATATATATATATATATATATATATATATATATATATATATATATATATATATATATATATATAGACCCTGCATGGAAGAAGGAAATCTGGGAAAATTATGATAAATCCACTATAGTCCGAATAAATAATTTGCGGTCTGTTTTCGAGTGACCCGTTGCCCAGGTTGATGTGCAAACATCATGAAAAAGAAAAACTAAAGGGTTTGTCCTTTACCATTATTTTATTCGGAGTATTGTATAGTGGAGTTAATTTCCCAGAAGGGTTCCTTCTTCTATGCACGGTCTGTGTATCATATAATATCTCAGGGGACCATTCTGATTGTTATCCCATATATATATATATATATGATGAATAAAACCACGAAGGAAAGGAAAACACAAAATGGTGCTCAAACGCTTTCGTCTAATGACATCCTCAGGAACACTGAAGTAAATAAAGAGTTCGAGACTATATAGAGGTCACCAAAAAAAAAAATATATATATATATATATATATATATATATATATATATATATATAATAAATATAGAAATAAAAATAGAAATAAAAATTGTGGAGGAGCATACAAATTTGTAAGGAAAACTACCAATTTTAGCACTTTGCCCTTCTTGTCTAAATCCGTTCTGAACAAGTAGAACACAAAATCAAATGGATTGTTTACAACCAATTTTATACATAATGCCTGAATCATATTTAGGCCACCAAAAAAAAAAATTATATATATATACTGTATATATATAAATTGAAAAAATAAAAATTGTAAGAGGAGCATACAAATTTATAAGGGAAAACTACCAAATTTTTAGCACTCTGCCCTTCTTGTCTAAACGAATTCAAAACAACAGGATCAAGTGGAAAAAGACCTTGGTTCATGTTAAAGTTATTTGCAAGTTCGATAATAGCAGACTCAACAATATTTCTATTAACAATGTTGCTAGAATGAAACAAATCTGAAGCGTTATTCCAATCAATACAGTGGGATAACTCTGACAAATAGACAAAAAGGGCACTGCACGACTGTCCCGTTCTAACAAAATATTGATGCTGTTTTACACCCGTGTGCAAGTCCTTTCCCGTCTGACCTATGTAAAAGGAATCACATTGTTTACAAGCAATTTTATAGATAATGCCTGAATTATTGGTAGGGCTATTGTTTTACAATGATATTTTTCACAATATTGTTATAAGAAAAAACTAATTAATATTCAAAAGTTTGAGTACATTAGCAATGCCTAAAAAGCCCGGGAAAAATGGAAGTACTAAAATATTCTTCAACAAAGTGCGAGTGAGTGTTATTATTCACACGATAGAAGATTCGTTTTGCCTTGTTAAGACAAGATTCCATAAACGCAGGTGGGTAGCACAGATCACTTCCAATACTGTTGATTTTTTAAAATTCGGCATCCAGGTATTCCGGACTGGCGATCCTAAGAGCGCGGAGAAACATACATTGAAGAAAATATGGCCTTCTTAATGAGGGTGTCATGTCCAGAGTAAAAGTGTACGTCGGACAAATTTTTTGTTTTTTCCGATAGATACTAAACTTAAAACCTGGGCTTTCCCTATATATATGCACATCCAAAAACGGAATTGGGTTGTCTTGTTCCACTTCTAAAGTAAACTTAATAGAGAGGACTTGATCATTTAACTGAAGGAGGAAGTCATCCAGGTCACGATTCCTGGGCCAGATACACAAAATATCGTCGACGTACCGCAACCATGGGATGCCAACCCCCAGGATTCTCGGAATGTAAGTAATTTCGAAAAACTCCATATAAATATTTGAGAGGAGGGGTGACAAGGGGTTGCCCATTAGGGCATATCATACTCTGGGTTCAGGGTTGAAATTTCGGAAAAACAAAGTGGCTAATATGTATTCCTATGTAGAAATTAATTCTAAGATGGGTTTATTATTTGCAACTTTTCCGAAAAATCTCATTTTCATGTTCAAAATCGCGATTTTCTGATTTGAAGGCTGCGTAACGCAGCCTCAGGGCACCCAAACCAAAGCGCGCAGCTGTTCTGCATATGATTTAGTCTAATCGCTGCTTTTCTGACCTCATCCTTGCTTTCTTGCGTGTTTCAACACCTCTGGGTGCTGAAAAAATGTTTAGATTTCACGTAAAACTTAAGAATTTTAAGTTTTTTTCAAAGAGTAGGCGCGGCTCACCAGCTTTACTCTGATCGAGTAGCGGGAGGCTTGCCACCTCCACGTGTAGGTTTACACGCCTGTTCTTCCTGGATCCCCGAAAAGCGTGGCCTCATAAGATCTTATATTATGATCTAATGAGGACTTTCAGCTTTTATGAGCATTAACGATGGCTTCAGCCTCTTCGTCAGCCACTCGAACTTGAAAAGCTCTTAAGTATGTCCTGCTTCGATCTGAACACTGGGAGCATTTCTCGATGGTTTATCCTGGCTCTCACCCACCCATCTCTCCTCTCGTGACCATACACAGCTTGGGAAGCAGTTGAAACTTCCTGTACAGCTCTCTCGCAGGACTGAGTATGAACAGAGAAAGCGTCCACTTTGAGTGGAGTTTTCCTGAGATCCTCGAGCCACCTGGATTGATTCAGAGGTCCGCACTTGAGACCAGCCAACTGTGGACTGAGACTTCCAGACTTGATGGCTTTGATCAGAAGATAGCAGTTGTGCTGGTCTGTGGAGAGAGATTTGACTATCTCTATTGGCAGCTCTATGATATCTTCAATTCCTTCCACTGGTTTGAAGTTGAAGTTGACCTCAAGTTCATTCACTTTCTCAAGAAGTTTTCCAATAGAGCCACTGAAGTCTGACCGGGGAGTTACAGGGTCGTCCAGCTTGATGATTAAGTGCCTCAGGGGGAGCTCGTTCACATGGAGCTGACAGATCATCCAGTGGCACTTGCGACCCAGCATCTTCTCCAATAGAAGGCTCTCGTCAGCTCCGTGATCCAGAAGCCACTCACACAGGCCCTGAGAGATCTTATGAGCAGGCTTTTCTCCTTCCTCAGGTTCCTCGGGAGTGAAATGGAAGAGGTACTTTCCTTGAGGCTCCCACGTGATAGTGTAATGCTCCTCGATCACTTTTCCAGGATGAAATCTCCCTGTCACTTCGTCATATTTCAACACCTTTGTGTTCCTATCCTGCTTGCCATCAAAGAATATCCCAGAGATATTCTTCCCAGAGATCATCTATTGAGAGAATGTTGAGCTTCGCCTTCTGCGTCCAAATGGTTACAAAGATTCAAATGAAGTAGATTTTTTTCTTATGTATTTATGTATTAAACCTGTCTAAGAGTTAAGCAAAGTTAATATGTCTAAATGGCAACATATTACGACCAAGGGTTAAAAATATGAGGTTGTGTTCAATTGAATATTCGGTATTTCAACATAGAACAGAAAACCACAATTCTGAACATGATAACGCGATTTTTGGGAAAAGTTGCAGAAAAGAAACCCCTCTTAGAATTAAATTTTACATTATTTTAGTACTTCCATTTTTCCCGGGCTTTTTAGGCATTGCTAATGTACTCAAAATTTTGAATATTAATTAGTTTTTTCATATAACAATATTGTGAAAAATATCATAGTTAAAAATAGCCCTACCAATAACTCAGGCATTATCTATAAAATTGGTTGTAAGCAATGTGATTCCTTTTACATTGGTCAGACGGGAAAGGATTTGCACACGCGTGTAAAACAGCATCAATATTCCGTTCGAACGGGACAGTCATCCAGGGCCCCTTTTTGTCTTTTTGTCCATTTGTTAGAGTTATCCTACTGTATTGATTGGAATAATGCTTCAGTTTTGTTTCACTCTAGCAAAATTTTTAATAGAAATATTCTTGAGTCTGCTATTATCCAATTTACAAATAACTGTAACATGAACCAAGGTATTTTTCCACTTGATCCTGTTGTTTTGAATTCGTTCAGAAAGGATTTAGACAAGAAGGGCAGAGTGCTAAAACTTTGGTAGTTTTCCTTTATAAATTTGTATGCTCTCTTACAAATTTTCTTTCAATTTATTTTTATATATATATTTTTTTTGGTGACCTATATATTATTCAGGCATTATGTATAAAATTGGTTGTAAACAATCCATTTGATCTTGTGTTGAATTCGTTCAGAACGGATTTAGACAAGAAGGGCAAAGTGTTAAAATTGGTAGTTTTCCTTACAAATTTGTATGCTCCTCCCACAATTTTTATTTCTATATTTATTATATATATATATTTTTTGTGACCTATATATAGTCTCGAACTCTTTATTTACCTCAGTGTTCCTGAGGATGTCATTAGACGAAAGCGCTTGAGCATCATTCTGTGTTTCCTTTCCTTCATGGTTTTATTCATCATAAATATTTTTCAGGTGTTACTTTCTTGAAATATTTTTCATATATATATATATAATATATATATATATATGAATCGGTCCTCAGTGCCCCTAAAAGTGACAAAGCGATACCTGACGTAGATGCATTGTTCGAAGAGAAATTGCAAGGAGAATGTATAATAGACTTTGATTTTACCCCAGAAGATGTAGCGAGACCTATAGGACAAATGTAATCACATTCAGCTGCAGGTCCAGACAAATGGAACGCACTATTGATTAAAAACTGTAAAAATGAAATAGCTACACCCTTATACTGGATATGGAGAAGATCCCAAGACACTGGGGAAATACCAAGCATCTTGAAAAGAGCGAACATTGTCAGGGTGTCCCAGGAGGAAATGTCAAGAATGCACCATTTCACTCTTTGGGTATTTCTAAGTAGAAAGTATTATATCGATATGGGTCTGATTCCCAACCGTTACGAGATACAGGCCTCTACATTTGGGTAATAAAACATAATAAAAGGCGATCTTAGATACTATTTAATGACACTTGTGGTTTAGAAACAGTACAAACATACAATACACTATTGCACTTATTGCAGAATGGTTTCAAAGTGACCCCCTCCTTCTCAATGCACGCGGCGAGTCTCCGATCCATCGAGTCTTGCCAAGGAAAACGCGGAAGTTCATTTCAGAGGTTTATGAACGCACCCAGCCGGCATGGCTTGAAAGTTGCTTAGCACTGCACCTCCACGTTTGCAGAGTACACAACACACCCTGAAAAGAAACGTGACTCAGTGAGCAGGTGTTAAGACGTACCTAAATAAATAATGTAAATAAATAATGTGAGGATCTGCACAGTTGCAAATGTATCATTAAATGTCATTGAATATTATCTAAGATCGGCTTTTTATTATGTTTTAGTTACCCAAATGTAGAGGCCTGTATCTCGGTAACGGTTGGGAATCAGGCACATGTCGATATAATACTTTCTACTTAGAAATACCCAAAGAGTCAAATGGTGCATTCTTGACATTTCCTCCTGGGACACCCTGTATAAAGGAGGGGATAGGTCTCAACAAAGAACTACAGACCAGTGTCATTGACGTCCCACCTCAGCAAAATATTTCAAAGAATAGTCAGAGAGAACATCTGTGGCTTCTTGGAAACACTGGAAAGATTCAACGAAAATCAGCACGGATTCCGATCAGGAAGATCATGCCTATCACAACTTATAGAGCACTATAACAATATTCTAGATGCACTGGAATGCAATGAAAACTATGATGTCATATACACGGATTTTGCTAAAGCTTTCAACAAATGCGATCATAGTATAATCGCACATAAAATGAAACATGGGAATAACAGGCAAAGTGGGAAAATGGATCTATCTACAATTTCCTCATAGAACATCTACAGGTCATCAAAATTCAAGGTGTATCATCATCAGAATCAGAAGTACGCAGCTCAGTACCACAAGGTACAGTACTGGCCCCACTCCTGTTCATTATAATGCTAACAGACATAGACAGTGGAGTAAACAGGAACAGTACAGTAACATCCTTTGCAGTCGACTTGGGGGTAATAATGACAGATGATGCCAAATTTGAGATACAAAATCAGATTGCGGTAAACAAGGCAAAAAGAGTCGCGGGACAGGTACTAAGAACGTTCAAAAGGAGGGACAAGACAGTAATGACTCCCCTGCTGAGAACACTGATCATACTAAAACTTGAATACTGCTCAGTTTTGACGTCCCCATATAAAAAGGAAAAAATTAATAAACTCGAAGAAACGCAGAGATATTTCACAGCCAGGATTGATAGCTACAAAGAACTCAACTACTGGGAAAGACTACGTAAACTAAATCTGCACTCCCTGGAAAGAAGAAGAGAGAGGTACACCATAATCTGCATATGGAAAATAATAAAAAAACTGGTACCAAACCTCAAACTAAACCCAATTACCATCCAAACAACGCTGGAAAATAGGAAAGACAGAATGTGTACTGTTCCCAAATTAAAGGTCCGACAAGGGACCTCTTCAACACTGAAGGAAAATAGCTTGGTTGTCAGGGGGTCAAGACTTTTTAACCAGCTTCAAAAGGACCTGAGAAACGTTACAGGGGTAAAAGTTGAAGTCTTCAAGGGAAGACGATGTCTGGCTCAGGACGGTACCAGATGAACCCGGTGTACCTGGCTATGTTCGGTGGAGAGCGCAAGAGAGCAACTCGCTCCTCCACCAAGCCATGCCTATAGGCAGGGCCACCAGCTTGACCTTCGTGTTAAGAGAGAGCAACACACGGAACTACAACGAAGTTAACGAGGTTTTATATATATATATATATATATATATATATATATATATATATCGCCCGAATTGTTCATTCTGACGAAGGTCAAGATTTTCACTCACCTTAGACCTACAGTTTAACGTGGAATCCGAACCACGCCCCATCAGCAGCCCAGCGTCTTAACCACTAGGCCACCTAGGGTACCATTTATCTACCAACTACTTTCTTTATTGTGTGGAAGGATGAGCAACTGGGTTTTGCTGCGCGCCGGCTGCCGTCGGGTCTCGAACCCGGGGCCGATGGATTCGCAGTCAGCAACGCTAATCACTACACGACCGAGGCGCCTATATATATATATATATATATATAATATATATACAGTATATATATATATATATATGGAAATGAACTCAGAATGGTTCCCTGAGGGTTTTTATGATACACAAAGACCGTGCATGGAAAAAGGAACTTCTAGGATAATTAAACCCACTATCGGCCGAATAAGTAATAATAAATGACAAATAACAGTTTTTCTTTTTCATGATGCTAGCCCGACGAGGGCAAGGGGTCACTCGCAAAGAGGTCCCAAAAATATAGCTTCCCTCACCAGCTATCTGCAAAGCAGATAGGATCCAGTTTTGGGAAAGGATCTAGGGTTTAAAGCAGCCTAGCCCAGCTACATTTAGAACCTCAATATAAGCAAAAGACTCGCTGCCTTCACGTCAGATTGAATACATCGAAGAAAAAGGGGTAACTGTTATATTTTTAGCCAAAAAACAAAACTTAAACCTCAACTGGCAGAATTGAGCGTCCACTTTTCAAGGCACATAACATGTCTGTTTCAAGATGGAAATGAACTCAGAATGGTTCCCTGAGGTTTTTTATGATACACACAGACCTTGCATGGAACAAGGAACTCTTCTAGGATAATTAAACCCACTACAGTCCGAATAAGTAATGTTAAATGACAAATACCATAGTTTTTCTTTTTCATGATGCTAGCCCGACGTGGGCAACGGGTCACTCGCAAAGAGGTCCCAGAAATATAGCTTCCCTCACCAGCTATCTGCAAAGCAGATAGGATCCAGCTTTGGGACAGGATCTAGCGTTTAAAGCAGCCTAGCCCAGCTACATTTAGAACCTCAATATAAGCAAAAGACTCAGCTCGATAATGTGAATATATCACGAAAGCGCTCGGACTTCGTGTTTCCTTTTCCCTGTGGTTGTTTGCTTATATATATATATATATATTAGGGTGCATCGAAAAAATCAATTTTTATAATTTAATGAATGGCGGGTGCGCAAAACATGTGAATGATCTCTACGAACCTATATTCTAAGTTTCATTAGCCTACGACATGGGTAAGTGCCTGCGAGATGACTTTGAAATTATGAAACAAAAATCGCTGAAAAAGGGGAATATTTTTCAGTTATCCTCCCGTTTTCAGCGAATAGCAAAATAAATTTGGCATATATTGATGTTTTGCCTAAATGGAAACTTTTTCGTAATTAAATTATCTTTAAAATGAAATGTTTACTTGTGTGGTGTAACATTTAGCCACTTTTTTCCAATAAAAAATCAGAAAAAAATGTTGCCCAGAGCTTACCACGAGGAGGTAGTTACACATTAAGCTCCACCCTCCCTCCCTCGTTCTTATAGTATGTAACTAAATTGCATAATCTTTCTTTGTGTTAAATGATGGCATTATATCTCTTGATTTTAAAGTTGCTTTAATGAAGCCATCTCTTCGGGAATATCCAGAAACGTTTTTAGAGGCCTCTGTCACCAACTTAATATGACGTTCTATATTTTGTGAATCGCTCAAACTTTGAAAAATCCTTGGAGTGAACCATTGATTCTAAGTCACTCGTTTTAATTTGTCTGGTGATAGGTGGTTCGGTCTTCTGTATATTACGCCAGTCAATCAAATCAATATAATCATTGGCTTGAAAGTTTATCATAGGAATCTTGAAGGTTCTTACTTGCATGTTATGATCATTTTGATTTCTCGCTGAAAGCACTCTTCTAATTCCTAGTTCTCTTATGTGAGCTCGTTCATCGCCCATCATTGCCAGAAGTATATTTTCTGGATGGGCAAAGTACCCATTGCGTTGGATAATATCCTCGATTATTTTTCGTTGACTTGCCGGAAGATAGCCTGACAGCGTTATCATTCTGTAAATATGCTGAGGTCCGTTAATGCATGATGGGAAACATTTAATATAGAACCACATTGGACAATATACTTTAATTACGAATGTTGCCAATGTTTGAAGATTCGGAGAAGGAATTTCTGTTCCAGTATACAGACGTAGAATTCTTTCGGCAGTAGTTAGCCAGCGTGCATGCGATACTGGACCAAGTCGATGATTTGCTAGTTCGTCTGGACAATAACCGTTTGAAACTGCTATACTGAGATCGTACAACAACCTTTGGTCTGTGCTTAAATCATCGCACCTTTCTATATTTGGAAGTGCAGGTAGATCAATAGGCTCAAAATAGCAAACTGGAAGTGATTCGCATGTTTCTATCGCTTTGCCAATAAATCCGGAATAACTTCTCGGACCTGATGATAAGCCATCAATGTGCGTAAACAAATGGCGAAGTAAAAGTTCATTACAATGGAAAAGGCAAATGAACCAATATAAAAGTCTTCCTAGGCTTACCTCAAGATGTTTTATTACACCTCCCTTTATTCCAGTGTTTACATTTGTTCCATCACATCCAATACATAGCAAAGCGTCAGTACTAATTTCTCGATCAATTAAAAAGTTCAAAATTCCTTTGTGTATGCTCTCTGAATCTCCTGAAATAGGAGAAATGTGACCCAAGTATTTGGAATTCGGTTCCTGTAATAAAACTATATGTTCTTCGGAAGTCATTTTCGGGTAAAATTTATTCCCTTTTTTGTCTTGAACGAAAGTACTATCTTTTCTACCATCAAAGTAAAGACCTTCGAGAAATCCAATCTGTTCACCGTGTAGGCTGCTTCTATACTTTTCTCTTTCTTTCCTCACTTTCGATTTATCAATTACGCTAGACATATTTTCCTTTCTCACAATTCCACAATCTTGCAACACTGCTGTTGCAAGAGCTGCTGCTGATCTGTCCGATATATTATATCTATCTGCCTCTCTAACTAAGCTAGGCAAAGATGTTCTCATTTGAGACGAAAGTCTATTTTTTTGTGGTATGATTGTAGAACAGCAAAATTCTTCCTTTTGCCGATTATTTTTTAAGTGTGGAACATCATCTCTGCGATCGGTATTACTGTTTTCCCTCATCAACTGTTCATTCTTTCTTTTAGCATTTTCCCTCAAGCGTCTAGTTTTGTCCATGTCCACTCCCCCAGTAGCCATGTTTCTTTTAGTTCTTTGATCCGCAAGAAACTTTCTTTCTTCTACGGGTACCGTCCTGCCTTTTTCACAACTGCAATTGTTCAGATCTTTGCATTTACACGTACAAATATCAAATAACATTTCCTTTGCCTCAGTTTTAAACTTTTCTAGTTTTTCTACATATATTTTTGTGTTCTGTGATTTATTTAACAGCTGATATTTATTTTTATAGTCAATGATTTTTTGCTCAATTCGTCTTGATGATATCACAGGCAAAGAAGCTTTACTCCAAATTGATACAATTTCATTGCTGGTATCCTTTACAACCTGTTTATTATTGTTATTAGATTCCTTTAAAAAAAAAAATGTTTCATTACATCAGCTTGAGTTGCCAACAAATATGTTTTCAAGGTACACGGTTCTCCGAACACTTTAACATGACTTTGTTCTTGTTTTTCTTTTTTCGTTACTGACCTTGTGGTCTTAGAAGGCGTCATATTATTTAGTTGAAAATAATATTATAGTAATTTAAGTATACAATACTTCAATACTCGAATATTGCGTGAATAATATCACAATGCTCACACTTTTGAAACACGTCTGTACAAAGCAAATGCTGTTGGCCGACTGCAGCATGGCGCCATTGTGATACGACGACTCATCAGTCAGCACTACTAAGACATAACATATGCAAAACCAAATGTGTAATTGTATGCCTATTGCGATAAACAACTATGAATTGTTATTCATAGTTTATTTTTCAACTTTAAATTAAAGAGATATAATGCCATCATTTAACACAAAGAAAGATTATGCAATTTAGTTAGTTACTATAAGAAGGAGGGAGGGAGGGTGGAGCTTAATGTGTAACTACCTCCTCGTGGTAAGCTCTGGGCAACATTTTTTTCTGATTTTTTATTGGAAAAAAGTGGCTAAATGTTACACCACACAAGTAAACATTTCATTTTAAAGATAATTTAATTACGAAAAAGTTTCCATTTAGGCAAAACATCAATATATGCCAAATTTATTTTGCTATTCGCTGAAAACGGGAGGATAACTGAAAAATATTCCCCTTTTTAAGCAATTTTTGTGTCATAATTTCAATCATCTCGCAGGCACTTACCCATGTCGTAGGCTAATGAAACTTAGAATATAGGTTCGTAGAGATCATTCATATGTTTTGCTCACCCGCCATTCATTAAATTATAAAAATTGATTTTTTCGATGCACCCTAATATATATATATATATATATATATATATATATATATATATATATATTACGGCCTCTTTACAAAATCGGACTTTTTGCAAAAACATCGGCCTTTTTGCAAAAGGGCCAAAAGGCCGGCATCTTTGCATAATGATATTAAATGCCAGGCCACTTTGCAAACAGGCCGGTATATTGGCCATTTCGAAAAATTACTGGTAATCCTGCTGACCATTTTGCGAAAAGGAAGAACTTCATTTAAGAGATTCAATCCCGTATCGAGCGTATCGAGTTTTGTTTAGCAGAAGAGGAGGAAGCTATTGAACGTTTAGGACCCACATCACCCACCCCATCCGAGCGTATCGAGTTTTGGTCAGCAGAGGAGGAGGCGTAATCTAATTGCCTGGTCGAGTATATTGAGACCATTCAAACTGCATTCCTAAGGCTGATGGAGCACAAAGTATGTGGGTTGTTTAAGTTTATTAAAAGTGCATTATCACGATCCCCTCAACATAGAATTCCGTTATCGAGACGGAATAATTCCGGGTATTTTTAATCCTTAGATAGCGATACAACTGTGATTTTTGACGAGGATAGCGACTGAATATTTTACCTCACTCTTTGTATTTCTAATATTACATAAATTGAATGTTTTAAAAAATTAATAAAAAAATAAAATATTCGTATATAGATATTTTATTAAACAATTATTTTAAAACCTATGTTACGAAATAACTCGCAAGTTATACTTTGATGGAAGTATCCCTTTAATTTTTGTGTCTGATTTTCAAGAGAAACGGTTACAATTTCTTTAAATGAAATAAAAAAAATATTCTTAAACGTTTATGCAAATTTGGGGTGAAATATTACACCAAAAAGATAACTTATACGAGATCCCAACTTAATTATTATAGAAAAAAAGAAATATATGAGATTTTTCGCATCGAATGTTATTATAAACATACGACTATTCAAATTAACTTTCTCTCTCAAAATAATAGTGGGGAAAAGCGAGAGAGTCGCATTTTATAAGGCATGTATTGGAATTTTAGCCCCTAAGCTATAGAAGGATAAGAACTACAGCCGCTTCCCTGTAATCGAAATGAAGGCAGTAAAGTCGAAGTTCGACTCTAGATGGTGCTGGTAATTATAATAAACCAGGAGTTAGCGCAATGGATCACATTCGCTGGTCTGAGTGTTGTGGCAGTATTTGCCTTTCTTCATTCATTGTTCCAGATATTCGTATTTCTTGGCCCGATTTGTGTAGAGCGAGTCTGAGATCAGAACAGGTGCATTTGTGACGTCTCGGGGAAGAGATATAATCATGCGTTGCATGTTGTTACTGATGAATCATACATTCGGACTTTTAAAGCCAGGAATGCCTGCAATGCACATCTACGACACAAGCGAGTCAGTAATTATGAATTTGTCTGGTGTTGTTGTTGTTGATGAGCCCCATACGGAAGCCTTATTTGTAAATCTGATGGCATTTGTCACTGATGCTGCGAGTTGTTCGTACTCTCAGTGGGTGGGAGGACGGAATGGTGGGTTGTAAAAAACAAATAAACCTTTGCCTTAATAAGTGCAAAAAAACTCCACTTTTTTCTACGTGAAAGTCAAAATATGAAAATAAAAACCCACTCTAATAGACAGAGTTTATTTCCACAACAGTTTCGATGCCCAGTGGCATCCTCCTCTAAGATCACTCAGGATTTGTAGCCCATATTTGCTGGACCCGGAAAATTCAAAGATTTGGAACATTTTTAAGGATTTAAAATATTCTGAGTGGTTTATCAGAAAGGTGTATTTTAAAGCCAGAAAATCTTTTTATGCCCCTCGGGAACCTTCAGTTAACCAAAAACAATATGTGAGTTTGCCTTACATTGCCGGCTTAGAAAGAGTAAAACCGTTGACGAAAGATTTTAAGTTTGCTTTGGCGTTCAAATATTCGTCTACCGTGAAGAGTAAATTGGTTAGGAATAACGTTGCAAAACAGGAACAAGCCTGTGTCTACAGCATTCCCTGTAAAAGTTGTGATTTAGTATACGTGAGAGAAACTGGAAGAAATATTGAAACCCGTATTAAAGAACACAAATATGCCTTCAGAAGTTGTAATACTAATAATACCATTTTTTATCACGCCAGCCAAAATAATCATGCAATAGATTGGGAATCAAGTAAGGTACTTTATAAATGTGATAATTATTTCAAAAGAAAAATAATAGAATCTGTATGTATAGAACAAGGAGAGAATTTTAATTTGTGCGAAGGTACTTATAAGTTAGTCCCTTTAATGAGATTCTTGGTCAAAAATCCCTTACGGAGTCGGGGGAACGGGTTCTAACCTAAGTGTGAATTTCTTAAGGGTCTCTGGATTGTTTCCTTACTCGCTTTTAGTTCATTCAATTTTTTTTTTTTGGTAAAATGTAAATTGAATAATAAACGTAAATGTAATAATGGAAGTAATAAATGTGGAAATAAATATAAATGCAACAAATATAATAATAAAGGTAATATTATAAATTTAATGATTAGTGTAAAGGTAATAATAATAAATGTTAAAAAAAATGTAAATGCAATAATAAATGCAGTAATTATGCCAAAATATTAGAATCTGTATGTATAGAACAAGAAGATAGTTTTAATTTGTGCGAATGTACTTATAAGCGGGACCCTGTAATAAAATGCCCTTCCGGTGTCGGGAGAATGGGATCTAACCTAGGTGCGAATTTCTCAATGGTCTTTGGATTGTTTCCTTCTCGCCTTTTTCATTCGTTTTTCGGTTTGTAAGTTCTGTATAATAAACAACAATGTAATAACCAATGTAATAATAAATTTATAATTTCTGTAATAAATAATAATGCAATATTAAATGTAATAAATTTAATAATTATGTAAAAAAATAATAGAATCTGTATGTTTAGAACAAGAAGATAGTTTTAAATTTGTGCGAATGTACTTATAAGCGGGTCCCTTTAATGAAAATGCCCTTCCGGTGTCGGGAGAACGGGATCTAACCTAGGTGCGAATTTCTTAACGGTCCCTGGACTGTTTTCCCTCTTGTTTTGGTTCATTCGTTTTACTGTATCCACCCGAGGAGGATGCCAGTGGGCATCGAAACTATTGTGGAAATAAACTCAGTCTATTAGAGTGGGGTTTTATTTTCAAACCTTTGCCTTCTTTGTACCATCCATCGACAATCAATAGATATACTAAAAGTTCATGTACAGTATGTACATAGGCGCATTTACGTATAGGTAGAGTAGGCACCTGCCCAGGACGACTAATTTTGATGGACTGTAAATTTCGTGATATTTCAACATGAATAGGGAGAATAAAAAAAAGGAAATAAATAACTTATAAGCACTAACAAATTAAATGAATTCACAAATAAGTATTAAAATAAAAAAGAACAACAGTCTCTAATACCAAAGAAACAAAATCAAATGGAATAACTATATGACACTTTGATACCTGACTTGGGGGCGACAAAATGTTAGGTACGTTTCTGAGTATATATATATATATATATACAGTGTGTATATATATATATAATATATATATATATTATATATATATATATATATATATATATGAAAATTATTTCACAAAAGTAACACGTGAAAAATATTTATGATGAATAAAACCACGAAGGAAAGGAAACACAGAATGGTGCTCAAGCGCTTTCGTCTAATGACATCCTCAGGAACACTGAAGTACATAAAGAGTTACAGCCTATATATAGGTTACAGAAAAAAAAAATATATATATATATATATATATATATATACAATAAACGGAGAAATAAATATTAAAATTAAAAATTAAACATTAAAGGATTGTGGGAGGAGCATACAAATTTGTAAGGAAAAACTACCGATTTTTAGCACAAGATCAAATGAATTGTTTCCAACCAATGTTATACAAAAAAAAATACAAATTTATACTGGAAATCTGCCCGGGTTTTAGCACTCTGCCGTTCTTGTTTATGGTTCGATGTATATAAAAATAAATTGAAAAATAAAAGTTATTAGAGTAGCATACAAGTTTACCAAAGATTTAGCGTTCTACCCTTCTTATCTAAATCTGTTCTGAAGGAATTCAAAACAACAGGATCGAGTTGAAAAAGACCTTTGCTTATGTTGAAGTTATTTGTAAGTTGGATAATGGCAGACTCAAGAATATTTCTATTAACAATGTTGCTAGAGTGAAATAAAACTGAAGCATTATTCCAATCAATACAGTGGGATAACTCTGATAAATGGACAAAAAGGGCACTGGACGACTCTCCTCTTCTAACGGAATATTGATGCTGTTTTATACGTGTGTGCATATCCTTTCCCGTCTGACCTATGTAAAAGGAATCACATTGTTTACAACCAATTTTATAGATAATGCCAGAATTATTGGTAGGGCTATTTTTTACTATGATATTTTCACAATATTGTTATATGAAAATACTACATTAATATCCAAAAGTTTAAGTACATTAGCAATGCCTAAAAAGCCCGGGAAAAATGGAAGTACTAAAATATTTTTTGACAAAGTACGAGTGTTATTATTGACACGATAGAAAGTTCGTTTTGCCTTGTTCACACAAGATTCCATAAACGCAGATGGATAAAACAGATCACTTCCAATACCGTTGATTTTTTCTAATTCGGCATCGATGTATTCCGGACTCGCGATCCTAAGGGTGCGGAGAAACATTGAAGAAAAAATGGTTTTCTTGGTGGGGGTGTCATGTCCCGAGTAAAAGTGTACGTAGGACAAATTGTTTTTTTTTTCCGATAGATACTAAACTTAAAACCTGCGCTTTCCCTATGCACACGCACATCCAAAAACGGGATTGAGTTGTCTTGTTCCACTTCTAAAGTAAACTTAATGGAGGGACTTGATCATTTAACTGAAGGAGGAAGTTATCCAGGTCACGATTCATGGCCATGGGCAACCCCTTGTCGCCCCTCCGCTCCAATATTTATATGGAGTTCTTCGAAATTACTTACATTCCGAGAATCCTGGGGGTTGGCATCCCTTGGTTGCGGTACGTCGACGATAGTTTGTGTATCTGGCCCATGAATCGTGACCTGGATAACTTCCTCCTTCAGTTAAATTATCAAGTCCCCTCCATTAAGTTTACTTTAGAAGTGGAACAAGACAACTCAATCCCGTTTTTGGATGTGCGTGTACATAGGGAAAGCCCAGGTTTTAAGTTTAGTATCTATCGGAAAAAACAAACAATTTGTCTTACGTACACTTTTACTCCGGACATGACACCCCCACTAAGAAGGCCATCTTCAATGTTTCTCCTCGCCCTTAGGATCGCCAGTCCGGAATACATCGATGCCGAATTAGAAAAAATCAACGGTATTGGAAGTGATCTGTGTTATCCATCTGCGTTTATGGAATCTTGTGTGAACAAGGCAAAACGAACTTTCTATCGTGTCAATAATAACACTCGTACTTTGTCAAAAAATATTTTAGTACTTCCATTTTTCCCGGGCTTTTTAGGCATTGCTAATGTACTTAAACTTTTGGATATTAATGTAGTAGTTTCATACAACAATATTGTGAAATATATCGTAGTAAAAAATAGCTCTACCAATAATTCAGGCATTATCTATAAAATTGGTTGTAAACAATGTGATTCCTTTTACATAATTCAGACGGGAAAGGATTTGCACACACGTATAAAACAGCATCAATATTCCGTTAGAACAGGAGAGTCGTCCAGTGCCCTTTTTGTCCATTTGTCAGAGTTATCCCACTGTATTGATTGGAATAATGCTTCAGTTTTGTTTCACTCTAGCAACATTGTTAATAGAAATATTCTTGAGTCTGCCATTATCCAACTTACAAATAACTTCAACATAAGCAAAGGTCTTTTTCAACTCGATCCTGTTGTTTTGAATTCCTTCAGAACAGATTTAGATAAGAAGGGTAGAACGCTAAATCTTTGGTAAACTTGTATGCTACTCTAATAACTTTTATTTTTCAATTTATTTTTATATACATCGAACCTTAAACAAGAATGGCAGAGTGCTAAAACCTGGGCAGATTTCCAGTATAAATTTTTATTTTTATTTTTTTAATTATCTATAACATTGGTTGGAAACAATTCATTTGATCTTGTGCTAAAAATCGTAGTTTTTCCTTATAAATTTGTTTGCTCCTCCCACAATCCTTTAATGTTTAATTTTTAATTTTTATTTTTATTTCTCCGTTTATTATATATATATATATATATTTTTTTTTTTCTGTAACCTATTATAGGCTGTAACTCTTTATGTACTTCAGTGTTCCTGAGGATGTCATTAGACGAAAGCGCTTGAGCACGATTCTGTTTCCTTTCCTTCGTGGTTTTATTCATCTTAAATATTTTTCACGTTTTACTTTCGTGAAATAATTTTCATATATATATATATATATATATATATATATATATATATATATATAAAAGGGCGTATTTGCTCGTACATATATTAAATGGTTATATAGTTTTATCCTGTACTAATATTATTATTTAAGAATGTATATATATCCTTCATTTAATATGTGTATTTTTGCTGTATATTATTTTTTAATATATATTAATTTCCTATATATTTCATGAATTATTTTCCCTTAACTCGTCTAAATAAACAGAATGTTGTAATGATGTTTCATTTAATTCTTTTGGTTGTGTATATCAACGATATTAAGGAATAACTGGGGAGATGGAAATATACAGGGTGTCCCATAAGTCTTGAACCATAGGGTAAAATAAGTAATTCATGTTTTTCCGTTTATGTAAGTGCCCATGATATATTTGAGTAAGGAAGAACGCATCCAGGTAATTCTGCTCGTAGGAAATCGGAGTCAGAGGGCGGTCGCTGAGGAATTTAACAGATTGCATCCGGACCGCGAGCCGATAACACACAGCTGTGTCGACAAACTTGTAGCACAATTCAGGGAAACGGGATCCATAGGAGATAAAGCACGCAGTGGACCTCCGAGGACATCCACCGACGATGACACAGCCGCTACCATCCTCACTCATTTCACAAACAGTCCACAAAAGTCTCTTCGGCGTTTTTATTGCCGTTTTTATCATTTTGCCCTATGGTTCCAGACTTACGGGACACCCTTACAACCTTACAACCTTACAAAGGTTCCACGTGATGATTTCTCATTTCGCGAAGGTCAAGCGTGTCGCCCCTCCTCTCGAGTTGGCCTGGTGAAGTAGTGAGTTGGATTCTTGCGCTCTCCACCTCACATAGCCAGGTACGCCCGGCTCATCGGGGATTGTTCTGAGCCAGGCGTCAAGTCTTCTTTTGAGAAGATTTCCACTGCAACTCCCTTCGTGTTTCTTAGGTCTTTGGGCAGCTGATTAAATAGTTTTGGTCCTCTCACTACAAAACTATTTTCTTTCAGGGTTAAGGATGTTCCCTGTCTCGCCTTCAATTTGGGAATACGACACAGTCTACCGTTTCTACCTTCCACCGTTGTTTGGGGAGTTATGGGATTCAGAGTAAGATTAGGGACTAGTTTCTCCATTATTTTCCAAGTGTAAATAATGGTGTATCTCTCTCTTCTCCTTTCCAGTGAATATAGGTTTAGTTCTCGTAACCTTTCCCAGTAATTTAGTTCTTTGCACCCATTGATCTTGGCTGTGAAACTTCTTTGAATCCCCTCCAGCTGTCTAATGTCTTCTTTTTTATATGGGGATGTTAGGACCGAGCAGTATTCCAGTTTGGGTATTATCAGGGTTTTCAGTAGGGGGATCATTACATTCCTATCCCTTCGTTTAAAAGTTCTCAATATCAGACCCGTTATTCTCTTTGCTCTGTTTACTGCTATCTTATTTGTGTTTCAAATTTCGCATCATCTGTCATTACAACCCCTAAATCTTTTGCTCTGGAATTTCTCTGGACTTCCTGTCCATTTGGGGTATAATATTCCATGGACTTTAGGTCTTCTCTTTTTCCGTACCGTAATAGCTGAAATTTCTCGGTGTTAAACTTCATATTGTTGTCTTCCGTCCACTTGTAAATTTTGTTTATGTCGGTTTGTAGAGATCCTATGTCGTCTGGTTTTCGTATTTTTCTACTGATCTTTGTGTCATCTGCAAAGGATGTTACTGTGCTGTCTCTGGTAACGTCCTCATCTATGTCAGTTAGCATGATTATGAAGAGTAGTGGAGCTAATACCGTTCCTTGTGGTACTGAGCTGAGGACCTCTGATTCTGATGAAGATACTCCTTTTACTGTAACGACTTGCCTCCGCTCACTAAGGAAATTATATATCCATTTCCCTACTTTTCCTGTTATTCCCATATATTTCAGTTTATGTATTATGATTCCATGGTCACACTTGTCGAACGCTTTAGCAAAGTCTGTGTATAGTACATCATAGTTTTCATTACTTTCAAGTGAATCAATAATGTTGTTGTAGTGTTCCATTAGTTGTGACAGGCATGATCTGCCTGACCGAAACCCGTGTTGGTTATCATTGAATTTTTTCTGAGTTTCCAAAAAGTCATAGATTTTCTGTCTAACAATTCTTTCAAATATTTTGGTGAGATGAGATGTAAGCGACACTGGCCTATAGTTTTTGGCCTCGGATCGATCTCCTCCTTTATATATTGGGACGATGTTCGCGCTCTTCAGGATGCCCGGTATTTCTCCCGTGTTTAATGATCGTCTCCATATCCAGTATAGGGGCTCAGCGATTGCATTCTTGCAGTTTTTGATCAGTGTGGCATTCCATTTATCCGGTCCTGCCGCTGAGTGTGTTTTTAGTTTCCCTATGACTTGTGCAATATCCTCCGTCGTAAAGTCGAAATCCGTTATACTTTCCCCTTGTGGTTCTTCTTCAAAGAACGCGTTTCTATCGCATATCAGTTTGTCAGTTTTTGGGATACTGAAAGATGATTCATACTGAGCTTTTAATATTTCAGCTACTTCTGTTAGATCATCAGATAAATCACTATTCTCATTTTTTAAAGGCCTGTATATATATATATATATATATATATATATATATATATATATATATATATATATATATCAAATGGATGGATACGCCTTCTAAGCCGACTGAGGGATTTCTAAGCCAACTGTCAAGAATATCTGAATAGCGCAATTTGGCCGCTCAAACGTTATATATATATATATATATATATATATATGTGTGTGTGTGTGTGTGTGTGTGTGTGTGTGCGTGTGTGTATATATGCCTTCTAAGTCTTCTAAGCCAACCGGCGGATTAAACCAATTGGTGGATTTCGAGTTCTAATCCAAGTGACGCTACCCTGAGCTCCAATTATGCACCTTGATCTTCTACAGTAGGTGTAGGATGGTCTCTTCCTCTCTCTCTCTTAGGTGAAGTATACTCCTTTGGTTTGGGGGGTGAATCCGTCCCAACTTCTTCCCCAAAGAGGTTAGGTGTACTTGGCACCCTGGCGGCTGGCTCTGGAAGAGGTGGTTGGAACCTTGCAACAATAGGGTGGGTGGGTGGCACTGGCACTCATTTGATCAACATTGCAATTTCTTTGCACTCGTCTTGTTTGCGGCCATACTACTTACCTCCATCCTCGGCTCAAGGTCAGACATGGAAAGTAAAACACAAACACACACTGATTATGATGTAGCCAGTTGAGTTCAGTTCTTCGCGACACGTAGATTAAAAAATAAATCAACTTGTGTATAATTTCTTTTTAAAACAACCCGTTCATTATATGCTATTTTAAGCATTTATGGGGATTAACTTTGAACGAAACGACTGTTTATTATAGTATGGCTGAATTTGAGTGTATTACACAGGCCTACGATGGTTTTGTGTCCGAAATATTTTATCACTATATAAAGGGCGGTAATCAATGATTGCCTCCCCCCCCCCTGCACAGATGAAACTAATAGAGGTACAAAAAAATTGATTGTTGCATCTTTTAGACAATTTAATTCTACGTCTAAACAAAACACTCAATAGTTGGTGTTGCCTCCTTGTGCTTCGCGGACGGCTTCAAGTCGGCAAGGGTAGGTAGGTGAGGAGAGACTCGAAAAGGTCAGTGTCGTACTCAAGATTTCGGAGGATTGTTTCAATGTGCTGCTCCATGGTCCGGCGGAAGAATCGGGTGGCTGGTGCTTCAGCAAGCATCAGGGATTCCACTCGTCTTTCAGGATGGATCCTGAAAGATTCTGCCGCCGGACCATGGAGCAGCACATCGAAACATTCCTCCGAAATCTTGAATACGACACTGACCTTTTCGAGTCTCTCCTCACCTACCTACCCTTGCCGACTTGAAGCCGTCCGCCAAGCACGAGGAGGCAACATCAACTATTGAGGGGCTTTGTTTAGACGTAGAATTAAAATGTCTAAAAGATGCAACAATCAGTTTTTTTGTACCTCTATTAGTTTCATATGTGCAGGGAGGGGGGGGCAATCATTGTTTACCACCCCGAGGTAATTTTTGCACGCTGATTTCGAAAATAATATTCATTATTCGCCATCACATACAGATTTTTCACAAATGTCATATTTCATATTACATATGCAAGTAATTTTCATTAATTTTTTATTAAATACTACTGCCAAAAATGCTTATAAATGCTTGGTTTCACCAAGACATCAAAGAAATGGAGAGGAGATATCATGGAAGGTAGGACACCAGCATGATGGCTGATCACTGCTTGATGTTGGAACGGGATGCTCCAGAGTTATTACATAAAAGTAAAGAAACAGGGAGTACATTCGAGACTAAAAGGCAAGAAAACTCAGGACAAATAAAGATGAATATGTTGTTATGTTATGTTATAATGTTTCAGACCAACAAAGACCCTAGGATCCACTCATGGCTGGTCTACCTAACTGTATTCGTAATTGTGTATTGTGCATGTCCTCCGAGGTGGCGGAGGGGACCTACAATTTTACGTGGGTTCCGAACAACAAAGCCTTACTTTTACTACCTTAAACTATACCCAATCTATCAACGTATGCGTCTAATCGATTTTTAAACATGTTTATAGATGTGCTACTAATTACTTCTACCGGCAAACTATTCCACCTATTTAATATTCTATGCGTAGAAAAGTTTTTGGCAACTGCTGTCTCGAACCTTCTACTTGTCAACTTACACCCGTTATTTCTAGTCCTATTATATTGAGATATTTCGAAAAAGCTACCTCTATCTACGTTATCGAACCCATTCATAATTTTAAAAACCTGGATTAGATCACCTCTTAGCCTCCTAGTCTCGAGTGTAGTCAATTTTAACTCCTTAAGCTTATCCTCGTACGACTTTGACCTAAGCGACGGAATCATCTTAGTTGCTCGTCTTTGAACTCTTTCGATTTTCTCTATATCTTTGCACATATGCGAATTCAAAAATTGGACCGCGTACTCCAAATGGGGTCTAACTAATGATTTAGAAAGAGGAACTATAATATCGCGCGATTTGTACTCAAAATTTCGAGCTATAAAACCTAACACTTTGTTCGCTTTATTGACCGCTGCTATACTTTGTTTCGCTATAACTCCTATAACTCCTGAATCTTTTTCCTGCTCTACATTTGTTAACTCTTTCCCTGACATACTGTACGCAAAATTACCGTTACGCGGACCTATATGTAAAATTTTGCACTTATCGACGTTAAATCTCATTTGCCATGTGACTGACCAATCAACGATTATATTAAGATCGTTTTGGAATTTACCTCTATCTTCGTCATTAATCGCCCTACCACCCAGCTTCGTGTCATCCCCAAACTTTGAAACTGTACTGACTAGGCCGACATCTAAATCGTTAATATATATCTATAAGAAAAAGCAAGGGGCCCAATACAGAACCCTGAGGAAAGCCACTCGCTACATTAGCCCAACACGACTCCGCTCCATCAACGACCACCCTCTGTTTCCTAACTCGCAACCACTCTTCTATCCAATTTATTACTACACCCCTGATTCTATGAGCCTTAGTTTTTTCAATGAGTCTTTTGTGCGGTACGGTGTCAAACGCTTTTTGAAAATCTAAATACACTTCATCAACCGCCCGATGACTATTGTAAACGTCAACCACGCTTTGAAAAAATTCTAAAAGATTAGTTAAGCAAGATTTGTTTCGCCTAAAACCGTGCTGCGTATTTCTAAGTTATGCAATTCTAAGTGTTCCACTATACGATCCCTAATTATTGATTCCAATAGCTTACCTACAACAGACGTCAAACTGATTGGCCTATAATTTCCTGCTGCACCTTTATCGCCTTTCTTAAAGATAAGTGTTACGTTTGCCAACTTGAAATTATCTGGTACGCTCCCCTCAGAAATAGACGCATTAAAAATTTTTGTTAGCGGCACAATAATGCTATCTTTTAATTCTTTTAGTTGTATGGGATATATGGAATCCGGCCCCGGTGAGTTACGCGTTTTCATTTTATCAGTATAGCGCATTACTTCCCCTTCACTAACCACAATATTATCCAAAATATTACCATTATCAAAAGGTATTATGTCTATGATCGTAGGGATATTCGTTCATCTTCTATAGTAAAAACTGACGTAAAAATTTCGTTTAACAAGGTAGCCATTTCCTTGTTTTCAGAAACTAGCTCTCCGTTAACATTTTTCAACGGCCCCAAGACACTTTTAACCTGGATTTCTATTGTTGACGTATTGAAAGAATCGCTTGGGGTTTTCTTTACCGTCACGAGTTATGGAGATTTCAAATTCGCGCTTGGACTTTTTTATTACACTTTTCGCTTCACGCCTTAGAGATATGTAGTTGTTTCGTAACCAAAAATTGTCTTCATCGCACTTATGTAGCCTATAAGCCCTATCTCTACTCTTTATAATGTCTTCTACTCTAGAAGTAAAGCACAAGGGCTTGTTGTTTACTTTCGCACGCTTAATTTTATACGGTACACTTTCCTCATTTATAGTCCTAAATACTGTTTCGAACGATTCCCACATTAGTTTTGCGTTGGAGTTCCCCATTATGTTTTCCCAATTGACGTGTGACAATTTATTTCTTTCTTTTTAAAGTTGTTTGCATTTGTAATTAGTATAACAAAGTGAAATAGGTACCTAATGTAAATTGAAATAAATAATATTTATTTTAGTTCTTGTTTTTTCCCTTCCAGTTTGCAGAAAATCCTTACGTGATAGAAAAAATGGACACCTTATTCGAAATCAGCGTAGCTGAATTATATAAAATCAGTTATTAGGAAGAACCCAACTCTCGCAAAGTTCTCATTCGCAGGCCTGTGTTATTATTTCTATTTTTGTGTCCGATATATATATATATATAAATGAAAAGGTTTATTGGCAGACTATAGTCCATATGACAAGTATTATTAAAACAATGACAGTTCATATACTAAGGATAGAAATATATACATTTGATTAGAAATAATACTGTAATGTCGAAGTTAAGTGGAGCTACAGACAGACGTTTTCGTACCAAGAAGTCCATAGCTTAGAGGATAAATGGCAGGACTCATGGATAGATTGGATGATCGGGTTGGTTGATTTTTTAATTCTTTGCATTATACTGTGTGGAGCACGTCTTGTTATTTCCGGGAAGCTCGGGACATTGCGGGTAGCAAACATTTGCGAAGCTGAGCATCTCGGGGGTAATTTATGTAAGAGTCTAATAGACCTGTTGTACAGAAAATTTAGAGTTCTGCCAGAACCTTTTTTATAATTCACCCACAGTTGCTGTCCGTATATATTACTGCAGAAAGTACGAAAGAGAGTGTCTTTAGCTTCACTTGTACAGAATCGAAAGTTCCTTATGGTCATATTCGGTTTAGCACACAGGCTTCGAGATTGTTTTCTTATATCCGAGTCATCACACAAGGAGCTGGTAATAGTTTGACCCAAATACTTAAACTCTTGTACTTCCTCAATTACTTCACCATTCATTTTAAACCTTATATCAGCTGGATGATTACAGCTTTTAGGATGAAATTGCATAACCTTAGTTTTTGTAACATTAAAAGAATATCATGTTTCTGCGAATACACTTCGCAGACATTTAGTAGCCGATCCAGACCTTTAACAGAGGGACTTATTAATACCATATCATCCCCTTAAACTAAGTTATTTATCCTTGTGTTATCTATACGACATCCCACTGTTGCCTCATTAAGTGAAGCAATTAATCCGTCGATATACACATTAAACAGCATAGGGGAGAGCAAGGAGCCTTGTCTCACCCCGCAAGAGGAGCCAAAACACTCGGATAGTACATTGCATTGCCCCACCTAACTGTGAAAGATTGGCGGGAATACCAAAATTTCCATAAATTTAATGTGTACATGGAACCTTCCTGTCTTCTAATTTTGCAAATGAAATATTATGGTTCACCCTATCATATGCCTTACTTATATCTAGGAAACAGCTATAAATAGTTGAATTAATGTCAATGTACTTAGACATTGTTTCTTTTAAGTACATAGATACACAATTCAGTTGAGTGGGACCTTTTGAAGCCAAACTGATTAGATGTCTATAGGAAATCATTTAATCGGCATAACAAGAGTTTTTCTAGTAGTTTCGAGAAGCAGGAAGCGACAGCAATAGGCCTGTAATTATTGCTGGACAGAATGTCTCCGTACTTATTTTTGACCAGGGGCAAGATGTATACCCTCATGAACTCTGCAGGGATATAGCTATGAGAAAGCATGGCTGATAGGAGCAATGATATATGCAGACATACTACGTCATTTGCATATTTTAAGTGCTCATTCAATAAGACATCTACCACTGACGCAGAACCAGTCTTTAACTCTTTAATTAACCTCTTTACTTCAGAAAATGATATCAAAGTATTTTCCCTTGTCCCTCCCACCAGTGGCGTAGCGTGGGGTGTGCGGGGTGTGCGGACCGCACAGGGCGGCCACTTTGGGGGGCGGCCAATTTTGGCCAAGGCTGGCATTACGGTACGGTATGGTACGAAATACCATATTGTTTTCTATGTTTTAAATTGAATTATTAAATTTTTTTTTTTATTGTCTATCATCACGGTTTCAATTTTCATCATTATTACATTGTTTCTCAATCAATAAAATGTAAATCCTTTATATACGTGTGTTTGCTGTAGTGGAAGGTATGTTACGTTTAAGGAAGGGGGCGGCCAATTTGGCTACCGCACAGGGCGGCCAAAACCCACGAGTCGCCACTGCCTCCCACAATCGTTTGGCTGCAATCTATCTTAAGATTATCCCTACACACACTCCTAAGAATGTTAGAATAGTGGTTTTTCCACAGCTTTGCAATTTCATCCTCCCCCGACACTCCATCGATTGTCGGAGGAAGGACATTTTTGACACCCGTTTGATTCTTAACAAATTTCCAAAATTTGTTATTATCGTTATTTATGCGAGCTCCACAGGCTTTTGATGCTCGAATAGACTCTTCTTCCTGTTTATATCGCCTTATGGCCGCCTTATCCTGACCCCTACTTCTACACATATTCAAGTATACTGGTCCTAATCTGGGTCTACCATGAAAGCAGCACAAATCATAGGCGTCTTTCGATTCCCTCTTCATGGGGGCAATGAAATCATTCCATCCAGGAATAATCTTAGTATGAGAGTTGTAAGATTTAACCAGGGGGCTTCCTGCTTCTCTTAACAGAGATATTATCTTACTATAATACCTATCTATGAGTTTACAGTGAGAATCATTTGAGCAAGGATTATTACAGGCAAGGTGTAAAATTTCTAAATTATTAAAGAGGTGACTTGTTCTGTCTTTATATTCTATTCTATGCTGCATCATAACATTGGACCAATCAACACGATTATTCTTACCTATTGAGTTCTTGTTAAGTCGTGTTGCGCATAAATTGGTAACGTTAATTAATATTTCTAATGATCAGAAAGAAGGAAATTATGTAGAATATGAACAATTCGATCCTTTAGATTATTACTAGTGAGACAATGATCAATCCACCTGGTGGTACCACTCATATCACTAACGTATGTAAAATTACCACTGGCTACCCCTAATACATCTACATCACTTATACTTAAATTGGCCGACTTGCACATGTTACCCAATTCTACAAAGAATTCCGAGTTTACATGTGCGTTAAAGTCCCCCATTATTATACAGTGAGAATATTTGGGGTTATCTGATAATGACTTAATTTTGTACAGCAAATCAATGTATTCATCTAGATTATTGCCGTTGTTATATGGTAAATAGCAGTTTACAATTAATATAAAATCATTGTTCACTTGTAATTCAATGCCTAACAACCTTACATTATCGCTTGTTAAAAATTTTATATGTTTTGACAAATTTTTCCTTATTAAGAAAGCAACACCACCAAAAGGCCTACCGTACATTAATTCATCTGACAAATTTACTGCTGATGACGCATGATATGTAAATTCATCATGGATGGTAGAGAGGAATTTTAGCTCTTGCTTAGGTACCCAGTGCTCCTGCAGGAGTATCAAATCTGCACTGTCGCAGACTTTATGATCATCTACAGTTGAATTCCTGACTGACCTTACATAATACGCGCGTCTAATATAGGTTTCAGCTTGCGGAAACCGACGATTTCAAACATTCTGTCGAGGATGAAACGGTTTCGCGTAGGGACAAGAACGTTATTATCAGAAGCATTCTTCCACATCAGTCGTATATCAATGCATGGCTGATCGTTATTTATACACAACGTACAAACAATGGCATATGAGGGGGTATCACGAATCTGCTCTCTTCTTGTACCTACACCTGCAGGAATTTTATAACGATCTTCACTCCACTTTTCAACTACCACGAAGACTATTCATCTACTCAACACTTAAATGAACAACATTCCGTTCACCAGAGTTTGTTTTTCTACAAGTCGTTTCCAGTACATAGTTAATGGCACCGGTTTTACGCTTGAACACGCGCAATCACTTCGTCACGGACACATCGTACACGGCATTGAGAATGCTGCTCAAAGAAAATTCCATCGTATTCGAGGAGTGCACGTCCAGTCGGTTCAAGCTCTGAGATGACTATGAGCCACAGGCGAGCGGATCGGCTCGACGGGAGGAGTGAGTCACATCATAAGCTGATGAAACGTGTACGGCGTTGTTCCAACGTAAATGTATTCCATTATACTGGGTAGGTGTTTTGAGAAATTTTCCGATACATGAAGCAATACCGGTTTTAAATAATGCATTAGAGTGATCAAAGAAATCAGCATCGGATAATAACCTTATTGTTCTTTTTTTGGATGACAAAGATATGTTTAAAGCGTTGTTAACGGAGTTTTCCCAAACAAAGGTGCAGTACATTACATAAGGAAGAACAAGAGTATGATACAGAGTTAATAAAACCGGTTTAGGAACTACATTTCTCAGTTTAAACATTATAGCAACGCTCGAAGTCTTTTTCGCGATATAATTTACATGCTCACTCCATTGCAAATTCTTATCAAGCACTACACCAAGAAATTTTGTTACGGTACACTCCTTTACAGCGATTTCATCAACATTAAGTTCATCAAAATACACATCTCTTTTATTATTAAAAATCATGAAATTTGTTTTACTGGTATTTAGGAAGAGTTTATTGGTGGTCAACCATTTCATTATATTAATAATTTCTGATTGAAATACATGTATTCTTATTTGAATTAAGATCTTTGCAAGAAAAACTCACAGTTGTATTATCTGCAAAATAATATGAAGTTAAGTATATCAGACGAACGAGGAAGGTCATTTATATACAGGGTGTACATAAAGTCAGGATCTATTTTTGTGAAGCACTTGGAAATTATATGGAATTCAATCATAAAATGATAAAGTGGTAACATTTATTAAATAATTAAGAGTAGGATTCGACGTGACGCCCATCAGTATCCCTGCACAGCTCAAATCGTTCCGCAGCATTTCTAAACACATTCTGGAGCATTTGCGGGGTTATGTTATCTGCAGCAGTTCGTATACGTGTACGTAAGTTTTCAAGACTCGTAATCTTCGTCTGATAGACGTGCGATTTGATAAAGCCCCATGCAAAGAAATATAAAGGGGTTAAATCTGGTGATCTCGCTGGCCAAGGTCTGTTGCTTCCGCGTCCGATCCAGCGATTTTGAAAACGTCCATTTAGATAATCCTGAACAATTTTGGCATAGTGATAAGGAGCACCATCATGTTGATAGACGACGGTACTAACAATCCTATCCCCGTCGTCTATCAACATGATGGTGCTCCTTGTCACTATGCTAAAATTGTTCAGGATTATCTAAATGGACGTTTTCAAAATCGCTGGATCGGACGCGGAAGCAACAGACCTTGGCCAGCGAGATCACCAGATTTAATCCCTTTAGATTTCTTTGCATGGGGCTTTATCAAATCGCACGTCTATCAGAGAAGATTACGAGTCTTGAACTTACATACACGTATACGAACTGCTGCAGATAACATAACCCCGCAAATGCTCCAGAATGTGTTTAGAAATGCTGCGGAACGATTTGAGCTGTGCAGGGATACTGATGGGCGTCACGTCGAATCTTACTCTTAATTTTAATAAATGTTACCACTTTATCATTTTATGATTGAATTCCATATAATTTCCAAGTGCTTCACAAAAATAGATCCTGACTTTATGTACACCCTGTATAATAAAAATAACAGTGGACCCAGAACTGAGCCCTGTGGCACACCTTGTTTGATAAACGCTTTAGTTGAGCAAACCTTACTTCCTGATACAAAATGATATCTATTGGACAAATAACTTTTAAACCAATCACTGATTCTGCTCTAAAGCCGTAACAATATAATTTATTAAGTAGAATATTATAGTCTATTATATCAAACACCTTACTTAAATCCATAAATATTGATATTATTTTTGTTCTCTTTTGCTATATTTGCATTTTCCATAATATTTCCATAATATATATATATATATATATATATGTGTGTGTGTGTGTGTGTGTACACTACCAGTCAAAAGTTTAAGTACACCCTGAAATATTCATAAATTTCAAATTTTGTTTAAAGTTTTTTATTTATTAACTAAGTTATCATGACACAAATTCATAAGTACAAACATGGGAACTTAAATAACAACAAATCAGGACAATTTACCAAAAGCAAAGTCTAAATTTTAGATTCATCAAAATAGCCTCCTCTAGCAGCAATTACAGCAGAACAAATTCGAGGCATGCGCTCAACAAGAGAAAGAAGATAGTCTGGTGAGAGCTGCTGCCAGCCCTCTTGTAAGAGTTCCCAGAGCTTCTTAGCACTGGATGGCTGCTTGTCTTTCACTCGTCGATCCAGTTCATCCCACACTAGCTCGATGGGATTCAGATCCGGGGACTGTGCTCGCCATTCCATAACTGTGAGCTGACGTTGTCGTTCTTTCTGCTTCAGGTAATTTTGACACAGCTTGGAAGTGTGTTTAGGATTGTTGTCTTGCTGCATTATGAACTGTTGGCCAACTAGTCGCAGTCCAAATGGGATGGCATGGCGCTGTAGAATGCTGTGATAGCCACGTTGGTTCAGTATTCCAGTGACTTTGTGGAGATTTCCAACTTGCTCGCCTGCAAAACATCCCCAGACCATCACATTTTCTCCACCGTGCTTCACTGTTGGCACAACACACTGCTGTGTCATCTTTTTACCCGCTCTGCGCCGCACAAATACTCTGCGTTTGGATCCAAAGGACAAATTTTCACTGCTTAACAGTCCATTTTTGGTTTTTTTTTAGCCCCAGCTAGCCTTTTCTTTTTGTTCTTGAGTCTCAGCATTGGTTTCTTTGCTGCAGCTCGTCCTTTTAATCCTGCCTCTCTTAGTCTCCTCTGAACAGTTGATGTTGAAACTGGTGTACTTCTGGAGTTGTTCAGCTGGTCTTTGATTTCAGTTACTGTGAGGTGTCTGTTGCGCAGACTGGTGATTCGGATATACTTGTTCTCTGAGTCTGTTGTGGTTCTTGGTCACCCTGACCTTTTTCTGTCCTTATTTTGACCAGTTTCTTCGTACCGTTTAATGGCATTCACAGAAACTTTTAATTTTTTTGCACTTTGCTTCAGTGATTGGCCCTCATTTCTCAAAGTTACAATCGACTCTTTTTTCTGTTGTTAACTGAGCTTTGGTACCTATTTTTGCTTTTTGAAACAAGAAATATACCTTAAACTACATAGTTAGCTCCTCTGCAAGGATTTTATATGTAAAGACCTGCAGCGCATGTTAATAACTGAACACATGTATTAACATACTCCTAAAGAAACACACTACCCCAATAAAGACTTTTAAACTCTTTTGGGCCTTTGTGCAGAGCTAATGACATTAATTTTAGGTTGCATGCTAGACGTAAATTAACACATTTTGAAGGCTATTTTGAAGAAGCTTCTGTGTTACAACACACTGCATAGGGTAGATGCAGTGAAGCATATAATATGAAAGCCAGGTAAGCAAATTCATCTCTACAGTAGTATCTGTTAAGTTTACATTTGAAATTTGTCATGAGCTAAGCAGCAAAACATTGGAAATTAGTAGGTGTACTTAAACTTTTGAATGGTAGTATATATGTATGTATATATATATATATATATATATATATATATATATATATATATATATATGTGTGTGTGTGTGTGTGTGTGTGTGTGTGATGTATATACATAAAATAAACATACCTATGAAATGACGACATATTGTTCCGGGAAATTGCTTCGCAATTTTAAGCGTTTATTATGAGAGGAAATGTTTGACCAAATATCAACCTCCCTTTCGAGTTTACTGTAGACCGTATCTGTGTGCGCGTGTGCATGTACTTATGCGTGCGTACGTGTTTGTGTGTACATGTATGTGTGCTTGTGTGTATTTGTACTTGTCTTAACATTTGTTAAATACTATTTCGGTCCGTAATTCCGATACATTCTTGCGCTCTCTCTACAAATAATTAAATATCGTAAATGGGAAGAGAAAATCAATTAATTTAATTTTGTCTTTTTAAAAGATTTTACTTTCAGGGGAAATATTTTCCCTCTACTTTTTAGGTGAAGGAGTTACAGGGTTGAGGGGAAGGGAATTTTTCTTACTTCGTTTTATTTATCTTCTTTAACTTCATTTTAAACTCAAGCGAAAAGCTTCAAATTTTTAAAAGTTCAATGAAAGAAAAATTCCGAGTTGTTTCCTTTGTGTTCGCAATAATCTTATTCGTAAGCTTGTATCTCTGACGGGTCTTACACCATAAACGAGTTACTGTGAAGCTTCTGTTTTCTCTCTCTCTCTCTCTCTCTCTCTCTCTCTCTCTCTCTCTCTCTCTCTCTATATATATATATATATTATATTGTTAATAGAAAATAGAAAATAGAAATGTATCAAAAACGCTGTTGGTAGAATCAATAGAATTACTGAACAAATATCTTGAATAAGAATTAACTAATAATTTATCAAATCAAACCAAATCGAATCTATCTTAATTTCTAACCAAATCTAACCTACTTTACCGCCCTTCTCCTAATAAATAATATATATTTGTATACTACTACTAATATAATTTATTGTTCTACATATTTATACACATCTAGGTAAAATATATACACAAGAAATACAGGTCGGTCCAAAAGTACCTATCTATTTTGCTGAAATAATGATATTTCTATTTTATTTTCTACAGGCCATAGATGATGATGGATATAAAAGAACGTTACTACGTATCCATGAGAAGAAGTGCAAAGAAATTCGAAAAAAATCGAAAGAAGATATCACAAACCAGGACCTACAGACAAAGCAATTCGCGAGCTCGTCAATAAATTTAAAAAAAAACAGGATCTATTCACGATGAGGCAAGATTTGGACGTCCAGGTACCTCTCAAGAAAATGTCGAACTGGTAAGAGATGCCTTTGAAACAAATCCTAGAATGTCAACTCCCACAACATCACATAGATTGAAAACACCAAAAAAAAACTATTTTAAGGATTTTAAAAACAACAATAAAAAGAAAAATTACCATATTCAAGTGCTACATAAGTTACACGAAGAGGATTCTCGAAGACAAGCCGCCATGTGCACAGAATTGATTGAAAAAATTCATACCGAAAACTTATTAAACCACATTCTGTTCAACGATGATGCGACATTCCACGCATACGGAAAGGTTAAGCGACATAATTACAGTATCTGGGCTAGTGAAAAACCAACCGAGTTCTTCGAATGGGAGAAAGATTCTCCCAAAGTTAATGTCTGGTTGGGTATGACAAGATCGAAGATTTACGGACCATTTTTCTTTGCAGAAGCTATGGTAACACGGCCAATTTATTTTGACATGCTTCAACAGTTTCTTGAACCCCAGCTTCATTCACATAGCATTCTCAACACTGTTATCTTTCAACAAAATGGAGCTCCATGTCACTATGCAAACATCGTTAGGGCGTACCTTGATGAGCTCTTAACAAATCGCTGGATTGGGCGTGGTGGAAACAGCCCGTGGGCAGTACGATCTCCAGAATTAACACCATTATACTTCTTTGCGTGGGGCTTATAAAGTCTGAGGCTTAGCAAACAAGAGTTACAGACCTGCAGGATCTGCGGATCCGCATTCTCGCGGCAGTCGTTAAAATAACCCCAGAGATGCTTGAGAATGTGTTTCGCACTACAGTCAACAGATTTGAGATTTGTAGAAATACTGATGGTACTCACGTCGAATCTTAGACTTAAGCTTGATAAATAAATATACATCTAATTATGTAACTGCATTTTTATCCTAAAATACTATTATTTCAGCAAAATAGATAGGGACTTTTGTACCACCCTGTATATATATACATGTTACCAACAAAGCCCGGCAGTTGGACAATGCGCGCTTTTTCTGGAGACAACGCACATTGTCCTCCCTCATCTGACAGAGGCCGAAATAAATTATATATATATATATATATATATAAAAGTTACGCCCAATTTATGAAATAGCCCATTTCATGAACTGATCAAAACTAGTGCCCATTTCATGAAATAAGCAAGAAAGTTACTCACACTGCCTATTTTATGAAACAAGCATTGATTGGTATGAGTTTTAAATTTTCATCCATAATATTTACACAAATACTGTAATTATTAATATTTATTTCCCCCATAGACTTCAACTGATTTCTGGCTGTTTTTCACTTACGATCTGGAGTATTCGTGTAGTGTTATCTGGTAACACGTTTTGTTTTAAAAAAAATGTAAGAAATCAACTAGCTGTGTAAGGATAGGTAAATTATTCGTAGAAAGTTTGTCAGACAGCGAAGGTGAGAGTAATAGATTTTGTCGTTACCAATTTAGCTTGGGTAAGCTTTGAGAGTTCATGCATGGGCGTAAATCCCACTACGGCATTGGTATAAAATTTTGCTGTTGTCCTTGGATATAAATATTTAAAAAAAATTTACTTATGTATCGAACACAGATTAATTTTAGAATGTTGTAAGTGTACTAAATGTGAATGGTCCTGCAGTAGATCAATAGATGAGCTGGAGGATTTCGTTGCAAGTTGGCCATCCTTATGGTCTACTCACTATGAACAGCGCGTTATTGTTGTTCTCAAGAGCGAAAAACCTGAGCAAAAACGGCTACGCGAAGAGTATCACATACCTTACACTTTTATACCTAGTTCACTAGATAATGTGGAAAAGGTTACCAAGAAAACTGGCAAATACATGGCTACCAAGGAAGCCGTTATAGACATCAGGCAGGTTCACATTGAGACTGGTCATGGGGGTTGAAAGGAAGATTTACATCAAGATGTCAGGAAAGTACGCCAATATCCCAAAACCTATCATAAAACATTACATTAGCCGTTGCAGGAGATGCATAGAAAAACGTCGTAGATAGGAAACAGCTGCTGGAGTAGTAATCAGACCATTATCTACCACTGACCTGAATAAATGTGGTCAATTTGATCATGCAGACTATGAGGGATGGAAGTAGCCGTTTTATACTGCACTACATGGAATATGTTATAATGTAATAATGTTATAATGTTTCAAACCATCAAAGACCCTAGGATCCACTCATGGCTGGTCTACCTAACTGTGTTCGTAATTGTGTATTGTGCATGTCCTCCGTGGTGGCAGAGAGGACCTACAATTTTACGTTGGTTCCGAACCACAAAGCCTTAATTTTACTACCTTAAACTATACCCAATCTATCAACATATGCGTCTAATCGATTTTTAAACATGTTTATAGACGTGCTACTGATTACTTCTACCGGCAAACTATTCCAGCTATTTACTATTCTATGCGTAAAAAAGTTTTTGACAACTGCTGTCTCGAACCTTCTACTTGTCAACTTACACCCGTTATTTCTAGTCCTATTATATTGAGATATTTCGAAAGAGCTCTCTCTCTCTCTACGTTATGGAACCCATTCATAATTTTGAAAACCTAGATTAGATCACCCCTTAGCCTCCTAGTCTCGAGTGTAGTCAATTTTAACTCCTTAAGCCTATCCTCGTACGACTTTGACCTAAGCGACGGAATCATCTTAGTTGCTCGTCTTTGAACTCTTTCGATTTTGTCTATATCTTTTCGCATATGCGGATTCCAAAATTGGATCGCTTACTCCAAATAGGGTCTAACTAATGATTTATAAAGAGGAACAATATCTAACTAAGTTCCATGTCATATGGCCTCTTAAGACCATGACTGCAGCCGAGGTTGCCCATGAGCTTCTATTGATATTTCTTGGGATAGGGGTACCTTGTTTTCTTTTGAAAGTAATGCACCTACTAATTACGGACTTTAAGTGCTGGCGTAATCTCGGAACCCCCCAACGCTTTCGTATACAAGCGACTAAATTCGATACTCCTGAATGATAGTGCTTTTGGTGAGCATTTTCTCCGATTAAGTTGGTGAAGGGGTGATTGCTCACCAGTAGAATTGGCATACCAGAATACGGAAAGTTTTCTCTGTTCTTAAACCGACCAGTACAATAAATAATTTCATTTAGCAATTCGTGACGCAGTTGATTGACTTTAGGTGGTGTCTTTCTTGTCTTGGCGTCTATTTTTTAATGCTTTGATTTCCTGTGAGAAATTTCTCTTATACATGTTTAATCCAATAATTTTCCTCCTCGTTCTATTCAGACACAGTGACCATTCTTCCAACGTTTGCTCCATTACTACGTTTGAGTAATTTCTTACGAAATCTTAAAAGATAGACAGTTACCCAAAAGCTTATACAAACTGTTAGATTTCCGAGGGTCTATCAGTGGTAGTCTTTCTGTCGTCGTGTTCACAACGTTGATCGTAATGCCTTCTGATATTTCCTGTTTCAAACACTGGCTACGACGACGGTTCTATAAGATAAGACGGTCCATGGAACCATAAATCTGATTCCAATAAGGCATTGGAACTTATTCCACAGGATAATAAGTCGCTAGGGTTATTTTCAAAGGGAACGTATCTCCACGTGGCTTGAGGTAGTAACACATTTATTTCATTCAATCCGTTTTGGATATATAATTTCAATGATTTTGTTCTTTCAATCCAACACAAGGCTACCTTGCTTTCTAGCAAAACGAAGACCTTCTTGTTTTAAGGCTACATGGCATACTAATCTGGTTGCCAAAGGAGCTGCAGTTAAATAACTGGGGGATTGTTAATGTTTTATTGGGTACTACCTTAGCTTTGGCCATAACTAAATGAGATTGACTTCACTCTACTAAATAGACACAGGTCCCATACACGTGTGTACAAACATCTACGAATGCCTGGATCTCAACCTCATTTGCTGGGGATACGATTAACTGACGTGGCAATTTCAACTCTAACCCTTTTGAATATCTTTCTCAACTTCTTTCCACCTAGTTGTTGTTTCTTCATCCAGAACTGAATCCCATTTTATTTTCGTTTTCCACAGGTTTTATAACAGTATGCGTGCTCTAATCGCCACTGTACACGGTAACCTAAAGGATCAAAATCTTTGTCGTATTACTCAAAATAGCGAGGAATCTATCTGATCTAAATGGTGTAGGATCTTTGCGTTTAATAAAAATTGGCTACAAGTGTCTCCAAATACTAAACGAAATTTATATGTCAACGTTTTTGAAAAGTGATCTAAAGGATTTTCGGGCCATATGAATCTTGTCGAATCTCGATCACTTTCATGCAGTTTTGTCATCAAGAATGCTTTGTCTACATCACTAAGAAAAGCGTAAGCTTGCAAACGAAATTTAAATAATGTTTGAGAGAGATCATTTATCATATGTCCACAAAAAGCAATCATTTAAACTGGGATTACCTGCCGAACAATCAAATACCACCCTCAGTGGAGTAGCACGTGAATCTTTCCTTACCCCATGATGAGGCAGATTATGGATCTCGGTCCCTTCAACCAATGGTTGTTCGGGATCTACCTTCTCAATAGAGTAAATTTCCTTTCTAGCTGTTGTTCAAACGCGATTGTATTGAATTAATTGTTCTGGTTCCTCTATCATTTTCTTCAAAAGTTCGTAGGTAAGGTGGGATGATTATTTTTCCTAGGGAGTTTTGCTATATATTGACCATCCTGATATCTTCTTGTTGATCAAAATCCCCTCAAGTTTTATCTTCGTCTTCGTTGCCCCTGGATTTTATTGTAGCTCCCAAAGGGTCTTTAGACTCTCATCCAACCCGATGTCTTCTACTTCAGTACCAGTGTGTAATACTGTAATTGCGTCATTTGAAACATCAATCGAGGTTTCACTACTGTTAATGGGAAGTAATCCTGACACCATTGTTCTTACTTTAAATCTTATTAAATGAATGTCATTGATTTTTGAATGACCATATACCAGTCTATAATATTGATCGGCCCCAATCAACAATGCTATGCTCTCTACACAATCGCTTTTTCTCATAGGATCAGCTAGCGGGAACCTTCTCTTCTCGAAATCTGCTATTACCCCTTTCAACCCTTCAAATGTTCCGTGCGATGATTCCTCATTTTACGAAGGTCAAGCTTGTCGCCCTTCTCCTCCGTACCCTTTCTATTCTGGGCATGTTTATCTGACTAGGTAGGGTTTCTACCACTACTGCTTCCATACTTAGCAGTCCGTTACTCGTTTGTACAGGAAACTTTACCACCGGGTAATTTTGTGATTTTCCTACTACACCGTAACCATTTATAGTTAGCCTAACAGTTCTGCTACTTGGCAGTTTCAATTTATGGGCAGTCTTTGTTGTGCGCATTGATCGAACAGGGGTCTAATAGGAGTGTCCCCTTGATTAGTTTTTACCCGAATTATAGCCGTAGGAAGCGCTATTCCCATCATCTTGGTTCCTTGACTAGTGGGAGTTACGGCTGTGGTGACGTCACTGGTGGACTCTTCCTTTCTTTGTTGTTCAGTCGATACCTCATTACTTTTCTTCCCTGAACAGAGACAGTGGCGGATTATCACTGAGGCTATTGAGGCTGAAGCCTCAGGCTCCCATGCTTGATGGACCCCCAATCAACTGAGTTTCGATGATATAATTCGAGATTTCGCAAACTTCTTTGATTAAATATGACACAGTACACAAACTGACAAATTCCCTGTTTTATTTTATGTTTTATAGGCCCTAAAGTAAAGTTTGCTTAATACTGTTTGGTTTTGGCAAACGGCAAAATACACTGTGTTAAGGTCCTTTTAAGTTTGTTTCTCAATTAGCCTGAGCACCGTACATATAATTCGTGTAAATGTACTATGTACTGTACATGTACATGTTTTGTTAATAAAAAGCTAGAGAAAAGGGCCCCATATTATTCATTGCCCCGGGGCCCCGAGGTGTCTTAATCCGCCTCTGAACAGAGATAGGTATGATGTCTAATCCCACACGTAGAACAATTCTTCTTGCTTTCACATTCCGCAACTCGATGCCCCGGTTTCTTACAATTTAAACAATTTCAATTCTGTACCCGCTGATACAGGGATTGAGCATCACTGTACTTCCTATAGTCCTGGGCAAAGTGCGGGTGGTCATGCACAATTGACAGTACTTATTAATAGCTACCGGAACACACACTACCGGTAGTGGACGATGCAATTTTGCTGTTCTTCCCATTTTCCTTATTTTTATACTTTCCTTGCCTTGTCACTTTATTCTTCTCTTCTGGTTCTCTTGCTTGCACGTGTCCTATCTGCAGTAATTGAGGCTCTAAAGTCGTTCAACTCCCAATAATTTTGCTTGGCTGCTCTAATGCTATCATCTCTTAGTTTAACTGGTAGTTTTTGAAGCAGTAAAGCTGCGATGACAAACCCAGCCTCTTCGACTTTAGTATCCAAAGTTTTCAAACCTTTAATATGACTTTCAAAGGCTGCACGGACTCTGCTTAAGTCTGCTGCATTGGTATTGGCATTTGGTTCTTTAAGTCGAACAAGGCGTGGAGGTGCGCTTGTATGATCTCATTCGGTTTTCCGTATGTTTCCTGTAATAACTGGATGGCCTAGATGGTCTTATGCTCGATATCTCGAAATACCGACTGAGAATCACTTGTAGTTTCCATGTTCGCGATAGAGCTAACTTCTCTTTCTCGAGTTCTTTTAGCCTTATTTGTTGTTCTAATTCTAACTTTCGGAGTAAGTTCTTTTCCTTCTCACGAGCTCTCTCATCCGCTCTTTATCTGCTTTCTGCATTTCGGCCACCCACTTTCTAAGATCTGCACCTTCATATCCAAGTTCTCCGTTACATCCTTTAATTGCTGATATTCAGAAGACATCTTCCCCTTTACGCAATCAGTTTCAAACTACTTATACTGTATTTCTTTCAAATTAACCAATTAAAAGTCCGGTTCGAAGGACCAAATGTGGAAAAGCATTACAGGGAAGATAGGGGTTCGAACTATCCCCGTCCCGTAATCACTCAGAAAATTGAAATTTACACAAAGTTTAATTTAAAGACAACCTATAGTAAATAAAAACTCATAATAAATATCTAAAACACTAATTTGAAGGACCAAAGGTATAATTACCTCATTATGAAGAAAAATCGGATCACCTGAAGATCAGGGCCCCCAGCCTCAATTACCAATCAATCTTTGTTAAAACTAACGAAAATATCACGACTTAACCTACCCAATCGTCAAGGGCGTACAGTTGACCTAACGGGCATTCACTTTAATTTATTATTATATTTGGTACTCTAAAGCAAAAAACAAGAATACATGGGGGCCCTGATCTTCAGGTGATCTGAAAAATCTACTGCTACTACTACTACTACTACTACTACTACTAATTACTAATATTTACAGATAAGTTGTAATTATTTCTACAATTGTTCTCCCGTGATAAGCCGGCAGCGATATCTGGAGTTTATCCAATGTGTGAAAAATGCTCGGTATGAATTGGTCCACAATTAACCCACCCCTTATATCTCCAGTCTAACTATAGAGTAGATTAAGTCTAGCCTGTAGGGGTCAGCCTAGAGATTCCGGAAATGGTCCAGAGCGGGCAGATAAATTGAGGTCCACAGTAGGATTCCTCACCAAATTAGGTTAGGGCAATCTACCTTCACCTTTGTTAAGCTATGAGTTGATGCTAGGTCTTAGGCCACAATGTAGGCCTAATTTGTCTGACCCAGCTTAATTTAATGCGTTTACTTCTAACTGGGTTAAAACACAATTAGTCACTTACTGCTAGTTATTAGAGTCCCTTTTCCCCTTTTGTTAATTGTTGAGAGCGTACTTGCTGGTGGGGATCTTTTTTCCGTTGTTTTCTTCTCCCTTCTCTCGTTCCGTCTTCTCCCCGTTCCTCGTTTTCGTTCTCCTTGTTCCTTTTCGCGGGGCTTTTTCCACCAGCGTCGTCTTGGTTTTTTCTTCGGTTGGTTGATCGGTAATGTATATCTATTACCGAGCACGCTCTTGTCACACAGTATATAAATACTAGTGTGGAGAATAACTCTGGTGAGCAACCAATTGGTTTCATCCACCCAGTTATTGACATAAAAGGAATTTAATAATTGTTAGATTAACTACCTACCTACTCAGTGAACCATTTTCGTTACCTCCCAACTACCCACACATCAGTTTTCCATATACTGGGGGCCCCGGGAGATAAAAATTTTGGTGTCATTGTCACCAATTTTTATGTCTGAGTGTAGACTAGCTAACTATTTGACTGTAAATGCCTGTTAATCTGATTAACAGTGCTATCCTCACCTTCTCATGGAGAAGATGTAGCATTTAATTAGAAGAGAAAATATACATCCATAGGATGAAACTGTCTATGGTCTTTACCATAAGAAAAGAAAAAGTGAAAGTTAGAAGATAAAATTACAATTCCCCAGCATCTATTTTTTGTTGTAAAACTAGTCGCGCCTTTAATGCTGTTTGTCGCTGAGGTCTTGTGTCTGTCAATGTTGTAGTAGGATGCGTTACCACTCCTACTGTCAAAGGAATAGTTACTGGAAGTTCAGTGTCTCCAGTTGTTACTGTCGGTGGAGAAGGTTCTCCAAAGTCCATTGTTTTGGGTCCAGACTCTAAGGGGTACAAAAGAGAAATGTCTCTTGTTGTGTCACCCGTTGAAGTCCTTAATTTGACCACTCTTGTTACCCCGTCTGCCCCTGGTCTGAGTTCTAAAACTCTAGCCAGAGGCCAGTATTGTCTTGGAGTACTGTCATGTATGAGAACAAGGTCCCCTACCTTAATTGTGTCAGACCAATCCTTCTTAGTCATTTGTTTATGTCTCTCCCTTAGACCCATCAAGTACTCAGTTTTCCACTGTTTAATGAAATGAGCTTTAACTCTAGTTAATGTTGTAACTTAGTCTGGAGCTCATCATGTCGTTGAGTCCAGTTTGGGTCTTCTGAAGAGTCTATATTGTAGTCCGGCAGGAGACTAACTTGTTCTCCCCGAATCAAATGATTTGGAGTTAATGGTTCCGGGTCATTAATGTTGTCACTCACATAAGTGAGTGGTCTATTGTTATGATGTTCTCAATCTCAGCCAGGAGAGTGAGCAACTCAAAAAGTGTATCTGTTTTTTACCAATTGCTTTCTTCAAGCAATTCTTTACTGTTTGTATATTCCTCTCCCAGATAGAACCATACCAAGGAGAGGCAACTGGAATATACTTCCACTTTATGTTTGAATTTTGTATATATAATTGTGTGAGTTCATTGCTTAACAAGTCGTGATGACTTGTTCACCAGCCTTGAAATATGTAGCATTGTCAGTCCAAACTGTCTTGGGTACTGAATGTCGTGCACAGAATCTCTTAAAGACAGCAACAAAAGATTCTGCTGTAAGGTCCTCCACAACATCCAGATAAACAGCTCGTGAGGCAGCACATGTAAACAGTACAATGTACATTTTTTGTTCAGTGTCAACCACCCCTACAGTCAATGCTCCTGTATAGTCAATGCCTACAGTCTCAAAGGGTCTGTTGAGAGTAACTCTCTCCTCTGGCAAAGCAGGAGGATTTGGTTTCCTATAGGGCCTAGCATGAATACGCCTACATGTGACACACTCACTCAGGACTGTTTTAACAGTGATCCTTCCCTTGGGTATCCAATAAGTTTTTCTTAATGTAGTTAGTGTCTGTGGTACCCCCATATGATGTACATCATTGTGTGTTTTTCTGATGATTAATGTTGTCAAATAGCTAAATCTAGGTAAAAGGATTGGATGTTTGCTTTTGTATGACAGTTTTGATTTGTCTAATCTCCCTTTACACCTTAGAAGGCCTTCCTCATCTCTGAACAAATTTAGATCCACAACTACTGATGGTACAGGTCTTTTGTTTGTTTCCCATTAGTCAAGAATTCTAACTCTTTATTGTACTCCTTTTGTTGTGCATGCCCTATCCAGTACTTGGTTGCAACTTCTGTATAATTATGATTGTTTTTATTTAGCTGTTTGTTTATTGTAGTTAAACAGTTGTGAGCAAACCTCAAACAGTAGGCTGTGACCCTGACAAGTTTGCTGAAATCAGAATAATGTTCATAATTAGTGATTGGTTCAACCTTTTCATTTGAAAAGATTAAATTTAATGTCAAGTTAACTTGTTCCACAGGCCATTGGTCTGTATTACAGAGCCACTTAGGTCCCATGAACCAAGTTTTGTTTGACTTCAACAACTTGTAGGATAAACCTCTGGTCAGAAAGTCTGCTGGATTTTGTTTAGTTGGAACATAGTGAAAGTTTACTTGTAGGCTTTCATTAGCTTCAGCTATTTCTTTTAGCCTATTTCTTACAAAGATATTCTTACTATTAATGCTATCATTCCGTATCCAGGCAAGACAAATCTGACTGTCAAGCCAGATGTGGATATCAGTTATGTTCACATCATGGTAAGCATCCTTAAGCAATGAAATGGTTTTAATGGCTAATGCAGCAGCCAATAGTTCCAGTTGAGGTATGGTTCGGGTAGGTTTGAGAGGTGCAACTTTCCCTTTTGCATAAATTAGATGACTTTCTGTAGGACTTACAAGATACGCACAGCACCCATAAGCCTTGTGCTTGCATCAGCAAACACATGAAGTCTCTGGGGCTTATCCCTAAACCCACAGCACCTTTGAATTTTAATGTTCTGCACTTTTGTTAAATCAGCAGCTAACTTCTTCCAAGATTTTTGATCTTCATTTGTTATTGGATCATCCCACCCAACATTTGTCCTCCAAACTTCTTGGAGGAGAATCTTTGATTTTATTGTTGAAGGCAGGAATAGACCCATGGGGTCAAAAATTTTGAAGCCTCTGATAATATTTGTCTTTTAGTGTTAGCTTCCTCATCAAGTTTAAAACCTTTAGTGCAGATTGAATCATGATTGTTAGAAGTTGCATCCAAATACCAGTTCATACCTAAAGTTTTAACTCTGTCTGATGGTTCAGTAAGACCATTATTATCCTTTAAAATCTTTTTGTTTAAATCCTCATCATTTGAAATCCACTCTCTTAAGTTCAAAGTTACCTGTTGCATAATGTTTTGAGAGTGTTCATAGACCTCAAATAATTCAGATTTTGTTGATGTTGAGTCCATTAGATTGTCTACATAAAAATGTTCCTTGAGGAAGTTTAGTGTCAAATGAGTTTGTACTGTATTCAAACCTCCTACCACTTCAGACTAGTCAATACCTGTAGTTTTAGTAGAGTAAATGTTACTCCTCCACAGGTAGATCTGGAGGGCTTGGAACTTTGAATCCTGTACTGGTTTTGTGTTGTTTGGCTCATGGCCAAAGTAGGCCATAAGACCAAGTTTCAGTGTTTGGGCTATGGCAAAGTAGGCCACAAGACCAAGGTTCAGTGTTTGGGCTATGGCCACAGTAGGCCACAAGACCAAGGTTCAGTGTTTGGGCTATGGCCACAGTAGGCCACAAGACCAAGGTTCAGTGTTTGGGCTATGGCCACAGTAGGCCACAAGACCAAGGTTCAGTGTTTGGGCTATGGCCACAGTAGGCCACAAGACCAAGGTTCAGTGTTTGGGCTATGGCCACAGTAGGCCACAAGACCAAGGTTCAGTGTTTGGGCTATGGCCACAGTAGGCCACAAGACCAAGGTTCAGTGTTTGGGCTATGGCCACAGTAGGCCACAAGACCAAGGTTCAGTGTTTGGGCTATGGCCACAGTAGGCCATAAACCCTTTTGAGTAACTATGCATCCCAGTAACCCATGCAATCCTTGCTTATGTTCAGGATAGGTTGAGTGTATTTGTGGCACATGTAAAGAGTACAATATATACATACATATATATATACACACATTGCAAAGGAATGCATGTGCCTGTTGAAAAAATCTGTTGAGTGATTCTTCCTTAAAAAGAATTGGATGCTTGGAGTTGTATGCATTTTAAATGCTTGTTCACTAATGTTGTTTAACTGGGGATCGTAATGAAATATAGGGGACAAGAAGAAATTACCAGAGAAGAGAGATCACAGACAAAACAGTCAAGTTTTAAATTTGGTTTATTCCCCCCCCCCCCCCCAAGTACTTATGTGTCACTCAGGTCTAAGCTTATAAGAGAATGAGACTCCTTAAATGTAAATGTTTCATAGTTAGGCCCTAGGTTGTAGACCTAATTAGGCTTGATTAGGTTAGGTTTAGGCTAGACCATTTAGCCTAATTCTGCAATTTTTGTTAAGTAAGGTTAAGTATGTAAATTCCCCACACACGGACCACCAATGTGAAAAATGCTCTGTATGAATTGGTCCACAATTAACCCACCCCTTATATCTCCAGTCTAACTATAGAGTAGATTAAGTCTAGCCTGTAGGGGTCAGCCTAGAGATTCCGGAAATGGTCCAGAGCGGGCAGATAAATTGAGGTCCACAGTAGGATTCCTCACCAAATTAGGTTAGGGCAATCTACCTTCACCTTTGTTAAGCTATGAGTTGATGCTAGGTCTTAGGCCACAATGTAGGCCTAATTTGTCTGACCCAGCTTAATTTAATGCGTTTACTTCTAACTGGGTTAAAAACACAATTAGTCACTTACTGCTAGTTATTAGAGTCCCTTTTCCCCTTTTGTATAATTGTTGAGAGCGTACTTGCTGGTGGGGATCTTTTTTCCGTTGTTTTCTTCTCCCTTCTCTCGTTCCGTCTTGTCGCCCCGTTCCTCGTTTTCGTTCTCCCTTGTTCCTTTTTCGCGGGGCTTTTTCCACCAGCGTCGTCTTGGTTTTTTCTTCGGTTGGTTGATCGGTAATGTATATCTATTACCGAGCACGCTCTTGTCACACAGTATATAAATACTAGTGTGGAGAATAACTCTGGTGAGCAACCAATTGGTTTCATCCACCCAGTTATTGACATAAAAGGAATTTAATAATTGTTAGATTAACTACCTACCTACTCAGTGAACCATTTTCGTTACCTCCCAACTACCCACACATCAGTTTTCCATACAATGTGAGCTAAGATAATTCCAGATAACGTCAGCCAACTCACCAGGCGGAGGCTATTCCCGAAGGAATAAATGATCCCGCCTTAATGAGGGCCAGCAAGTACAATATTATAAAGCAGAGCTGGGCATTTGCAGCATATTTTGCGGTACTGCGGTACTGCGGTACTACCAAACTACCAAACCGGCACCAAACCGGTACGCGGAAATTTGAATGCGGTAGCGGTACTGCGGTACTTTCAGCGATCCTTTGCGGTACTGCGTTATGCGGTTCCGGTTTGCGGTTTGCGGTAGTACCGCAGTACCGCAGTACCGCAAAATATGCCGCAAATGCCCAGCTCTGTTATAAAGGTACAATGTAACAATAATAAACCAAATTCTGAAATACCCAGGTCTACCCTTTGAAGGTAATTAACTATACAATCAAATGAACTCAACACAACCTATGTAATGTTACCGAAATGAAGAATGTAACTAATACCAAATGTATCTATAATAGCATCTATATTAATAACAATACCGCAACGACTCCACAATGAGAATTGCCAGCTTTTTCCAAATCCACTGACTGAGAAAAAAATACTATGACGCGCACCTTTCCTGCGCAATCTATTTCTCTTGATGATGAACGCTGTATTCTATTGCCACACGTACGATGGAATTTGGCACCGCCGTACAATATCTTCCAGCTCAAGTTAGAATTAAATAGTTAATAACGTTAGCTTCCTTCCTTTGCTGTTTCTACCAAGTTAATTTTAATTCCATTCAGGTCATCTGTGGAAAATCATAATTTCCACAATATACAGGGTGAATCAAAAGTTTCGCCTAAAAAATACTTACTGTAAAGTTAATTTGCGGCAGGGCTTTTTACTCACCCTGTGTAATTAAATTAAATCCTGTTCTTCACTCTCCATAGTGGCAGCAGCTGTGTTGCTGGTGAATCGTTTCAACTTCAAATAAAAATATAATTAAAAATGGTTTCGAGTTTTATCTAGATAATTCGTTTTACTTTAATATGATATATATATATATATATATAGCAGACAGACAAAGGCATTTCCTTTCCCCGCCATCCACAACTAGCATAGAATCAAAACAGCCGTTACAGCTACACGTGAGCATGAAACAGGCCCAAAGAAAATACACATTTTTGTAGTATTTCCCGAAGCGTCCACCAGAGGACGTCACCAAGAACTATAAAATGCAGCTTCTTCCTCAATTCCTCCTCACTTCTCGTTTGTCATTTTCTCGTCTTGATCGCAGCCTTCGTCAGCAGCAACACTCGTCACGTCACCCGCTCTCCGGAATTCGCCCGAGAGCGGTCTTCTGCTCTTTCAAGGTTCCGGTCTATCATCAAGTAAGACCTTCTACAGACCGCCTTCAGAAGCAATCCTTCGAAACCCAGCGCCGTTCGACTTCAGCCGGCCTCAGTCCCTCAAGCAACATCTCAACACTACATGCAGCGAATCAACACTTGAGGCGACATCTTTCTGACTCTGGTTTAACTCATCCTTCACCTCAAGTTGACCGGCGCCCGTTCAGCAAGCTTTAATGGGACGATCAACTTCACCTCATACGTACGTTCTACAAGGTCAACCTTCAAGCATCTCTTCATCTCAAGAGGTATTTTCAACATTGTTGGTAAGCTCTCCGTGCCTCGTTCTTAAGCATTGCTCGCAGAGCGTAACCGCAGCGGCGTGATTAGGCTATACTGAAAGTGTTTTCAATACCGTTCAAACTAACTTTCCCATTAAGACTGCAGTAGGCCTAGCTTCCAGTGTCGTATCAAATACCATAATTTTGTATCACCCTGTTATTGTGATCATCGTACAATTTGCTTATCATGCATCCTACAGTTTACGTGTTCTTTTAGGCATTTCATTCTAGACGGCCTAATCCATTCAGTGTACCAAAACGTACGGGAATAATTTCTATTACCATTAGGCTGCATCATTTATTCCATGTTCCAATTATGCGTAACTCTAGCCTACCTAAATCAGTGTATTACGTAATTCATTCAGTGCACCAAACGTACTTGCATAATTTCTGTTATCAAGAGTTTTCATATTTCATGCTGTGTTCCATTTTGCTTACCATTAGCCTACCATAAATGAGTGTATTACTTAACAATTAATCTGTATAACTATTTCCTTATTTGCTAATCCTCTGTCATATTTAGCATAGGTATTTAGCATAGGTACTTACGGTGATTAACAATTGTTAATTACCGTAATTACCTTCATTGCCATGTTAATCACTCTGAACAAATAACTGATTTATTTTCTTAATTAAACACAAAAACAAGTGAATTTTATAACCCTATTTGCTTGGGTGTAATCCAAGCTGGTGACCTCGAATATTTCGTATCATTTCATTAGCAATTATAGTAGGCCTACTAATATATATATATATATATATATATATATATATCATAGACGTAAACTCCACGGTTCAAACGAGTTCGTCTCTGACGAATTACGTTCTGATGTTAAACCAAAATCTCTTTGTCATATCATCACAGAGTGTTGCAATTTGTCGTATGCAAATAACCTCATGTAATCCCAGGTAACCCAAATATAATCCTGTGTAACTGCATGTAATCCCAAATAATCATCCCATGGAATCTCGTGAAATCATCAAATGCGATACGTATATGAAGATATGCATGTCGCATGAATTTCTTGTTCTCCCACCTCCGTCACAGTTAGCATCACGCCATCGAAAGTAAACATTTATAAAAAATGCATTTTTACCATAAGTTTAGTTGAATTATACTAAAACGCTTTTACCATTCCCATGGCCGGATTTACCCTCTCTGCCGCCCCTAGACCACGTTTTCAAGAGCCGCCCCACCTATGCCCAAACTGTACGTAAATATAAACTGAACAGATCGAGTGTCTGGTTTAAATGCTGAAGTTTACCAGCATTACATACTTGATTTACAAGCACAGAAGTATATTGAATTAAAATGTTCACAAAAAGCTCTACTGACTTGATATTTATTATGACACTGTCTCACAGACACAAAAATAAATTGAATCAGATTATTTGTCCACGAGTCCATTACCCTATCCTATCCACATTGTAGCTACTTGTAAGTAGTATGGGCGCAAAAGGAGAGCGTGCAATGCAATTGCAAATATTGATCAATGTTGCAAATGAAATGCTGCAAGAGGTTATGCAACAAGGGGAATGTTGCAAGATGCTATGCAACAAGGGGTTATGCAACAAGGGGAGGAGTTATTCCCCACGTTGCAATGAACTCCCTCAGCTTGCTGGGGGAGACCACATTGGGGGATAAGTTGGGACGGCCTCACCCCAAAAGGGGTATACCTAACCTAAGAGAGAGAGAGAGAGAGAAGGTGAGAGGTGTTCGTTTGACAGGAGCCAAGCGCATATTAAGAATTCATCCCAGCGCTAGCTGTCTTATAAGCCCCTAATCAGCCAGTTGGCTTAATCTGCCAGTTGGCAGAGTGTATACAACGTTTGGACAAATGCACGTACACTCCCGCCTATACGCCCATAAAATATTACACACACACACAACTATATACGCGATTATATGCGCCGGTATGAGACCCGGTGACGGTGCATCCTTCCACGGTTGGTAGATAAATGGGAATCCTGATTATCTTAGTGGTCCGTGTTAAGCTGTAGGTCTAAAGTGGAGTGTAAACATCATTCCACGTTTAGCAGATAAATGGGAAACCAGGGTGTCCTAGTGGGGCTCCCGTTAAACTGTATGGCAACAATCGGTCATGTTGTTTATCTGTTTGTTTGTTTCCCCCATCTCTCTCTCTCATATATATATATATATATATATATATTTCCCCGTTAAACTGTATGTCTAAGGTGGAATCTAAACACTATGCCACGGCTGGTAGATAAATGGGAACCCTGGTTATCCTAGTGGTTGCTGGTTAAGCTGTAGGTCTAAACTGGAGTGTAAACATCCTTCCACGGTTGGTAGATAAATGGGAAACCAGGGTTTCCTAGTGGGGCTCCCGTTAAACTGTATTGCAACATCCGGTCATGTTGTTTATCTGTTTGTTTATTTCCCTCTCTCTCTCATATATATATATATATATTTGTGTTTTTTTCCCCGTTAAACAATAGGTCTAAGGTAGATTGTAAACACCCTGCCACGGCTGGTAGATAAATGGAAACCCTGTATATCCTAGTGGTTGCTGGTTAAGCTTTAGGTCTAAGGTCGAGTATAAAGCTTGACCTTCGTCAGAATGAAAAATTCGAGAGCAAAGGAGAGCCTATATATATGTAGAGTTCCGGAAAAATAAAATGTTCACCTAAAAAAATTTGAAAACTATAAAAATTGGTACAAGAAGTATGCACTAAAGATCCAAAAATTTTAACTAGCAATCACGTCAAATTGCATTAATGAACTCTCTCTCTCTCTCAGGCTAATTTGAATTGGATATTAAGGTCTTTTTCATCTGTAACTTCTGGAAATTAAAAATAAAACACGACAAATGATACACATAACATTAAAATGAAGTTGAAAATGTGCAGCACAAATTAATAAATAGAAAGGAAATATGATAAAGGAGGGAAATGAAGAGAAGAAGAAAGCCAAAACAAATCCTAATTAAACGATGTAAATAGCTGAACAATAGAAGGATATAAATATTTATGGAAAAAAAAAAATATATATATATATATATGCACAATTATATTAAACATAGTTCTGAAAATTACGACTATTGGCAAGAGTTTGGCGGAAACGATAAATAATATCGATTTTAAAATTCCAATAAATAAACTTTTCGCAGGAGTTTATTTCGAGATCATAAACTTTGGGGGTTAATGAACCGCGTCCACCACCCATCTCTGTTATTTAAAAAAAAATTATTTTACGAGATTGTATCGTGCGCTAGCGCAGCACACCATAAACTTTACAACTACGAGAATTGTTTCGAATTCATGGATAATTGATTTTAAAATTATCTTTCAGTTTCTGACGAACTATTTTTCAGAGGAAATAAATTTTCCGAACCTATTTTAGATGGGCCAACATAAACCGATTTACAAATTTATCTTCCAACCTCGTTAAACCCTCATATAATTGGATGTTTATTACACGTTTAAATCTCCCTTTCCTCACTCTCCTCAGCGGCGCCCCAGAATAGAAGATTTATTTCCAAACAATGCGTTTCTCTCTCCACGGCTCTGGAACGGACAAGATATATTTGACACGCCCCAGATTTCAAGGGGCAGCCAATCACAATCCTGTGGACGGAGCCCCAGGCCCTCTGGTTGGAGGATGGCATCACTCACGCATTATGTTCCGCCCAAATTTCACCGATAGCCAATAGGAAACTCACGCATCAGGTATTTTGGGATGTTCACAATTACGACCCTTCAATAAAAGGGAGCATTTTCATCACAGGTTTCCAATTCAATTGTTTTTATCGAAGAGTGCTTTTCAAATACCTCACCATGAGCCAATCGCCGCAGCTCTACCTCAATCTGGATTTCTTTGAAGAGGGGAAGCCTCATCGCTGTCTATAATTTATCTTTTCAATGCTGTAGACCAGAATGAACTTCTATCCATGAAGACTTGCAGAAATTTTTGACGGCGAGAACGATTTTCCCGCTAACGACTTTACAGAGATGTAAGTAATTACGCAATAATTTGTGATTATATACAACGTTTCATTCATTGCAAGTATTATAATTTTTAAAATTCGTAATAAAACGATATGAGAGGTCGAGGCCTGGTCTCTATTCATATATATATATATATATATATATATATATATATATATATATACACACGGTGAGGTTGTAATAACACTTCTACTCCTCACATTTTATCGTAAATGTTTCCTTAGCGGGTATCCTCAATTATAGCCTAGTTTGCATTAGCACTTAGCTATGATTTCTGAACACAATTCGATTTATGAAAAAATGGACTTTAATTAAAAAGAATCAGTATGGACTAATCATGTTAATTTCTCCTTAAAGGACCGATACGGAGCTCGTCCATGTTATAGCAACTTTTCCTGGAAGGTTTAATGAAAGGGAAATAAATGATTTGGAGATTTTACCGCGCAACCCGCCCATGGGCCTGAATACAAGGGTCGATGTATTGGCTCACATCCGTTCCAACGAATGACAGATCATCGAGGAACTAATGTAAGTTTTTTGTGGGGTAAGAACAAAACACATTATATTTTCATTTAATTTATTAAATGGTAGAATACATGTACAAAGCGGCTTACAGATCTAGCGTCCATTAAATAAGCCTTAATGGAGACATTTTACAAATATATATACACCTTTACACAATGTAGATACAATAATATATACACCTTTACACAAAACAATGAGCCCGAACATATGGGAACCTTTTTATAATTGTCTGCATACCGTTTCATCATTCATTTCAGTGTCGCACAAATCGAGTAATTTTAAATAATTTATAAATCCCTTCCCACGTGACATGTGCTGGAGAAATGAAAGGCAATACATGCCACAAGTATTAATAAAATATCCTCCAAGGCGGTAAGGATTCCATACAATTTCAGGGACATGTATCTGCTCAATTAATTTTAAATAACAGGATCACTCCAGGGTTGAGTCCCGAATGAGTCAAAATAGTACATTCTTTCTCTATTTTTAAATTAGAGTGCAAACCAATGAACCCCCTCACCCCCCACAATGTCAGTGTTCACGATAATCCCATACCACTCACTCGGAGTTGGCAATTTCAATATTTCATTCTTTGCAAACACACCGATAAATTTGGAGCGTGTGATTCGGTCACTTTTCATTACTCTCTAGAGTGTATTCGCGTCCATTGTAAAAGTCTGTGACCACATTCCTGAAACGGTCAACTTCTATTAGAGCCTGTGATTCGAGGTACACGAGTAAGCTAATATGCGCGTCAATAGGGTTGGCAAAGTCCAACCTGACTGAGATGTTCCCACTCGGTTGTGGACTTAAGTGTGTGTTTACGCCAGCAGACAAGTCAGGGGTAATATCATATGAATAAAGGTTAAATTCTTCCACAAATTCTTTCTGCGTTACCTAAACCCAAGTTCGTCACAGGCACCGACATTGTGAGCTAGACTACTATAAGCTCTCGCGCAGAGCGGGAACACAGTATCTGATGAGTAGTCCGTAATCATAGGCTTCCCCCAATGCGACGCCATTTACTTATAGAGTTATATTTTTAAGGCCGAAATTCTCGAATATACAGTGCCCGCGAAAAGTATCCGATCACTCAAGAAAATACAATATTTTCCCTTGATATTCAGAGACACGTAATTCACTTTCTATTTGTTCTAGCGACATCTGGTAACTTTGAGGTTGCTCGCTGATATGAGAGCTATCCAACGCATTCTCAAATTAGTGTTCTGGTAGCCTTCGTTGCGGGTGGCTGTGTCTCAAATTTGTCAGATTTCACTGTTTGTGTAAATTTCTTGATATTTTTTTTTTTTTTACAGAAGGTGGTGTAAATAAAATTTATATATAATGTGTGCTAAAAAACAACTTAAGAGTGATTGTCGAGGTGCTATTGTTGCTTTGCATGCATGTGGGAAATCACAGAGACAGATAGCTAAGGAATTAAACATATCCCAAAGTACCGTTAATTTATGGGTTTCACGGGCTAAGAACAATGGTGGCCTAACCACGCCAGTCCCTAAAAAACGATCTGGCAGACCGAGAAAAACAAATTCGCGAACAGACAAACTTATGAAACGTTTAGTATTGAAAAACCCAACAATAACTGCGAAAGAAATAAAATTTAATATGAATAATTTGTTATCTGGTGTTTCTGAACGAACTATCCAGGAGCGGCTCCAAAAAGAACTCGGATTACCATCTCGCCATGCTGCTAAGAAACCGTCATTAATGAAAAAATGCGAAAAAACGTGTCGCATTTTGTAAAAAATACATTCATTGGACTGTTGATGACTGGAAGAAGGTTTTATTTAGCGATGAGTCGACATTTTTGACATTCAGAAGTGTCCAAAAAAGGTTCGCCGGCCTATTGGCTCAAATAGGATGGACCCTAAATACACCCTAAAGACAATGAAACACCCTCCAAGTGTGATGGTTTGGGGTTGTTTCGGTTACTATGGGCGTGGAAACTTATATTTTCTTCCGAAGAACACAACTATGAATGGTGCACGGTATTTAGCAATGCTACAGGATAAACTTCCAATGGCAATGGCAATCCAAAGGACAAAAACATACATGCATGATGGTGCACCATGTCACAGGGCCAAAATAGTGACAAAATGGATTACTGACAATAAATTTGATATTTTGGATTGGCCTGGTAATAGTCCAGATCTCAATCCGATAGAAAATCTGTGGCTAATAATAAAAAATAAGGTTGAATGCCACGACACTGGCTCAGTCGAAAAATTACAAGAGGCCATCAAAAAGGTATGGTGCAAGGAAATATCAGTGGAAGTTTGTCAAAACTTGATTAAATCCATGCCAAAACGTCTAGAACAAGTCATCCAAACCAAAGGACAGATGACAAAATACTAATATAAGGTTAGTATACATTTAAACATTTTTTTATGTAAAAAATACAAATTTCAAGGGTGATCGGATACTTTTCGCGGGCACTGTAAATGCGCTCTTTTTATATTTTCCATTCGTCGAAGCGTGATCCTGCATTCCAATTAATATCCTTTTAGGTAGAACTCCCAGAGCCACGTTTTCTAGCTGCTTCGAGGCCAACCCGGCGGGCACCGTGTATAGATTGATCTGTACTCTGTTAATTGGGTATTTTACTGTTGCGTGTATTAAATTTTTTCAATTTCTACATATATATATATATACACACAATATATATATATATATAAATATATATATACACACACATATATATATATATATATATATATATATATATATATATATATACACACACACAAACACACACATATATATATATATATATATATATATATATATATATATATATATATATACATATACATATACACACACACACATATCCTATTTCATTTTTAGATATGTGTGTGTATATATATATATATATAACATAATTTAGTACCAATATGCAATATCATGAATATTGGTACTAAATTATGTTATCCTATTTCATTTTTAGATAACTGTCTTAAGGAAGCCAAGAATAGGTATTATAATGTAATTGTAAAGGAATTTCAACGTAAAAATATCCTTAGCCTACCTTACCATGTTAATTTTCAATACCTTCCAACTTTACTTAAAGCAATTGGCATTAATGTAATCTTTAAGTAAAATAATACTGTTAAATCACGCCTAATAAAGAATAGCCCTGATAATGTTGTTGGTTGTGTGTATTGATTGGATGTAAACAATGTAACTCAGTATATATAGGCCAAACAGGTAAAACGTTAAATATTACGGTAAAACAGCATAAATATGCTAGTAGAACAGCTAACAATTCCAATGCTTTATTTAACCATATGTATAGATGTAACCATAGCATCAAGTGGGATAGTTCTAAAGCGCTTGTTAAAAACAGAGATATAATAGAAAGAAATATTCTAGAATGTGCATTTATTCATTTTAAAAACAATTTCAATAACAGTGCGGGAATGTATCAAATTGACAATATCATGTTAAAATTTCTTTTGCCTCTCATTAACCCTTGTTAAGTATGTGTTAATTGTTTTGTTTTTCCTGTACGTTGTATATATCTATGGGCATCTCGCCTTTTATCTTCATTCCAATACGAGGTGTAGCTCTGAATACCCGAAAGGCCTTGGAATCGTTTTTCTTTTTCCTTGTGGGTTTGCAGCATTCATTCATTTCACGTGTTTTATTGTGAAATTCATCCCATATATATATATATATATATATATAATATATATAATATATATATATGTGTGTGTGTGATCAGTCTTTCCTCAGGTGTGTGATCAGTCTTTCCTTGTGAAAAGACGTGTTTTATCGAGTGTCCAGTGTTATCAATTGAATAAGTGGTTTTCGTTGAAGTTTTAAAAAAAAATAGTGTTCGGTGCATTCATAACTAAATTACTTCGTGCTACTAATCATTCGTTAACGAATATATTTCATTTATTGACGTTACTCAGTACTATATTATTTGATCAAACCAAGGCTACTGCACGTGGTTTGCCTTGTTTGTTTTTCAAATCTAACATAAAACGTTGAGACATAAGGTTCATTTTTCCTTCCTTCGAGAGGTCAGGTAGAGTGTGGTCACACACCGTGTGAAGAAAAGGAAAAAAGTCGGGTCGAATCGCGGACAGATAAGTATTATAAATACTCTTCTTTTACAGATCTTTTGTCGGTAGCTTAATTCTATATTAATTTACTATAAATTTGTGTTCAAGAACCTGTTTCTGTTTCAAAAACGCGGTAGACCTACGTTGTAATTTATTAATTTCCAAACGCTCGTTTTTTTTTGTTTTTCGTTTTTTGTCGTTTAACTAAGTAAAAGCATGGCACCACCGTCAAGTACTTGCAGTCGCTTTGAAGGGAAATTTGCCGCTTACCCGTTTACAATGGCTAATAATAAATAATGAACAGTTAGTTTGCAGGTGTTGCTCAAACTTGGAAATGCTGAGGAATGAGTTAGAACGTGAGAAGGCTTGAAGGCTTGAAGAAAGGGTCATGCTCCTGACGGCAAAATTAGAATCCCTTGAGACACCAGTCACGAACCCTCCTGCCTCAGTTTCTACTAATAATATAAATAGTATTAATAGCCTTCTCTCTTCTCCTAGTTCCTAAACCTTCGTTCTAGTGCGTAATGGAGTCCCATTCAGAAAACCTAAGACATGTCTACCAGTAATAACAAACAATAAGTTTTCTGTTTTAGGTTTCGATGATGCTGATGAACCGGAAATACGACTCGTTGGCGATTCCATTGTTCGAGGGCAGCTCGAGGAATTCTGTGGGAGAAACCCTCGTCGTAGGCGCCGTCAGTGCTACCCTGGTGCAAGGGTGGAGGATATAACTAATAGTGTTGACCAATTTACAGACGGTACCTCCGAGGACACAACGTATGTTATTCATGTCGGTACTAATAACGTTTTAAATTCTAAATCGGAAGAACTGCTGGCTAGGTACAGGGACTTACTAGAGCGATTAAAGTAAAAAACTAATAAGATTGTTTTAACAGGTATACTTCCTCGAATTATCCAACGAAACGATTTCTACAGCAAGGCGACGTATATTAACAATAACCTAAAGTCTCTTTGCCAACAGGAAGGAGTGCATTTTGCGAATTTTTGGAACAGTTTCTACGGCAGGAGGGACTTGTTAATCGAAGATGGACTTCATCTTAATGACGTTGGAGCTGCGCGTTTAGGAAGACTATTTCATAATACTGTCTTCTTTTCAGGCTGCCTTAACTCGAACGGTCCCAGCGTAAATTCCACAAATTTCCCCTGCGCTCGCGAAGGTGTCGCAGTTACAAACAATTTGAAGGTTCTATCCTTAAAGGCTCGTAGCCTGCGAAGTAAAAGAAACGAATTTTTTTCTTTAATTGCTTGTAAAGACTCTGATGTAATTCCGATAAATGAATCGTGATTTAGCACTGAAACTCGTGACCTTGTAGGGGAGTATCAAATTAAAGGTTATAGACTTTTTGTTAAAAACAGAATAGGTAGGCGAGGAGGCGGTGTTATGTTGGAGATCAAAGATAATATTGCGAACGTTATAGAAGTAAAGCACACAATTCCAGAACCGATAGATTCGACTATAGCAGAACTTAAATTGAGCGATTTCAAACTTGTTGTTGCGGATATATATAGGCCCCCTAATGAAACAGCTGATACGGACGAAGCGTTATATCGCGAACAAAAGAGAATAATCGGTAGTGAGCAGGCTTTAGTTATGGGTGACTTTAATTGCGCCAACGTGAATTACGATACAATGCAGGGAGACGCGAAAGGTAATCGTTTAGTTAATTTTCTCGAGGATAGCTTTCTTATTCAAAAGGTTGGGGAACCTACGAGGTTGGACAGTATTTTAGATTTAGTAATAACTACGGATGATAGGCTAATTACTGATCTTCAAGTAATAGAACCGTGAAGCAATAGCGATCACAATATGGTAGAGTTTGTTCTCTCAGTAAGTCACTCGAAACGAACTAACTCGACTAAAATTCCTAACTTCCAGCACGCAGCCTTTAGTAAATTTCGAAATAAATTGTCACACGTCAATTGGGAAAAAGTAATGGGGAACTCCAATGCAAAACTAATGTGAGAATTGTTCGAAACGGTATTTAGGATTATAAATGAGGAATGTGTACCGTACAAAATTAAGCGTGCGAAAGTAAACAACAAGCCCTTGTGGTTTACTTCTAGAGTAGGAGACATTATAAAGAGTAGAGATAGGGCTTATAGGCTACATAAGTGCGATAAAGACAATTTGTGGTTACGAAACAACTACATATCCCTAAGGCGTGAAGCGAAAAGTGTAATAAAAAATCCAAGCGCGAATTTGAAATCTCCATAGCTCGGGACGGTAAAGAAAACCCCAAGCGATTGTTTCAATATGTCAATAATAGAAATCCAGTAAAAGGTGTGTTGGGGCCCTTGAAAAATGTAAATGGAGATATAGTTTCTGAAAACAAGGAAATGGCTACCTTGCTAAACGAATTTTTTACGTCCGTTTTATTATAGAAGATGTAACGAATATCCATACGGTCATAGACATAATACCTTTTGATAATTGTAATATTTTGGATAATATAGTGGTTAGGGAAACGGAGGTAATACGCTATATTGATAAAATGAAAACGCGCAAATCACCGGGGCCGGATTCGATATATCCTGTACAACTAAAAGAATAAAAAGATAGCATTGTTGTGCCGCTATCAAAGATTTTTAATGCGTCTATTACTGAGGGGTGCGTACCAGATAATTTCAAGTTAGCAAACGTAACACCTATCTTTAAGAAAGGCGATAAAGGAGCGGCGGGAAATTATAGGCCAATCAGTTTAACGTCTGTTGTAGGTAAGCTACTGGAATCAATAATTAGGGATCGTATAGTCGAACACGTAGAATTGCATAAACTAGTTAGAAATACGCAGCACGGTTTTAGGCGAAACAAATCTTGCTTAACTAATCTTTTAGTATTTTCCAAAAGCGTGGTTGACGTTTCCTAGACATCGGCCGGTTGATGTAGTGTATTTAGATTTTCAAAAAGCGTTTGACACCGTGCCGCACAAAAGACTCATTGAAAAAACTAAGGCTCATGGACTCCGGGGTGTAGTAATAAATTGGCTAGAAGAGTGGTTGCGAGGTAGGAAACAGAGCGGGGTCGTTGATGGAGCGGAGTCGTGTTGGGCTAATGTAGCGAGTGGCGTTCCTCAGGGTTCTGTATTGTGCCCCTTGCTTTTTCATATATATATTAACGATTTAGATGTCGGCCTAGTCAGCACAGTTTCAAAGTTTGCGGATGACACGATGCGGATGACACGAAGCTGGGTGGTAGGGCGATTAATGACGAAGATAGAGGTAAAATCCAGGAAGATCTGAATAAAATCGTTGATTGGTCAGTCACATGGCAAATGAGATTTAACGTTAAGTGCAAAATTTTTCATATAGGTTCGCGTAACGGTAATTTTGCGTATAGTATGTCAGAGAAAGATTTAACAAGCGTAGAGCAGGAAAAAGTTATAGTCACTGGTAATTTTAAATTAGCGAAACAAAGTACAGCAGCGGTCAATAAGGCGAACAAAGTGTTAGGTTTTATAGCTCGAAATTTTGAGTACAAATCGCGCGATATTATAGTTCCTCTATAACTCATTAGTTAGACCCCATTTGGAGTACACGGTCCAATTTTGGAATCCGCATATGTTAAAGATATAGACAAAATCGAAAGAGTTCAAAGACGAGCAACTAAGATGATTCCGTCGCTTAGGTCAAATTCGTACGAGGATAGGCTTATTGAGTTAAAATTGACTACACTCGAGACTAGGAGGCTAAGGGGTGATCTAATCCAGCTTTTCAAAATTATGAATGGGTTCGATAACGTCGATAGAGATAGCTTTTTCGAAATATCTCAATATAATAGGACAAGAAATAACGGGTGTAAGTTGACAAGTAGAAGGTTCGAGACAGCAGTTGCCAAAAACTTTTTTACGCATAGAATAGTAAATAGGTGGAATAGTTTGCCGGTAGAAGTAATTAGTAGCACGTCTATAAACATGTTTAAAAATCGATTAGACGCAAATGTTGATAAAATGGATATAGTTTAAGGTAGTAAAATTAAGGCTTTGTGGTGATAGATCCCACAGCTCAACACACACAGGTGTTGTGGGATATGGGATGGCAGCATCTTGGGTTAGGAGATACTCTCTGTCCTTACACACCCCATTTAAAGAGATTCCTCTGCCAAGCGGTGCCCTCCATAGTACTGTGAGGTATTGAAAAACTCATGATCTTCAATTGCCCGACAAACACCTTTAAATGGGAGACCCAAAATGGGTGCACACACATTTCTACATTACTGTACAGTCTTTACAGCCACACCTACACTTTTCCTCCTAAGTTTATATATTGTAATGTATATGGTTGTAAATTTCGACTTGGTCCGCAGTCGATATGGACCGTGACCTATTTTTGGTTGGCAAGGTAGTAGTATTGATGGATACCGTAATGATATTGACTGGATTCATTGCATCTGATATATTTGCATGGCGATTATAAATAGATATAAAGTGTAACATATTTGTGGATAGTAGTCTATTATGACTTAATCGTCTTGATCTAGAGATTGTATCTTTAGTTTTAAATCGATAATTAATTAGTTTTAAATTGATAATTATTTAGTTTTGTAAAAATTGGTCGTTGCCAATGTACAGGCAGTTTTTACATAAATTTCTTATGTTCTTGTGGTTCGGAGCCAACGTAAAATTCTAGGTCCCCTCTGCCACCACGGAGCCCATACGCAATACATAATTACGAACACAGTTACGTAGACCAGCCATGAGTGGATCTTAGGGTCTTTCTTAGTCTCAAACATTATAAACATTATATATATATATATATATATATATATATATACATACATATATATATACACACATATATATAGATATATACATATATATATATATACACATACACACATATATATATATATATATATATATATATAATATATATATATATATATATATATACATATATAATGTTATGTTATAATGTTACAGACCAACAAAGACCCTAGGATCCACTCATGGTTGGTCTACCTAACTGTGTTCGTAATTGTGTATGTCCTCCGTGATGGCGGAGGGCACCTACAGTTTTACGTGCTTTCCGAACCATAAGAACATAAGAAATTTATGCAAAAACTGCCTGTACATTGGTAACGACCAATTTTTGCATAACTAATTAATTATCAATTTAAAACTAATTAATTATCGATTTAAAACTAATTAATTATCGATTTAAAACTAAAGATAGAATCTCTGGATCCAGAGGATCAAGTCATAATAGACTACTGTCCACAAATATGTTACACTCTATATCTATTTATAACCAACATGCAAATATATCAGATCCAAAGAATCCAGTTAATTTCATCACGGTATCCATCAATACTAGTACCTTGCCAACGAAAAATAAGTCACGATCCATATCGATTGTTGACCAAGTCAAAATTTACATATACATTACAATATATATACGTAGGAGGAAAAGTGTAGGTGTGGCTGTAAAGACTGTACAGTAATGTAGAATGTGTGTGCACCCATTTTGGGTCTCCCATTTCAAGGTGTTTGAGGGGCAAGTGAAGATCATGAATTTTTCAATATCTCACAGTACTATGGGGTGCACCGCTCGGCAGAGGAATCTCTTTAAATGGGGTGTGTAAGGACAGAGAGTATCCCCTAACCCAAGATGCTGCCTCCCTATATCCCACAACACTTGTGTTGAGCTGTGGGATCGATCACCACAAAGCCTTACTTTTACTTCCTTAAACTATACCCAATCTATCAACATATTTGTCTAATCGATTTTTAAACATGCTTATAGAAGTGCTACTAATTACTTCTACCGGCAAACTATTCCAGCTATTTACTATTCTATGCGTAAAACACTTTCTGGCAACTGCTGTCTCGAACCTTCTACTTGTCAACTTAAATCCGTTATTTCTAGTCCTATTATATTATGATATTTCGAAAAAGCTATCTCTATCTACGTTATCGAACCCATTATTAATTTTGAAAACGTGGATTAGATCACCCCTTAGCCTCCTATTCTCGATCGAGTGTTGTCAATTTTAACTCTTTAAGCCTATCCTCGTACGACTTTGACCTAAGCGACGGAATCATCTTAGTAGCTCTTTCGATTTTGTCTATATCTTTGAGCATATACGGATTCCAAAATTGGATCGCGTAGTCCAAATGGGGTCTAACTAATGATTTATACAGAGGAACTATAATATCGCGCGATTTGTACTCAAAATTTCGAGCTATAAAACCTAACACTTTGTTCGCCTTATTGACCGCTGCTGTACTTTGTTTCGCTACTTTTAAATCACCAGTGACTATAACTCCTAAATCTTTTTCCTGCTCTACGCCTGTTAAAACTTTCCCTGACATACTATACGCAAAATTACCGTTACGCGAACCTATATGCAAAATTTTGCACTTATCAACGTTAAATATCATTTGCCGTATGACTGACCAATCAACGATTTTATTCAGATCTTCCTGGATTTTACCTCTATCTTCGTCATTAATCGCCCTACCACTCAGCTTCGTGTCATCCGCATCGTGTCATCCGCACACTTTTAAACTGTGCTGACTAGGCCGACATCTAAATCGTTAATATATAAGAAAAAGCAAGGGGCCCAATACAGAACCCTGAGGAACGCCAGTCGCTACATTAACCCAACACGACTCCGCTCCATCAACGACCACCCTCTGTTTCCTACCTCGCAACCACTCTTCTAGCCAATTTATTACTACACCCCTGATTCCATGAGCCTTAGTTTTTTAATGAGTCTTTTGTGCGGCACTGTGTCAAACGCTTTTTCAAAATGTAAATATACTACATCAACCGCCCTATGTCTATCGTAAACGTCAACCACGCTTTGGAAAAATTCTTAAAGATTAGTTAAGCAAGATTTGTTTCGCCTAAAACCGTGCTGTGTATTTCTAACTAGTTTATGCACTTCTAAGTGTTCGACTGTACGATCCCTAATTATTGATTCCAGTAGCTTACCTACAACAGACGTTAAACTGATTGGCCTATAATTTCCCGCCGCACCTTTATCGCCTTTCTTAAAGATAGGTGTTACGTTTGCTAACTTGAAATTATCTGGTACGCACCCCTCAGAAGTAGACACAATAAAAATCTTTATTAGCGGCACAACAATGCTATCTTTCAATTCTTTTAGTTGTATGGGATATATGGAATCCGGCCCCGGTGATTTACGAGTTTTCATTTTATCAATATAGCGCATTACCTCCGCTTCACTAACCACGATATTATCCAACATATTACGATTATCAAAAGGTATTAGCCCTATGACCGTTGGGATATTCGTTAGATCTTCTATAATAAAAACTGACGTAAAAAATTCGTTTAGCAAGGTAGTCATTTCCTTGTTTTCAGAAACTAGATTTCCGTTTACATTTTTCAAAGGCCCCCAAGACACTTTTTACTGGATTTCTATTATTGACGTATTGAAAGAATCGCTTGGGGTTTTCTTTACCGTCCCGAGCTATGGAGATTTCAAATTCGCGCTTGGACTTTTTTATTACACTTTTCGCTTCACGCCTTAGAGATATGTAGTTGTTTCGTAACAACAGATTATCTTTATCGCACTTATATAGCCTGTAAGCACTATCTCTACTCTTTATAATATCTCCTACTCTAGAAGTAAACCACAAGGGCTTGAAAATAAAAACCCACTCTAACAGACAGAGTTTATTTCCACGACAGTTTCGACGCCCACTGGCATCCTCCTCGGGTGGATACAGAAACACAAATGAACCAAAACAAGAGGGAAAAACAGTTCAGGGATCGACCGTTAAGAAATTCGCACCTAGGTTGGATTCCATTCTCTCGAGACAGGAGGGGCATTTTCATTAAGTACATTCGCACAAATTTTTAAAACTATCTTCCTGTTCTAAACATACAGATTCTATTATTTTTACATAATTATTATATTTATAATTAAATTTATTACATTTAATATTGCATAATTATTAATTACAGAAATTATAAATTTATTATTACATTGGTTATTACATTGTTGTTTATTATACAGAAATTATAAACCGAAAAACGAATGAAAAAAGCCGATTAGGAAATAATCCAGAGACCATTGAGAAATTCGCACCTAGGTTAGATATCGTTCTCCCGAAACCAGAAGTGCATTTTATTACAGGGTCAGCTTATAACTACATTCCCACAAATTAAAAATTAAAAATATCTTGTTCTATACATACAGATTCTAATATTTTGACATAATTACTGCAATTATAATATTACCTTTATTATTACATCTGTTGCATTTATATTTATTTCCACATTAATTACTTCCATTATTACATTTACTAAAAGCGAGTAAGGAAACATTCCAATCCAGAGACATTTAAGAAATTCACACTTAGGTTCGAACACGTTCCCACGACTCCGTAAGGGATTTATTGACCAAGAATCTCATTAAAGGGTCTAACTTATAAGTACCTTCGCACAAATTAAAATTATCTACTTTTTCTATACACACAGATTCTATTATTTTTCTTTTGACATAATTATTACATTTATAAAGTACCTTACTTGATTCCCAATCTATAGCATGATTATTTTGGCTAGCGTGATAAAAAAATGGCATTATTAGTATTACAACTTCTGAAGGCATATTTGTGTTCTTTGATACGGGTTTCAATATTTCTTCCAGTTTCTCCCACGTATACTAAATCACAACTTTTACAGGGAATGCTGTAGACACAGGCTTGTTCCTCTTTTGCAACGTTATTCCTAACCAATTTACTTTTCACGGTAGACGAATATTTGAACGCCAAAGCAAACTTAAAATCTTTCGTCAACGGTTTTACTCTTTCTAAGCCGGCAATGTAAGGCAAACTCACATATTGTTTTTGGTTAACTGAAGGTTCCCGAGGGGCATAAAAAGATTTTCTGGCTTTAAAATACGCCTTTCTGATAAACCACTCAGGATATTTTAAATCCTTAAAAATGTTCCAAATCTTTGAATTATCCGGATCCAGCAAATGTGGGCTACAAATCCTGAGTGCTCTTAGAAACATGGAAGAAATAATTGAGCTTTTAACCCCTTCATCATGATATGAAAAATAATGAATGTACGAATTACAATGAGTAGGTTTTCTATAGACCGTGAAATTGGGCTTTCCGCTTTCGTTAATGACCAAAACATCTAGAAAAGGCAATTGTTTGTCGTTCTCCCATTCATATTTAAATTTAATAGAGGGAACAAGATTATTTAATGACTGAAAGAAAGTGTCAAAGTTGTTCCAGTGGTCAGGCCAAAATGAGAAAATATCATCTACATAACGAAATCAAATTAGATTCCTGGGACATATTGTTTGCAACAATTCCGACTCATAATACTCCATATATAATGTACTCAGTATTGGGGATAAAGGGGACCCCATTCCCATACCAAAACGTTGCAAATAAAATTCTTCACCGAAGGAGAAGGCATTATTGGTGACACAGAGTTTTATCAGTTCTAAAAATACAGATGTGGGCATGCCTAGTTCTACGTTACATGTTGGCAATTTTCTATCTAAAAAACTAAGTACATCATCAATGGGAACTTTCGTAAACAAGGACTCAACATCAAAACTTATCATTCTTCCCCGTTTTAAATCTAAGGACATTATTTCACACAGGGGTTCCTTTAGTTACAGGTTATCTAAATTTCTTGCAGATAAATTATCCCCATTAGTTGGTAAATTTTCAGGCTCGCACATGACTAATTCCTGTGACTTTATTAACAAAGTTATGTCCTTAGATTTAAAACGGGGAAGAATGATAAGTTTTGATGTTGAGTCCTTGTTTACGAAAGTTCCCATTGATGATGTACTTAGTTTTTTAGATAGAAAATTGCCAACATGTAACGTAGAACTAGGCATGCCCACATCTGTATTTTTAGAACTGATAAAACTCTGTGTCACCAATAATGCCTTCTCCTTCGGTGAAGAATTTTATTTGCAACGTTTTGGTATGGGAATGGGGTCCCCTTTATCCCCAATACTGAGTACATTATATATGGAGTATTATGAGTCGGAATTGTTGCAAACAATATGTCCCAGGAATCTAATTTGGTTTCGTTATGTAGATGATATTTTCTCATTTTGGCCTGACCACTGGAACAACTTTGACACTTTCTTTCAGTCATTAAATAATCTTGTTCCCTCTATTAAATTTAAATATGAATGGGAGAACGACAAACAATTGCCTTTTCTAGATGTTTTGGTCATTAACGAAAGCGGAAAGCCCAATTTCACGGTCTATAGAAAACCTACTCATTGTAATTCGTACATTCATTATTTTTCATATCATGATGAAGGGGTTAAAAGCTCAATTATTTCTTCCATGTTTCTAAGAGCACTCAGGATTTGTAGCCCACATTTGCTGGATCGGGAAAATTCAAAGATTTGGAACATTTTTAAGGATTTAAAATATCCTGAGTGGTTTATCAGAAAGGCGTATTTTAAAGCCAGAAAATCATTTTATGCCCCTCGGGAACCTTCAGTTAACCAAAAACAATATGTGAGTTTGCCTTACATTGCCGGCTTAGAAAGAGTAAAACCGTTGACGAAAGATTTTAAGTTTGCTTTGGCGTTCAAATATTCGTCTACCGTGAAAAGTAAATTGGTTAGGAATAACGTTGCAAAAGAGGAACAAGCCTGTGTCTACAGCATTCCCTGTAAAAGTTGTGATTTAGTATACGTGGGAGAAACTGGAAGAAATATTGAAACCCGTATCAAAGAACACAAATATGCCTTCAGAAGTTGTAATACTAATAATGCCATTTTTTATCACGCTAGCCAAAATAATCATGCTATAGATTGGGAATCAAGTAAGGTACTTTATAAATGTAATAATTATGTCAAAAGAAAAATAATAGAATCTGTGTGTATAGAAAAAGTAGATAATTTTAATTTGTGCGAAGGTACTTATAAGTTAGACCCTTTAATGAGATTCTTGGTCAATAAATCCCTTACGGAGTCGTGGGAACGTGTTCGAACCTACTGTAAGTGTGAATTTCTTAAATGTCTCTGGATTGGAATGTTTCCTTACTCGCTTTTAGTAAATGTAATAATGGAAGTAATTAATGTGGAAATAAATATAAATGCAACAGATGTAATAATAAAGGTAATATTATAAATGCAGTAATTATGTCAAAATATTAGAATCTGTATGTATAGAACAAGAAGATATTTTTAATTTTTAATTTGTGGGAATGTAGTTATAAGCTGACCCTGTAATAAAATGCCCTTCTGGTTTCGGGAGAACGATATCTAACCTAGGTGCGAATTTCTCAATGGTCTCTGGATTATTTCCTAATCGGCTTTTTTCATTCGTTTTTCGGTTTATAATTTCTGTATAATAAACAACAATGTAATAACCAATGTAATAATAAATTTATAATTCTGTAATTAATAATTATGCAATATTAAATGTAATAAATTTAATTATAAATATAATATATGTAAAAATAATAGAATCTGTATGTTTAGAACAGGAAGATAGTTTTAAAAATTTGTGCGAATGTACTTAATGAAAATGCCCCTCCTGTCTCGAGAGAATGGAATCCAACCTAGGTGCGAATTTCTTAACGGTCGATCCCTGAACTGTTTTTCCCTCTTGTTTTGGTTCATTTGTGTTTCTGTATCCACCCGAGGAGGATGCCAGTGGGCGTCGAAACTGTCGTGGAAATAAACTCTGTCTATTAGAGGGGGTTTTTATTTTCATATTTTGACCTTCACGTAGAAAAAAGTGAAGTTTTTTGCATTCACAAGGGCTTGTTGTTTACTTTCGCACGCTTAATTTTGTACGGTACACATTCCTCATTTATAGTCCTAAATACCGTTTCGAACGATTCCCACATTAGTTTTGCGTTAGAGTTCCCCATTACGTTTTCCCAATTGACGTGTGACAATTTATTTCGAAATTTACAAAAGTCTGCGTGCTGGAAGTTAGGAATTTTAGTCGAGTTAGTTGGTTTCGAGTGATTTACTGAGAGGACAAACTCTACCATATTGTGATCGCTATTGCTTCACGGTTCTATTAGTTGAAGATCAGTAATTAGCCTATCATCCGTAGTTATTACTAAATCTAAAATACTGTCCAACCTCGTAGGTTCCCCAACCTTTTGAATAAGAAAGGTATCCTCGAGAAAATTAACTAAACGATTACCTTCCGCGTCTCCTGCATTGTATCGTAATTCACGTTGGCGCAATTAAAGTCACCCATAACTAAAGCCTGCTCACTACCGATTATTCTCTTTAGTTCACGATATAACGCTTCGTCCGTATCAGCTGTTTGATTAGGGGGCCTATATATAACCGCAACAAGAAGTTTGAAATCGTTCAATTTAAGTTCTGCTATAGTCGAATCTATCGGTTCTGGAATTGAGTGATTTACTTCTATAACGTTCGCAATATTATCTTTGATATACAACATGACACCGCCTCCTCGCCTACATATTCTGTTTTTAACAAAAAGTCTATAACCTTTAATTTGATACTGCCCTACAAAGTTACGTGTTTCAGTGCTAAGCCACGATTCATTTATCGCAATTAAATCATTGTCTTTACAAGCAATTAAAGGAAAAAATTCGTTCATTTTATTTCGTAGGCTACGAGCATTTAAGGATAGAACCTTCAAATTGTTTGTAATTGCGACATCTTCGCGAGCGCAGGGGAAATTTGTGGAATTTACGCTTGGACCGTTCGGGTTGCGGCAGCCTGAAAAGAAGACACAGTATTATGAAATAGTCTTCCTAAACGAGCAGCTCCAACGTCATTAAAATGAAGTCCAACTTCGAGGAACAAGTCCCTCCTGCCGTAGAAACTGTTCCAAAAGTTTTCAAAATGCACTCCTTCCTGTTGGCAAAGAGACTTTAGGTTATTGTTAATAGAGGTCGCCTTGCTGTAGAAATCGCTTCGTTGGATAATTCGAGGAAGTATACCTGTTAAGAATATCTTATTAGTTTTCTCCTTTAGTCACTGTAATAAGTCCCTATACCTAGCCAGCAGTTCTTCCGATCTAGAATTTAAAACGTTATTAGTACCGACATGAATAACATACGTTGTCTCCTCGGTGGTACCGTCTGTAAAATGGTCAACACTATTAGTTATATCCTCCACCCTTGCACCAGGATAGCAGTAACGGCTACGACGAGGGTTTCTCCCACAGAATTCCTCGAGCTGCCCTCGAACAATGGAATGGCCAACGAGTCGTATTTCCGGTTTATCAGCATCTTCGAAACCTGAAACAGAAAACTTATTGCTTGTTATTACTGGTAGACAGGTCTTTGCTTTTCTAAATGGGGCTCCATTTCGCACTCGAACGAAGGGTTGGGAACTAGGGGAAGAGAGAGGGCTATTAGTACTATTTACATTAGTAGTAGAAACTGAGGCAGGAGGGGTCGTAACTGGAGTCTAAAGGGATTCTAATTTTGCCGTCAAGAGCATCACGCTTTCTTCAAGTCTCACCCTGGCCTCCCTCTCACGTTCTAACTCGTTCCTCAGCGGTTCCACGCTTGAGCACCACCTGCAAACTAACTGTTCATTATTATTAGCCATTGTAAACGCGTAAGCAGCAAATTTCCCTTCACAGCGACTGCAAGTACTTGACGGAGGTGCCATGCTTTTACTTAGTTAAACAACAACAAAAAAAAAAAAAAACCGAGTGTTTGGAAATTGCTAAATTACAACGTAGGTCTACCGCGTTCTTTAAACGCAGAAACAGGTTCTTGTAACACAAATTTATACTAAATTAATATAGAATTAAGCTCCCGACAAAAGATCTGTAAAAGAAGAGTATTTATAACACTTATCTGTCCGCGATTCGACCCGATTTTTTCCGTTTTTTCTCACGGTTTCTGACGACACACTACCTGACCTCTCCAAGCACGGAAAAATGAACCTTATGACTATACGTTTTCTGATTGATTTGAAAAACAAACAAGGCAAGCCACGTGCAGTAGCCTTGGTTTGATCAAATAATATAGTACTGAATAACGTCAATAAATGAAATATATTCGTTAATGAATGATTAGTAGCACGAAGTAATTTAGATAAGAATGCACGGAACACTTTTTTTTTAAAACACTTCAACGAAAACCACTTATTCAATTGATAACACTTGACACTCGATAAAACACGTCTGTTCACAATGAAAGACTGATCACTTCTGTATATATACACACACAAATATATATACACACACATATATATATATACACACATATATATATATATATATATATATATACACCCATATATGTATATATATATACATATATATACACATACATATACATACATACATATATACACATATATATACAAATATATATACATATATACATACATATATACATATATATATATATATACACAATATATACATATATATATATATATATATACATTATACATACATATATACATATATACACACATATATATATACACACATATATACTATATACATATACACATATACACATATATATATATATATATATATATATATATAATATATCATATATCGGGCGGTTGATGTATGTATTTAGATTTTCAAAAAGCGTTTGACACCGTGCCGCACAAAAGACTGATTGAAAAAACTAAGGCTCATGGAATCAGGGGTGTAGTAATAAATTGGCTAGAAGAATGGTTGCGAGGCAGGAAACAGAGGGTGGTCGTTGATGGAGCGGAGTCGTGTTGGGCTAATGTAGCGAGTGGCGTTCCTCAGGGTTCTGTATTGGGCCCCTTGCTTTTTCTTATATATATTAACGATTTAGATGTCGGCCTAGTCAGTACAGTTTCAAAGTTTGCGGATGACACGAAGCTGGGTGGTAGGGCGATTAATGACGAAGATAGAGGTAAAATTCAGGAAGATCTGAATAAAATCGTTGATTGGTCAGTCACATGGCAAATGAGATTTAACGTGGATAAGTGCAAAATTATGCATATAGGTTCGCGTAACGGTAATTTTGCGTATAGTATGTCAGGGAAAGATTTAACAAGCGTAGAGCAGGAAAAAGATTTAGGAGTTATATTCACTGGTGATTTAAAAGTAGCGAAACAAAGTACAGCGGCGGTCAATAAGGCGAACAAAGTGTTAGGTTTTATAGCTCGAAATTTTGAGTATAAATCGCGCGATATTATAGTTCCTCTTTATAAATCATGAGGTAGACCCCATTTGGAGTACGCGGTCCAATTTTGGAATCCGCATATGCGCAAAGATATAGACAAAATCGAAAGAGTTCAAAGACGAGCAACTAGGATGATTCCGTCTCTTAGGTCAAAGTCGTACGAGGATAGGCTTAAAGAGTTAAAATTGACTACACTCGAGACTAGGAGGTTAAGGGGTGATCTAATCCAGGTTTTCAAAATTATGAATGGGTTTGATAACGTAGATAGAGATAGCTTTTTCGA
>JAJOZX010005425.1:312500-317500 GCA_023014485.1 Bathynomus jamesi
TATATACACACGAAACAACATAAGGTTCATAAGGTAAGGTATATATATCGGGTGGCCACAAAAAAACTTTACTTAATTGAAAGTTTAATAACTGCAACAATTCAAAACTTGTGCGATTGAGATTTTGCACACATTAACAGATGCATATATTCTATAATTGCTGGAATTTTTAAATATGTAGGTTCTATAGTCTTGTTACAGTGAACAATTTAAAAGCATATGTCTAAAAATGGCATGCCTGGTGTGCATCTGACACGTACGTGCGCTAGCGTAGGCTAAACCTAATGTAGCGTAGTATGACACGCGCGCTGGCGTAGGCTAAACCTAATGTGAATTTGCTTTCTTTTATTTTTCCGCTAAAACCCCGCCAGCATGACGTTAATTAAAAGTGATAAAGCCATCATAGAAGCATTTGTCAAGGAAAAAGGTTGGAATGGAAATAGGATTGTCCGAGAATTCCCCGCAAAGAACTGGACTCGTCAAAGTGTTTATAACTTAATAAGAAAGATAAAGGATACTGGATCAACAGTTATAAAACCCGGCAGCGGCAGGCCCAAAAGTTTTTCAACAGAAGAAAATAAGGCTGCCGTGGAGGAACTGATTCAATCCCAGGAGAATACACCAGGAACTCATCGCTCCCAGACAGATTGCGTACGACCTTGGGATTTCTCGCTCCTCTGTACAAGGGATTGTAAAACGTTTGAAATTGAAGGCCTACAAGGGAATTCGAGTTTCTCGGCGTGATCAGAATGTAAGACAGCGTAGAAAGACCCGCTGTAAATCCCTATATGAACGCTACTCAGCTGAAGACGTGCAAAAAGTTGTGTTTACAGACGAAAAGGATTTCATGTTGGAGGTGGCCAAAAACAGGCAAAATGACAGGGTTTATGGTTCAAGAAAAAGGACATTCCTCCCTCCAGGCTTTACCATGAAACCTCACGATTCAGCAGAAAAGTAATGGTATCGGCGGGAATTTCATGGAAGGGGAAAACACCAATTCATTTTATTGCCACAAACGAAACTAAAGTTAACTCTGAGCGCTACATCAACCTGTTAGATAATGGGTTACTTCCTGATTGTCGTCAGCTTTATCCTGATGAGGCCTACATTTTCCAGCAAGATGGGGCACCCGCCCATACAAGCCGAGCGACCCAAAATCATCTAGAGCAGAGACCCCTAATTTCATCAAAAAGGATGATGGCCGCCTCAGTCTCGCGACTGTAATCCGATGGACTATTCAGTATGGGATTCCTCATGGTGAAGGTTTACGGCAGCCAGAAAGACAAATTCACCGAAGATGAACTTAAGGAGAAAATCAGTAGAGAATGGGAGGATATCACCTTAGATGAGGTTCGAAAGTGCATCTCCTCGTGGAAGAAGCGATTGAGGGCAGTTTACCAACAGGGAGGTGGTCACATTGACCATTTGTTTAAGTAAATTTTGTTAAGTTCAAATTCATTTTCTTCGGCATGCTATTTTTAGACATATGCTTTTAAATTGTTCACTGTAACAAAACTATAGAACCTACATATTTGAAAATTCCAGCAATTATAGATTATAACCATCTTTTAATGTTTGCCAAAGCTCAATCGCATAAGTTTTGAATTGTTGCAGTTATTAAACTTTGAATTAAGTAAAGTTTTTTTGTGGCCACCCGATATATACACATATAAATATATATATATATTATATATATAAGAATGAACTCAGTATGGTCCCCTGAGTTTTATATGACACACAGACCGTGCATGGAACAAGGAACTCTTCTGGGATAATTAAATCCACTATAGTCCGAATAAGTAATGGTAAATGACAAATACCATAGTTTTTCTTTTTCATGATGCTAGCCCGACGTGGGCAACGGGTCACTCGCAAAGAGGTCCCATAAATATAGCTTCCCTCACCAGCTATCTGCAAAGCAGACAGGATCCAGCTTTGCAGATAGTTGGTGAGGGAAGCTATATTTATGGGCCCTCTTTGCGAGTGACCCGTTGCCCACGTCGGGCTAGAATCATGAAAAAGAAAAACTATGGTATTTTTCATTTACCATTAGTTATTCGGACTATAGTGAATTTAATTATCCCAGAAGAGTTCCTTGTTCCATGCACGGTCTGTGTGTATCATATATATATATATATATATATATATATATATATATATATATATATATATATTTATTTATTTATATATATATACACATTATATATATACACACACATATATACACACACACATATATATATATATATATATATATATATATATATATATATATATATATATATATATATATATATATATACATATATATACACACACATATATATATATATATATATATACACACAAATATACATATATACATACATATATATACATATATACATATATAGGAAAATTATTTCACGAAAGTAACACGTGAAAAATATTTAAGATGAATAAACCACGAAGGAAAGGAAATACAGAATGGTGCTCAAGCGCTTTCGTCTAATGACATCCTCAGGAACACTGAAGTACATAAAGAGTTACAGCCTATATATAGGTTACAGAAAAATAAATAAATAAATAAATAAAAAATATATATATATGTATATATACAATAAACGGAGAAATAAAATTAAAGGATTGTGGGAGGGACATACAAATTTGTAAGGAAAAACTATCGATTTTTAGCACAAGATTGAATGAATTGCTTCCAACCAATGTTATAGATAAAAAAATATACAAATTTATACTGGAAATCTGCCCGGGTTTTAGCACTCTGCCAGTTTTGTATATAAAAATTGAAAAATAAAAGTTATTAGAGTGGCATACAAGTTTACCAAAGATTTTGCGTTCTACCCCTTCTTATCTAAATCTGTTCTGAAGAAATTCAAAACAACAGGATTGAGTTGAAGTTATTTGTAAGTTGGATAATGGCAGACTCAAGAATATTTCTATTAACAATGTTGCTAGAGTGAAATAAAACTGAAGCATTATTCCAATCAATACAGTGGGATAACTCTGACAAATGGACAAAAAGGGCACTGGACAACTGCCCTGTTCTAACGGAATATTGATGCTGTTTTATACGTGTGTGCAAATCCTTTCCCGTCTGACCTATGTAAAAGGAATCACATTGTTTACAACCAATTTTATAGATAAAGCCTGAATTATTGGTAGGACTATTTTTTACTATGATATTTTTTACAATATTGTTATATGAAAATACTACATTAATATCCTAAAGTTTAAGTACATTAGCAATACCTAAAAGGCCCGGGAAAATGGACGTACTAAAATATTTTTTGACAAAGTACGAGTGTTATTATTGACACGATAGAAAGTTCTTTTTGCCTCGTTGATCTAATTCGGCATCGATGTATTCCGGACTGGCGATCCTAAGGGCGCGGAGAAACATTGAAGAAAAAATGGCCTTCTTAGTGGGGGTGTCATGTCCCGAGTAAAAGCGTACGTAGGACAAATTGTTTGTTTTCTTCCGATAGATACTAAACTTAAAACCTGGGCTTTCCCTATGTACACGCACATCCAAAAACGGGATTGAATTGTCTTGTTCCACTTCTAAAGTAAACTTAATGGAGGGGACTTGATCATTTAACTGAATGAGGAAGTTACCCAGGTCACGTTTCATGGGCCAGATACACAAAATATCGTAGACGTACCGCAACCAAGGGATGCCAACCCCGAGGATTCTCGGAATGCAAGTAATTTCGAAAAACTCCATATAAATATTGGAGAGGAGGGGCGACAAGGGGTTGCCCATGGCCCATGGCCAACTAAAGCAAACAAGGCTAACACCATATTTATTATGGACAAAGTGGACTACATCAGAAAGATGAACGAGCTTCTCCAGGACTCCGCCACATACAGCAAACTTAGGAAGAACCCGCAGGATGACGTCATCAAATCATTTAATAGTGGCTCGAAACGCATTCTCAAAGATCATAAGGACTTAATTCCGCTTTTCATGTCCACTTCACCTTCTCTGCCCTACCTTTACGGTCTTATTAAAACCCACAAACCTGGCAACCCTATGCGCCCTATTATTAGCTCGGTGGGCTCTATTACATATAAACTCTCCAAATGGCTTGTCAAAGTCTTGTCCCCCATTCTCGGAACTATCTCTGATTCACATGTAAAAAATTCCATGGATCTTACTGAAAAATTGAATAATGCACGTACTGAAACTAACGATAGATTGATCAGTTTTGACGTTTGTTCATTGTTTACAAAAGTGCCGATTGACGATATGCTTGACTTTCTCTCCCAAGAATTACATAAGTATGACCAGCCACTACCTTCACACATTGTTTTGGAACTTATTAAGCTTTGCATCAAAGACTGTAAATTCACTTGTCGCCCTTCCTCTCCAATATTTATATGGAGTTTTTCGAAGTTACTTACATTCCGAGAATCCTCGGGGTTGGCATCCCTTGGTTGCCAAACATCGACGATATTTTGTGTATCTGGCCTATGAATCGTGACCTGGATAACTTCCTCCTTCAGTTAAATGATCAAGTCCCCTCCATTAAGTTTACTTTAGAAGTGGAACAAGACAATTCATTCCCGTTTTTGGATGTGCGTGTACGTAGGGAAAGCCCAGGTTTTAAGTTTAGTATCTATCGGAAAAAAACAAACGATTTGTCCTACGTACACTTTTACTCTGGACATGACACCACACTAAGAAGGCCATTTTTTCTTCAATGTTTCTCCGCGCCCTTAGGATCGCCAGTCCGGAAGACATCGATCCCGAATTAGAAAAAATCAACGGTATTGGAAGTGATCTGTGTTATCCATCTGCATTTATGGAATCTTGTCTCAACAAGGCAAACAGAACTTTCTATCGTGTCAATAATAACACTCGTACTTTGTCAAAAAATATTTTAGGACTTCCATTTTTCCCGGGCTTTTTAAGTATTGCTAATGTACTTAAACTTTAGGATATTAATGTAGTATTTTCATATAAAAATTTTGTAAAAAATATCATAGAAAAAATAGCG
>JAJOZX010005425.1:322500-325000 GCA_023014485.1 Bathynomus jamesi
AATTTGCGCTTGGACTTTTTTATCACACTTTTCGCTTCACGCCTTAGAGATATGTAGTTGTTTCTTAACCACAAATTGTCTTTATCGCACTTATGTAGCCTATAAGCCCTATCTCTACTCTTTATAATGTCTCCTACTCTAGAAGTAAACCAAAAGGGCTTGTTATTTACTTTCGCACGCTTAATTTTGTACGGTACACATTCCTCATGTATAGTCCTAAATACTGTTTCAAACGATTCCCACATTAGTTTTGCATTGGAGTTCCCCATTACGTTTTCCCGATTGACGTGTGACAATTTATTTCGAAATTTACAAAAGTCTGCGTGCTGGAAGTTAGAAATTTTAGTCGAGTTAGCTGGTTTCGAGTGACTTACTGAGAGGACAAACTCTACCATATATATATACATACATATATATATATATATATATGTCCCACAAAAAAGTACACCCAACTTTAGATTGTACTAACTCCTCCAAAAATTGGGATATTTTGGATCTGTTTGTTTGATTTAATATAGCAAATTATTCTTTGTTAACGTTCAAATTTATTCATGTTTAAACGATTTAGTGTTTAAGCATGTGCTTTTAACTGAAGGGTACAACAAAATGGATCGATGTAATGAAAAGACAAATACATAATAATAGATGCTTTAACATAATTTTAATAAGATACAAAGCAGATTTTTCTTTATTCCTTATTGCAAAAGTTATGCTTAGTTTCGTTTTCTTTCAACATGACCGCCATTCCTATCGATACAAATCTGGAGTCGAGCTCTCATCTTCCCCATCACTCTTTTGATAAGATCTGGATTGTCTTTTAACAAGTTGATTTCAGCTGTGATGCGAGTCCTCAAATCATCTAAATTGATAGGTTGTGATGCAAATACTCTATTTTTCAAATGACCCCATAAAAAGTAATCACACGAGGTCAAGTCAGGGCTTCTGGGAGGCCATTCAATGTCATGGCCTGTAGCAATTACTCTTTGGTGGAAGACTTCCTGCAAGCGTTCCTTCACAATAACTCTCCTGTGATCAGGAGCTCCGTCTTGCACCCACCAAATACGATTAAATCGGTTCCCATAAGTAATACGTATTTGTGGAAGGATTTCTCGGTCTATCATTTCTAGGTAAGCTTCACCATTTAGATTACCATCGTAAAACACCGGGCCAATTACCGCTCCATTACCGCACAGTCCTACCCAGAGAGACAGTTTTTGTCTAGAGTTATTCTTTTCGTAGATATGATTGTCAGGTGGATGATTTTTTGGTGCATACTGACGGCAGATTTGTCTGTTCACTAGACCATTCATAAAAAAGGCAGCCTCATCTCCAACAACTAATTGTTCCGTGAATCTTTCTGGTTTTTCAAGAAACCACTGGGCAAATCTTAGGCGGCGAGGTAGATCTCCTTCAATGAGTTGATGTCGAATTTCCATTCTGTATGGGTACAAATTCAAATCCTCACGAACTATTCGATGAAATGACACGCGTGAGAGTTCTGTACCATTTCGCCTGGTGGACACTTTTGGATGTCTCTCTAATAAATGCGGAACATGCTGAATGTTCTCGTCTGTTCTTGCCGTCTTCGGATGGCCTGAACGTCCTTTGTTCAAATTGAGGACCGTTCGTTCTTCTTTGTATTTCCGAACATTCTTCAAAATTGTATGTTTAGTTGGAGAAGCTCTATCGGGAAATTGCAGTTCGAAGGTATTCTGAACTTGTTTTAAGCTTTTAGTTTGGAGATAAGTTGTGACCATGAGAACGCGCTGCCTTCGTGTAAACTGCATGATAAGGGTTTCAAAGTTATTTATAAATTTAGTAATTCAGATTCTTCATTTATATGTATGACTCGTATCTTAGATACAAAACTTCGAATTATTTTAAAAAAATATTTGCAATATCCTTCGACGTAAAAAGTAGCACATTGGTTAAAGCAAGAGGAGCTATCTGGCTGGGAGAAATGATCATTCCGCGCAACGCATTATCGTTAAACATGAATAAATTTGAACGTTAACAAAGAATAATTTGCTCTATTAAATCAAACAAACAGATCCAAAATATCCCAATTTTTGGAGGAGTTAGTACAATCTAAAGTTGGGTGTACTTTTTTGTGGGACATATGGTATATATACACACACACACACACACACACACACACACATATATATATATATAATATATAATATATATATATATATATATAATATATATACGTACATATACACATATATATATATATATATATATATATATTATATATATATATATATATATATATATATATATATGTATATATACAGTATATATACACATATACTATATATATACATATATACATATATATACCCCCGCAAGGGGGTTCTAAGCTCGTGCTCTTGAGTGCTGTTTGTGCTCGTTTGTATGTGCTTGTTCCTGGAGGTTTCACGTGCGCCTCCTGGCCCTAGCGCCGAAGGATGATGGGGCTCTACCCTGCAGTCCTTGTCATCCTTGGTCTTTTTCC
>JAJOZX010005425.1:330000-337143 GCA_023014485.1 Bathynomus jamesi
AAGTCATGTCCTCCATCCCGCCGGAGTTCCTGCTAAAGTCAGTGGACGCCATTCCTGGGCGGCTCCAGAAGCTGGTGGAAAGAGTTGGAGCCCACATTGAATTTTAGAGAAAACCTACCATGTATGCCTACCTTTTCATATTATTTCTTCTGAAATAAATGGATAATATACGTATTTTTTTACCAATCCAAAATAGGGAGCTACTTTCCGCCCACCCTGTATATATATATATATATATATATACACACACACATATATATATACATATACACACACACACACACATATATATATACAGTATATACATACACATATATATACACAGATATATGTACACTAGCTAGAGTGGTTCACAAGCATAAGGAAAATTTAGCATCTGAGATTTCACTTTTGGGTCATTGTTGCTTTTGTTCCTACACTTAGTGTGAATAACTGTGTGAAGTATGTTGGTCTACGGTGTCGTTAAGAGGTCGCTCAATCATGCATGACGTGTCTCACTTATGACTGATTACTATAGTATGAATAAATTTGGCTTCTTCTTTTGTAGGAATGTGTAGAAATGCCGCCGAAGCAATCAAAAACACGGTCTAGCAGTGAGGTGTGGTTACTAGGGAAGGCAGAGGAGAAGTTAACTAGGGCAGGACTCCCTACCAAGCTTCAAGTCCTCCGGAAATTCATGTTCCACCATCTGGAGGAGAGGAAGACAGAATATAACAGTGCGGTGATGACCATTGAGGCTTTGATTCCGTTTTGGATAAAAGCAAACGTTCCAATGACGGATACCAGATACGCTGAGAAGAAGCTCCTGAAACTGTACGAGCAATACAAGGGGCTGAAGAAGAACCGCACAGAATTTCTCATCCTACAGAATGAAGGACATATTTCGCGGGGACCTTGACGATGTGTTCGATCTTTCACGTCATGACGCCCTCGAGACCATGATGAATGAGGAGGACAAGAACTTCCTTGTCGCTCAGCTCGATAATCCCACTTCCTCCAGCTTTGGCCCGATTGACAAGAAAATGGCTGACCAACAAATGAGGAAGAGGATTCGGTGTGAGGCGGAAATGAACCGAGAGGAGAAGGCCAAGCGCGAGGCGGATGCGAGATGGTCCCAGGGAGAACTGGAGGCTTCTAGTTCAAGCACATCTGAATCATCAGATTCAGATACTGTAGTTTTTAAGGAGTCGGCACGAAAACGTTCCACTCCTAAGCGACTGAAGTCTGTGATCACGCCTGACATTTCCTTAGCCTTGGATCGCCACAACATCAGTGACAGGAAAGGAATGGCAGTGGTCGTAGCAACTATTAAATCGCTGGGGCACAACTTGGACGAAGTGTCAATCTCACGCAGCACCATTCGTCGCGTGAGACAATGTACACGTGAAGCGGTGTGCCGCGAAGATCAGGCCACTTTCAAGACCCATGAGCCCCTACTCTTGCACTGGGATAGTAAGCTGCTTACAGATATCAACCATGGGTTAGAGGTGGTGGACCGTGTGGCTGTGCTTGTAACCGGTAACGGGGAAGAGAAACTCCTTGGAGTTCCAATGGTAGCTGCTTCAACTGGAGCATCTCAGGCTCAGGCGTGCCTGAAGCTTGTGGACGACTGGTCTTTGAGGGGCAACGTTCGAGGTCTTGTTTCTGATACAACTGCGTCCAACACGGGACTTCATGCTGGAGCTTGTACTCTCATTGAAAAGGAGTTGGGTATTAATCTGGTGTGGATCGCTTGCCGACATCACGTGGTAGAAGTCGTCCTTGCTGCGGCCTTCGGTGCTTGTTTCGGAACATCCAGTGGACCTGAAATTGGCCTATTCAAGCGCTTCAAGCAGCACTGGGTTTTCATTGATCGCAGCAAGTTCGAGAGTGCACCCGACAGCGTGTTCATTGAAACAGCAGAGCAGAGGAAGGAAATGGTCTCCTACTACAAGGAGGCTGTCAAGAAGAAGAGCCAGCGGGACGACTATGATGAACTGATGCCTCTCTGCCTCCTTTTCTTGGGAAGGAAGCTTGACGGTCCTGTGAGAATTCGAAGCCCTGAAGCCATGCACCATGCGCGATGGATGGCCAAGGCCGTTTACACGTTCAAGGTGTTCCTATTCAGAGATCAATTCACCTTGCTTCAGACCGAGAAACGGAACATCGAGGAACTAAGCCTGTTTATCACGCTCCTTTACGGCCGCTACTGGAACGAGGCCAGTGTTGCATACATGGCTCCATTGAATGACCTCACTTTCTTGCGCCAGCTGAAAGATCACCCAGGAAAGACGAACGACGCGGCATTTGCCGCGATGAAGCGCCATTTGTGGTTCATTTCTGAGCACTTAATCCCCTTGGCACTCTTTGATCCTCGAGTAGAGGATTGCTCACAACATCGTAGCTGTTCCCGAAAAAAGAAAAGAACTCAAGCGTGTGGACGGAAAAACGTTCTCCTCGAGCAATCCCTTGGAATTCTATGCCACCAAACGTTCAGCAATCTTCTTCAACCTCGTCATGCAGCACGGAAGTGAACAGGCTCAATCATTCCTGTCCAAGACACCAAATGATTGGAACACAAATCCAGCTTACCAAGGAATGAAGGAACGTGTAGAGAAGATGGCAGTGGTTAACGATTGCGCAGAAAGAGGAGTTGCGCTCATTAAGGCTTTCAACAGCACAATCACGAAGGATGAAGCGCAAAAGCAGTACCTTCTCCACGCAGTCGCTCAGCACCGCAAGGAATTCAAAGAGCCGACTAAAACTTGCTTCAAGAAGACCTAAAGATCTTCAACTGTGTGCATTATTTGTTTCGCTGTTATAATTTCATAATATATAATATATATAATATATATATATATATATATATATATAATTATATAATATATATATATATATATATATAAATATAGTCATAACTTGTCAAGTCATTATTATCTTTGTTCAATAAATGTGTGTCATAAATTGTCAAGTCATTATTCAAATTGTTTCATTTTGAGCGAGTGCATAAAAAGGTCATAGAGCAAAGATAATTGGCACGTTTATTCTTGTGGGGGAATAGAATAAGGACAGATGTGACCAAATTTAAAATTCCAAAAAACGCTGTTGTGGACCACCCTAATGTACACACACACATAAAGTGATCCAAAAAACCTTAGCCCCAACATTTGCAGCTTACATGTTTACTTATATTGAAATAATTTTTTGTGATTATAAAAATATATAAAATTCTTTATTTATTGCAGGTATTAAAATTACTCTAGCTGATAAAGTGATAATATAATGGCTTCTCAATTAATTGGTGATTCAGAGAGGCAACGTGTGATAGATCGCATACGAGCAATAACATTTCGGGAAGCTCGTGATGCTGGAGCCACCTTTATAACACGTTCATGGTTTGCCGAAAACTTGCGAAGAAGTGACGACTTCGTCAAAAGAAATTGGAATAAAACTTTTGATGAATGTGAATTGGATACAACCAAATCTGGGCACCCAAATTTGCCACTCTCTCAGGAAACAGAGGACATCATTGAAAGCGGTACACGTAAGCGGAAAAACAGCTGTGCGAAACTTTCTAGAGAGATCGTAGTGTTGAGAGGAAAGATCGTTAGTGGTGAGATCATTCGACTGTACCGTCATAGGCAAGGTTTAAAGCCTTGGCATGAACTTCCAAAGCCAAGAAAAACTCAACTTAACATCGATGACAGAATGTGGTTTGCCCATTATCATGAAGATTGGGATGTGGATGATTTCATGCATTTAGCTGTCTCCGATGAATTTTTTGTTTACGTAACACGTCGGCCTAACTACCAAAATGATCGAGTGTGGGCCACAACACCAGATGAAATCGATGACAATGAACATTATCGCGAATTATTAAAAAGTCCAGACTGTGTTGGTGTGTTTGTTTTGTTCACTGCAAAGAAGCTCATGTGGGTGCTGAAGCCAAATGGTCAGAGTTGGGGTGGACAGTATTTTCGTGATATTATTCTAGCCCAGCATGTCATTCATTTTTTAAGAAACCCAAACAATGTTATGGATGTCGATCAGGTCACACTTCTGCACGATATGGCCCCCTGCTTTATAAGGCATTAGCCACTCAACAGTTGTTGCGGAACCATGAGATCGATTTCTTTGGAAATGAAGAATGGCCAGGAAATTCTCCTAACCTGAACGTCTGTGAACACATTGGATCAGTTATAAAGGACAAGGTTGAACCTGCAGCAAATCGATTTTCGAAGGATACAATGACGCAACACATTGAAACTGTTTTAGCAAATTTGCGTAACGATCAAGATCTATTCACGTCACTTTTGGCAAGCTACCCAAAGCGAATTCAGGCTGTTTTGGAAGCCAATGGCGGGAACACCAAGTTTTAATTGTTTCTCATTAAATGCAGGATTAAATTCTCTTTTGTAAGGTATGTTTAGTTTTACTATAGCTCTCATGGTTTAGTCCAGGGGTGGGGAACCTGCGGCCTTCTGCCTATTTAACATTCAGAATTCATACCGTACGATAATGGACAGCAACTGATACCCCTTTAGGGCTTTAGGCTATTTCATTAGATCATGGTTTCAGCTTCACTGCTTCTTACACATACAAGCCTTCTTTATGGCTTCAACAATAGGAAATATGGCAACGCTGCCAGTTGAAACTGGCAGAGTTGCCTTACGGCTTACGCCCTTACCTATCAACGATCAACTCGACTGGCTGACTGGATGACAGTTACTGACGATTCTCCGATAGTCACACGCACGCTTGTTTCATTTAAAACTGTAAATCTTTGATCAATTCCTGTACCATTTTTATTTAAAAATCTTCTGGTACCCCAATCATGTCAAAAACTATGAAAAGAAAATTAAAGGAAGAGAACAGAGTATTCCATGAAGAATGGGAATTGCAGTATTTCATAGTTGCTAAGAAAGATAAAATGATGTGTTTGCTCTGCAACGCAGTGAAGAAACACAATGCATATCAGCATTATGCAACTCATAAGAACCACAAGTATGCTATATTGGAAGGAGAACCCCGAAAGTCTGCACTTACGAAGATGAAACTTCAAAAGCAGCAACAACGGCAAGTATTTAAAACGATGTCAGGCCTAGGGACTGAAATCACTGAAGCAACTTATAAAGTAGCATATATACTTGGAAAAAGAGGTAAGCCATATAGTGATGTGGAAATCATAAAAGAATGCATTGTTGAAGTTGTAGCCTCTTTAGATTCAGACAAGGTTAACAAATACAAACAACTACCTCTTTCAAGAAGGACCATAACTGATCGGCAACATGAATTAGCCCTCAATGTAACTGAACAGCTTCATACAATATGCCAAAGCGAAAATACTTATTATTCGATTGCCTTGGATGAGTCCACTGATATTACTGACTCAGCGCAAGTGTCATTTTTTATTCGTGTTATAACTGCAGATTTTCACTACTACAAGAAGTTACTGGCTTTGGGTACCCTTACGGAAAAGACACGTGGAATTGACGTCTTGTCTCTCTTCAAAGAAAAATGCCGTGAAGCGAAACTGAATTTATGTAATTTAGTAAGTGTATGCACAGATGGTGCACCTTCCATGAGAGGAAAATGTGCAGGATTTGTTGCGCTACTACAAAAAGAACGGCTAAATCCAGATAGCTTGATTTCCTTTCACTGTATTTTGCATTAACAGAATCTCTGTGCCAAATCTACTGTTTTAAGTGACACATTAAGTAAAGTTATACGTATTGTGAACTACATTAGAGCAAATGCATCACGACATCGCCAGTTTCGCAATATGTTTATGCTTGATGATGAAACATTCAGTGTGGATCTTCCGTATCATTCTAAAGTGCGCTGGTTATCACAAGGGCAAGTCTTTGAAAAACTTTTGTCTTTGCGAAAACAAATCACAAGATGTTTTGAGGAACTCAATGAACCATGTGAATTGTCAAAAAAGGATTTCTGCAGAAATGCTGCATTTTTGTGTGACGTAATGTCAAAGCAAAATGACCTGAATATTTCTTTGCAAGGTAAAACTAAATCCATATATGAAATGTGGCAAAAAATCCAGGCTCTTCGGAGGAAGCTGCGCTTTTTCAAAACTATCCTTACCCGATCGGAACTTTCAGCTGAACACTTCCCTGAACTGGCAAAGGTAATTGATGAAGAAGATACAAGCAAATCATTAAGAGAATGCGATATGAAAGAATACACAGCTGTCCTAGACTCCCTGATTGAAGAATACGATGAAAGATTTGAAGATTTTGAGAAACATGACTTCACACTGAAACTAGCTTTCCAACCACACCTGGTTGATGTCTCCATAGCACCTGAAGATTTACAGATGGAGTTGATTGAGCTATTAGAAGATAATATCCTTAAGTCTCTATTTGATACTAAGAAGGATCCTGTTGAAATATGGAAAAATGCCGTTGAATACCCACGACTGCGCCAACATGCTCGTCGAATGTTGTCTTGTTTCGGCACAACCTACTGTTGTGAATCAACGTTTTCGTATGTGACTCAAATCAAAACGCGCTTGAGATCTCAGATGACGAATATTCACCTGGACCAACTAAAACTACGGTCCCGCAATAAGCAGTCACAAAAAAGTCATTAAATGGTTTATCACTTTTCACTTAATATTAACATCATTTCACTTAATATCATTTTTCACTTGATATTAGTTCTATTGTCAATTATTCCCCCCAAAAATAAATGTGCACTTGCTGAATTTTTTATTATTAAAAAAAACCCTCACGTATTATCAAGTTGATTTAAAATTAGTAAATATGTAGATTGTAGACTAAATATGACATTTTGTTGTACTGTATATGTTAAATTCTCAGCATGCGGCCTAATAGGGTCTTGGTTAAACAAAATGCGGCCTTCCAATGAAAAAAGGTTCCCCACCCCTGGTTTAGTCCATGGGCGGGGGGCTAAGGTTTATTGGAGCCCGTATAATATACACATATATATATACATATATAATACATATATATATATATATATATATATAGTGTGTGTACATGATACACACAGACCGTGCATAGAACAAGGAACTCTTCTGGGATAATTAAATCCACTATAGTCCGAATAAGTAATGGTAAATGACAAATAACATAGTTTTCTTTTTCATGATGTTAGCCCGACGTGGGCAACGGGTCACTCGCAAAG